>CM069143.1:70174170-70702585 GCA_035221665.1 Okamejei kenojei
TTATTACGAATGCTCCTTGCATTGAGACACAAAGCCTTCAGGCTTGTTTTTACAACACTCTTACTCCTTATGCAATTGTGTTGACAAGTGGCCCCTTTTGATTTTTGCCCTGGAAACCCACCACCTCTTATTCTCTGTTTATTATTTTTTTTCTTCTTTCCCCCCTATATGTTGGATCTGAGTGCTTCCCTTCTCTGCCTCCTGCCTCAGACCCTGTCTATTGGCTTTCTCTATTTGAGTCCCTCCCCCCAACCGTTCTAGTTTAAAGTCCCCCCGGTAGCCTTTGCAAATTTCCCTGCCAGGATACTGGTCCCCCTCAGGTTCAAGTGCAACCCGTCCTTTTTATACAGGTCACTCCTTCCCCAAAAGAGGTTCCATTGATCCGGAAACTTGAATCCCTGCCCTCTGCACCAGTCCTTCAGCCAGGCATTTATCCTCCACCTTGCTCCATTCCTACTCTCACTGTCGCGTGGCACGGGAAGTAATCCTGAGATTGTTATGTTTGCGGTTCTTTTCCTTAACTCTCTTCCTAACTCCCTAAATTCTCCTTTCAGGATCTCTTCTCTTTTTTTACCTATGTCATTGGTACCAATATGTACCATGACCTCTGGCTCCTCTCCCTCCCATTTCATGATATCTTGGACACGTTCAGACACATCCCAGACCCTGGCACCAGGGAGGCAAACTACCATCCGGGTCTCCAGACTGCGTCCACAGAATCGCCAATCTGACCCCCTAGCTATAGAGTCCCCTTCTAATGCCCTCCTCTTCTTTTCCTTACCCTTCTGAGCCGGTGTCTGTACCGCAGGTCAGGTCGCTGTTGCTTCCCCCAGGTAGGCTGTCCCCCCGAACAACACAGGAGTACTTATTTCCAAGGTGTACAGCCACTGGTGTACTCTCTAGCACCCGCCTCTGCCCCTTGCCTCTCCTAACCGTGACCCACATGTCTGCTTCCTGTGGTTTTGGAGAGACTACCGCCCTGTAACTCCTCTCTATGACCTCCTCACTCTCCCTGACCAGACGGAGGTCATCGAGCTGCTGCTCCAGGTTCCTAACACACTCCTTTAGGAGCCCCATCTCGACACACCTGGTGCAAATGTGGACTTCTGGAGGGCTACCCGACTCCATGACCTCCCACATCTGACATCCAGAACAGTAAGCTGCCCTGGCACTCATAATTCCCTTACCCTAGACACAACACAAAATACAATATACAATACAAAAATACAATACAGAATACAAAGCACAGTACACTACAAACTGCTGGAATCTGACTGCCAATCAGCTGCGTACTCAAGTCCACCAATCAGCGGCTTCCTCAAGCCCAGTTAATTGAATAGAACGTTACGGATTTCAGCTCCTCACTCACTAACGGCTCCTGGGCCTCTGTAAAAACAAAGCCCCGCGCTGGGTTTTAAGCTTACCGCTCGGACGTCGCTCCTCCCTCACCAATGGCTCCTGGGCCTCTCAGCTCAACATATCCGAGCTGCACGTCCCACCTGCCCACGCTTGGTCCATATCTCTCCAAACATGTCCTATCCATGTACCTGACTGACAGTTTCTTAAATTTTATGATAGTCCCAGCCAACTACCTCCTCAGGCGGCTCGTTCCATACACCCACCACCCTTTGTGTGAAAACATTACCCCTCAGGTTCCTATTAAACCTTTCTCCTCTCACCTTAAACCTATGTCCTCATGTTCAACAAGGAAGAGTAATTATTTAATTGTCTCGTGTACTAAAAAACAGAACAATGAAATAAAATGGAATAAGGGTCCCAACCCGAAAAGTCATCTATCCATGTTCTCCACAGATGGTCCCTGACCCGCTGAGTTACTCCAGCATTTGCCAATGAAACCCTTGCTCGTATTTGCATAACAGGTTTGTAAACTCAGTAGTAAAAATAAATGCTGGAGAAACGTAGGCAGCCAGGCAGTATGCTGGAGGACATGTAGAGTTGATGTGGGTTGAGACCCTTCTTCAGATTTCATTCTGTAAACATAGTACTTATCGATAACATAATAAGCAATAAGTTCTTGATTCCCCTCGCCTGGGTAAAAGACTTTGTACTTTCACACCCGGGTCTCAGGCGCTGTGAGGCAGCAACTCTACCGCTGTGCACCGTGCTGCTCATTACCACTGGGCCACTGCTCCACATCAGGCAGCATCTCAGGAGAACATGGATAGGTAATGTTTCGGGTCAATGACTCTAGCATTTTGAGTCCTTTTGGGTATTAACCAGCATCTGCAGTTCTTTGTTTCTACATTTTGAGAGCTGCTTGAAGATTTACAGGGACGATGTGTGGGCTGGAGGGTGGTTTCTGAGGAAAGGCACAATACAGTGGCTGATCAGGCCCGTACTGAGAAACAGGAGCCATCAACTTTCCTGAGTAGAGAAGTTGAAAATCATAGGTATGGATTTAAAGTATTTTAGTTTATGTTCAAAGGTGGACAAAAATGCTGGAGAAACTCAGCGGGTGAGGCAGCATCTATGGAACGAAGGAATAGGTGACGTTTCGGGTCCAGACCCTTGTTCAGTTTAGTTTATTGACATGCGTACTGCGGTACAGTGAAAAGCTTTTGTTGCGTGCTAACCAGTCAGTGGAACGACAATACATGATTACAATCGAGCCATTTACAGTGTATAGATGCATGATAAAGGAATAACGTTTAGTGCAAGGTAAAGCCAGCAAAGCCTGATCAAGGATAGTCTGAAGGTCACCAATGAGGTAGCTAGTAGTTCAGCACTGCTCTCTGGTTGTGGTAGGATGATTCAGTTGCCTGATAACAGCAGGGAAGAAACTGTCCCTGAATCTGGAGGGTAGACAAAAATGCTGAAGAAACTCAGCGGGTGAGGCAGCATCTATGGAACGAAGGAATTCGGGTCTCGACTCGAAACATCAACCTATTCCTTCGCTCCATTGATGCTGCCTCACCCGTTGAGTTTCTCCAGCAATTTTGTCTACCTTTGATTTTTTTCCAGCATCTGCAGTTCTTTCTTTAACACTGAATCTGGAGGTGTGCGTTTTCACACTTTATACCTTTTGCCTGATGGGAGAGGGGAGAAGAGGGAGTGGCCGGGGTGAGACTGGTCCTTCATTTTGCGTGAGGTATAAATGGTAATTGATCAATGTGATTGATCAAAATACTAGTGGGGAGATTTCATTTGAAAGGGCGATAGAGACAGAAGTCATCCCACTAAGCGCGCAGTTGATCAATGAGATGACAAAGCTAATAGCGAAGAGGCAAATGGATTGAGCAGCTCTTTGTCTGATGGGTGGCCCACATTATCAACTCTCTTGCAAACAGTAACTCTCATCAATCATTTCTCAGCTGACAAGCGGCTTTGTCTCGAGGTCTCTGGCTCTGGCTTTCTTCCCCAGGGTGTTTAGTGCTCGTTGCCAGACTTTCAACAACACCAGCACCTTCACGCAATCTGTATCAATTCCTTTCTTCTCTGAATTTTGACATACCTTTGATCAGTACGGGTGTCAGGGGTGATGGGGAGAAGGCAGGAGAATGGAGTTAGGATGGAGAGGTAGATCAGCCATGATTGAATGGCAGAGTAGACGTGATGGGCCGAATGGCCTAATTCTACTATTCCTTATGACCTTATGACATAGAAACAGGACCTCTTTACTCCTATATTCAAATCCTCTCATTATGAAGGCCCACATGCCATTAGCTTTCTTCACTGATCTTTCATGTTTAATTTTTATTTTCCGTTCTGACGAGGGTTACACCAGAAGTGCAATGATTTTTAGATTAGTTTTGAGATACAGCAGGGAAACAGGCCCTTTGGCCCAATGGATCCGTGCTAACCAGCAATCAACCTGTACACCAATTCTATTCTACATATGTGAGACAATATACAATTTTACTTCGGAGTCACGTGAGTGACTATGTGAAGAAGCCCCGCCTGGCGCTAGAACGGCATTACGTCGACGCTGACGGCAGAAGCAAGAGCTGCAGAGCGCAGCTCCTCGCAGCGGCCGGAACGGACCCGCAGGTAAGTGCAAGGAAAAGAGGGGACGCTCTAAAAAAAGACGTTACGCTGGTAGAACCAGCAAAAGTGAAAGTAAAATTTAAAATCAGAGTCACGCTGGGGTATTGATTTAGCCAGATAATAAAAAAAGAAAAACGGAGAAGTCTCAAAGGAAAATTTCGCGGGTAAAAAGATCGTCCCGGGGTGAAGCTAAAGAGTCGGGACAAGAGTTTAGTGCGGATCCGGTTCCGATACCGGTGGCCGCTGATTCACCCGTTAGTGAGACTATAATTTCTCCAGAAATGCAAACCACGGAGGAAAATGTTCCTAGGAAAAGTAAAAAGAAATCCGTGAGGCTTTCCGAGGTAAAGAAAGCCTTTGGTGTGCTGGCCTTTATAAATCAGAGCATTGAATATAGGAGTAGGGAAGTAATGTTAAATTTGTACAAGGCATTGGTAAGACCAATTCTAGAGTATGGTGTACAATTTTGGTCGCCTAGTTATAGGAAGGATGTCAACAAAACAGAGAGAGTACAGAGGAGATTTACTAGAATGTTGCCAGGGTTCCAGCAACTATGTTACAGAGAAAGGTTGAACAAGTTAGGTCTTTATTCTTTGGAGCGCAGAAGGTTAAGGGGGGACTTGATTGAGGTCTTTAAAATGATGAAAGGGATAGACAGAGTTGACGTGGATACGTTTTTCCCATTGAGGGTAGGGAAGGTTCAAACAAGAGGGCATGACATGAGAATTAAGGGACAGAAGTTTCGGGGGTAACGTGAGGGGGAACTTCTTTACTCAGAGGGTGGTGGCTGTGTGGAATGAGCTTCCAGCAGAAGTGGTGGAGGCAGGATCGATTTTAACATTTAAGAGTAAAGTGGATAGGTATATGGACGTGAAGGGAATGGAGGGGTATGGTCTGAGTGCAGGTAGATGGGACTCGGGGAAAACAAATGATCGGCACAGACTGGAAGGGCCGAGAGGGCCTGTTTCCGTGCTGTAATTGTTATATGGTTATATGGTTATATGGAGGCCCGTGGTTTCTGATGATGACTCTGATAATGAAAGTCCTCCGGATAATAAAGCTATATGGCTTAAAATGGAACAAATGGAGAACGTGCTCCAAAATATAATGAGACAAGGGTCACAGTACCCAGAATTTTCCCAAAATGACCCTGAGGGGTTTGAATATCCAGAATATGGTTATGTGCCAAATTGGGATTTTGAAACTCCAGACCCAGGATTAAGGGCGGAGGAAGTCTCATTGGATATAATTCCAAGTGATTCAGGGCTGCAAAAGTCAGATCCTGCAAGTGGTGATGTGGATTATGAGTGCACACCCACGAATAAAAAAGAAGAGGCCAGATGTGCCTGATATGGCAAAAGGTTTTGCTATACCTGAAGGAAGTGGTGAGGCTATGGAAGAAAACCTAGCTGCCAGTATTAATTATATGGTATCTCACCAACTTCAAGATTCTGTGATGGTTAAAACAGCAGAATTATATAAAACACCGGAAAATTGCACCTCATTGAAGATACCTACGGTTAATCCGTCTATATGGACGCCTATGACTCCAGGCATGAGAGGACAAGAAATAAGATTTCAAAGAATCCTCAAACTGATTTCAGCTGCCATTACTGCTTTTGGAAGGTAAATGGAAGGGTCGGAAATGGTTTAAAATCCAAAAAGATACTTTGGGCTTATTGTGCAATTACTTCTACAAAATTAATTGTATGAGGAAAATTGCGATTCGGCCCATATTTCATCCAAGGTTTGCAGGTCTGTGTCGATCAAGTGGTGTTCAAGCTCCTGGTTATCTATTTGGAGAGAACCTGCCTAAGCAAATAAGAGAAATGGATGAAGAGGCTAAATCTATTAGCCACATGAGACCTTTCGTTTTTGGACAAAAAAGGTATTTTTCGTCAAGAAGGGGATTTGATTTTGGAAACAGAGGCAGGAATATGATAAGAAAATATTACCATCCGACACAGCCTAATGTTCACCTGTATACGGGGAGAAGGAGACCACCACGTTCATATGGAGAGGTACAAAAAATTTATTCAATTCTTAAAGAAACTGTGGACAAATCTCCAGTTGGAGGGAGATTACAAATGTTTTATGATGAACATCACATCTGATCGGTTTATTTTACAAACAGTTTCAGGAGCTACTATAACATTTAAAGAAGGTGTTAACTCTCCGGTACAAAATAAACCTGCTTATGGTTCATGTTTTCTGCAATTGAAGAGGCAGAAATTAATGTGGAAATTGACAAATTGTTTAAAAAAGGTGTTATTGAAAAAACTGTTGAACATAAACATCAATTTGTGTCAAATATATTTCCAAGAAGTAAAAAAGATGGTGGTTGCAGAATTATTCTGGACCTTACAAACTTTAATACATTTGTCGAGTATAAACATTTTAAGATGGAAACATTCAACACTACAAGACATTTGATATCAGCAGGTTGTTATATGGCTACAATTGGTTTAAAGGATGCATACTATTCAGTACCGATACACCAGTTCTTTCAAAGGTATTTAAAATTTAATTGGCTGAGACAGCTGTGGCAATTTAAAGCTTTACCAAATGGGTTAAGTTCAGCTCCCAGGCTTTTTACAAAGCTGTTGAAACCAGCTTTAGCACAAGTTAAGAGCACAAAAGCACATCATTATGGCTTATCTGGGTGACATTTTAATCATCAGTAGTAATCAGGAATCAGCTGAAAAAATCAGTTTCAGCAACTAAAACTTTATTTGAGAAGTTAGGTTTCTTGATTCATCCAATTAAGTCCCAGTTGCAGCCATCACAGTCAATTAACTATTTGAGGTTTGTGATTAACTCAGTTACTATGTTAGTAACTTTGCCAACAGATAAGATTGATGATATTTTAATGACCTGTAGGGGTCTCATTCACAAACCTTATCCCTCCATCCGGGAAGTAGCAAAGGTTATTGGTAAATTAGTAGCAGCATTTCCTGCAGTAGAATTTGGTCCATTTCATTACCAAAACCTTCAAAGGGACAAAAATAAGAGCTCTAAAAAAGAGAGCAGGCCATTTTGCTAGGCCTATGCAATTAACAAAAGAAGCTTTATTGGAATTGCAATGGTGGATTGAAAATGTCCCACAAGCTGCTAAAAACATTCTGATACAACAGCCTGAAGTAATTTTACAAACAGATGCTAGTGCTCTCGGATGGGGGGCGACAGATTCATTTACCAGCTGTGGGGGCAGATGGACTGTCCAAGAGGAAATGTTTCTCCAAACATATGGTATTAACTATTTAGAATTATTGGGGGCGTTTTATGGGTTAAAAGCCTATTGTTCTACAAAAAAGAATCTGCATGTACTGATACAATTAGACAATAAAACTGCTGTTGCATATATTAATCACATGGGTGGAGTCAGATCGGTATCATGCGATTGTCTGGTCAATCAGATATGGCAGTGGTGTATTAAGCACCAAATTTGGATTTCGGCAAATTATATCCCAGGTAAAGACAATGTGGTGGCAGACAATAGATCAAGGGTGTTTAAAGACAACACAGAATGGATGTTGAACCCAGTAATTTTCAGTAAAATTGTGATTCAATATGGGTTACCAGACATTGATCTGTTTGCATCAAGATTAAATCATCAATTGCCTAAATATGTGTCTTGGGAACCAAATCCAGATGCAGTAGCAGTAGATGCTTTTTTCACTACATTGGGGGAATATGTTCTTTTATGCTTTTCCGCCATTTGCTCTGGTTCAGCAATGTCTGAAGAAAATTGAACAAGATTCTGCCACAGGATTATTGGTGATTCCAAATTGGCCAACACAACCATGGTTCCATTGATGTTAAACATGATTAAAGAACCATATATGTCAATTCCTAGCAGCAGTGATTTATTAATAAAACCGGTAACCAAAGAAATTCATCCATTACATGCTTATATGAATTTGTTAATCTGCAGGTTTTGACCAGACCACTACAAGAGCTTGGATTGTCGGATAGAACTATGGATATTATAGTCGCATCATGGCAAGATAGCACTCAGAGACAATATATGGACACATATAAAGAAATGGGAAAATTTTTGTAGACAATCAAATATATCCTTTCATACTGTGAACATTGCAAACATATTGGAGTTCCTTGCCGAGTTTCATTTTGAACAGCACTTAAGTTATAGTGCCATTAATAGTGCACGTAGTGCCTTATCATCTTATTTAGGACAAATCTCTGACCAGAAATCAATTGGATCACATCCATTAATATCCAGATTTATGAAAGGAATCTTTAACAAAAATCCACCCAAACCAAGATATACAGAAATTTGGGATGTCAGCATTATACTTACTTTACTTAGGCAATGGACTCCAATCGAAGTTTTATCATTGGAAAAGTTAACATTTAAATTAGTAATGTTAATGGCATTGGTTTCAGCTCAACGGGTGCAAACATTACAAATGCTACATTTAGACTATATGCATGTGGCTGCAGATAACATTGTGTTTTATGTTTACGATCTGATTAAACAAAGCAGACCAGGGAGAACTGGAGCAAAGGTAATGTTTCAAGCTTACCCTATTGATCCAACGTTGTGTGTAGTTAAACATTTGAATCAATATATAAAAGTTACCAAAACTCTTCGAGGTGATGAAAAAACATTAATGATTACGCATAAGAAACCACACACAAAAGCTTCAGTGCAAACAATTTCAAGGTGGTTAAAACAGGTGTTACTTTTAGCAGGAGTAGACACTGATGTGTTCAAATCTCACTCCACCAGGGCAGCAGCTACGTCCGCGGCGAAGTTACAGGATGTACCACTCGAACACATTTTAGAAACCGCAGGGTGGTGTAAAGAAGAAACTTTTTCAAAGTTCTACAATAAACCTGTTCACACAATGACAGGCTTTGGACACGCAGTGTTGGGTTCACTATAATCACCTGCTTTGTTTCACTATTGATTGATATTATCGATTATGTTATCACTTATATCTTTTATCACTTTGTAATGGTTTCCCCAGATGTAAAAAGGGGGTTATTATATGTTCTTTTATCATTAAAAGATTTATGGAAAGAACTAAAACTGGTCTGGTAAAAGGTTTTTACTCATGTATGTGTTGACCTAGCTGGACTGTCGTATGGAAGAATTCTACGACATGGAAAACACAGAAGCTTCAAAATTTTCACGTAGTCACTCACGTGACTCCGAAGTAAAATAGTAAGATTAAACGAGAACTTACCAGTTCGAAGTTTGATCGTTATTTTATGAGGAGTAACGATGAGGGATTACGTGCCCTCCACTCCCCACCCTCATAAAATAAATGATCATCTGGTAGTTCTAAATCTATGATGAGCCTTACTATCTTACTCCGGCTATTGTGTTCTGTGTTTTTCATGCCGCTGCTTTGAAGTATGCCGTTCTAGCGCCAGGCGGGGCTTCTTCACGTAATCCCTCATCGTCACTCCTCATAAAATAACGATCAAACTTCGAACTGGTAAGTTCTCGTTTAATCTTACTATTATACCAAAGCCAATCAACCTACAAACCTGTACGTCTGGAATATTCGAGGAAACCGGAGTACCCGGCTAAAACACACGGGGAGAATGTACAAATTCCGTTCAGACAGCACCTGTAGTCAGGATCCAAACCAGGTCTCCGGCCCTGTGAAGCAGCAACTCTACCGCTGTGCCACCATACCGCACCTCTACCCCATTGCGGACATTGGACTTTGTCTCTGGTACTGATGCGCTACAATGCTGAGAACTATATCCTGCGCTCTGTATCTTCCCCTTTGCTCCACCTATTGTACTGGAGTTGGATTTGATTGTATTTATGTATGGTATTATCTGATCTGATTGGAGAGCACGCAAAATGAAGCTTTTCACTGTACCTCAGTACACGTGACAATAATAGACCTAAAGTAAAAGTGTTCACTGCCTTGTTCCCTCTACAATTGCCGATGTACTTGTTGAGTATTTTTATGGCAGTTTAATCAACCCTGGAATTTCTCTGACAACATCTCTGTCTCTCTGTTACTTTCCATCTTAAAAATGCTCCTCTTCAAACAGAACTTTCAAACAACTGCCATAACATCTCCTTACTGTGCTCGCCAACAATATGTTTGTGCATAACAAACGTATTAGCACTCCTTATTTACAAACCCACTGACTCCCACAACTATCTCGACTACACTTCTTCCCACCCTGCTTGCTGCAAAGACTCTATGCCCTGCTCCCAATTCCTCCGTCTATGCCGCATCTGTACCCAAGATGAGGTGTTCCATACTAAGACATGAGAGATGTCCTCATTCTTTAGGGAACAGGGGTTCTCCTCTCCCATCATAGATGAGGCCCTTACTCGTGTCTCCTTGGTACCCCGCAGCTCCACCCTTGCTCCCCCTCCACCGAGTCCTTACTTTTCACCCCATCAGCCATTGCATACAGCACATAATCCTCCGACATTTCAGCCACCTCCAACGGGATCCCACCACTAGCCACATCTTCCCATCTCTACCCCTTTCCCACCTTCCACAGAGATCGTTCCCTCGGCAACTCCCTGGTTAACTCATCCCTTCCCACCCAAACCACCCCCTGCCCAGGTACCTTCCCCTGCAACCGCAGAAGATGCAACAGCTGTCCCCAAACCTCGTCCCTCGACTCTGTCCAGAGATCCCGACAATCCTTTCAGGTTAGGCAGAGGTTCACTTGCACCTCCTCCAACCTCATCTACTGTATCCGTAGTTCCAGATGTGGACTCTTATACATCGACGAGACCAAACGCAGGCTGGACGATCGTTTCGCAGAACACCTTCATTCAGCCTGCCTGATCCAACCTGATCTCCCGGTTGCTGGACACTTTAATTCACCTTCCCATTCCCACACTGACCTTTCTGCCCTCGGTCTCCTCCATTGTCAGAGTGAGGCTAAACGCAAATTGGAGGAACAGCACCTCATATTTCGCTTGGGCAGCTCACAGCCCAGTGGTATGAATATTGATTTCTCTCACCTCAGGTAGCCCCGGCATTCCTATCCCTTTCTATCCCTCCCCCACTCAAGTCGCACCAGCTTCTCGTTTTCACCCTACAAACAGCTAACGGCCAGTTTCCTTTATCATCGTTACTTTTTTGCTTATCTTTCATTCATTGTTCTTTATCTGTCAACATCACCGTCTATATATCTCGCTTCCTTTAACCCTAACCAGTCTGAAGGTTTCGACCCGAAACATCACCCATTCCTTCTCTCCAGAGATGCTGCCTGTCCCGCTGAGTTACTCCCAGCTTTTTGTGTCTGTCTTCAGTTTAAACCAACATCTGCAGTTCTTTCCTAAACACTCTTTATTATCGATATTACACTCCTGTCTGTCTTGGTATTTATTTGCTCTTTTACCGGTGACACATAAATGGATCATTTTGTTGTTTTTATAACAATTTCAGTTTGTTTTTTCAGAAAGACGCCATCGTTTCCATCAGTAGACGTGTTCTAGGAACTCGCTGGCTGGTGATTGGATTACGTGACCTTCTTTTGCCACATGATGCAGTTTAAAACTGATTATGTTGCAGAGTGCAATGTAATAGCCAGGAAGTCCGTGTTGTTTGCATTCCTGTGGAACATAGTGGCACGAATCAACCTCGCGCCATGGATCAGCCATGTTTGCAGTGTAGGGTAGGCTTGATGGGCCGAATGGCCTATTTCTGCTCCCAGAACTTGTCAACACCTGGGAAGATATATGTTGATTTTGGAGCTCTGGGAGATGCCTTTGACAGCAGCCAGGGGTGGTGGTGGAGGGATAGGCAGGCGGGGTTTGGTTTGGGAGTGGACAGGCAACGTTTCAGATTGGGACCCTTTTTGAGACTTCACAATTTTGCTGTGGCTGCGAAATAATGCCTTCAGCAAGATTGATCGACATTGCCTGGGCAACTCTCTTCTTCTTTTTCCTCTTTCGTGAGGCGTGCACGGCCTAAAGTTGTTGGACAACTTGTTCTATTTGATCTTCCGTTTGTGCACGTCCAGTTGATTGCATTAGTTGAAACAGGGCGGACCACGTGAAGGTTGCAATCTTCCACCCCGGCAATTCTCTTCATATGGGCAATGTACTTGCTAATAAACCCACTAACAAAGCACTTCGGCATCATCAACTGTAACAGGATGTGTTCCTCATTTACTGATGAGACAGACACAAGGTCGACCATTGAATTCAACGTGTCCAGGACTGTTGCTTTCCTTCCACCACATGCTTGTCGAAGCAACTGTGAAATCTAACAATGCATCAGTGTGTGTTGGTAATGAGGAGTGGGGGCTGTAATGAGGAGTGGGGTGTAATGAGGAGTGGGGTGTAATGAGGAGTGTGGGCTGTAATGAGGAGTGGGGGCTGTAATGAGGAGTGTGGGGTGTTATGAGGAGTGGGGGCTGTAATGAGGAGTGTGGGGTGTTATGAGGAGTAGGGGCTGTAATGAGGAGTGTGGGCTGTAATGAGGAGCGGGGGCTGTAATGAGGAGTGTGAGGTGTAATGAGTGTGGGCTGTAATGAGGAGTGTGGGCTGTAATGAGAAGCGGGGGCTGTAATGAGGAGTGTGGGGTGTAATGAGCAGTGGGGGCTGTAATGAGGAGTGTGGGGTGTTATGAGGAGTGGGGGCTGTAATGAGGAGTGGGGGCTGTAATGAGGAGCGGGGGCTGTAATAAGTGGGGCTGTAATGAGGAGTGTGGGCTGTAATGAGGAGTGTGGGGTGTAATGAGCAGTGGGGGCTGTAATGAGGAGTGTGGGCTGTAATGAGGAGTGTGGGCTGTAATGAGGAGCGGGGGCTGTAACGGGTCAGACCTGCGATTGCCAACAGAATGCTGGACGTCACAGGAGAGGAATTGTGAAGAAGGTTGGTGCAGAATGATTAAACTGGTTATTTTCACCGAGCATATAACAGAATCCCCCTGTAGTTGATGGGATAGACTGTTGTCACGATATTTCAGGCTGCAGACCGAGCAACGTTGAGAGATAGCAATAAGACCGGGGGGGATATGGGTCATGTGCGGGTAAAAGTGGTCTGTGGGCCTCGAGCTTGGCACAGGCATTGTTTAGGTTTTTGTCGGTGAGGGCCCCTGTGAATCGGCTGCCCTGCCAGCAGCGTGTCTGTTATTTCGAATTTTTGGGGGTTTTTTTGTGTGTCAAAATGTCAGTTTTAGTGTCTCTCAGTATGACTTGTTGGGGGGGGTGGTGGGGAGGGGAAATGGGGAAACTGCTTTTGGTCGCCTCCTCGAAGTAGAGGAGACTTTTTCCATGTTGCCTCTCTCGCGGCCTAACACCATGGATTGGAGCGGCCTTTCCCGGAGTCGGGCAGAGCTTCAGCAGCGGGCGCAGCGTGGACTTTTCCATCGCGGAGCGGGCGAACCCTTGCCGGGAGTCGCCAGAGAGGAGGGCTCCGATCGCTGGCCCGTGGACTGTTACATCCTGAAACCGCGGTCTGCGGACCTTCTAGCCACGGGCACGGCGTGGATTTCCATCCGGAGCCTGGGATCCCTCGCCGGGGATCGCCAGAGCTCCGACTGCCAGCCTGCGACCTATAACATCCTGAAGCCGTGGTTTCCGGTAAGAAGGCGCCGATTCGGGACCTCCAAGCCGCGGAGTGTGTTCGATCGTCCTAACGTCGGAGTTTCAATCATCCTGACGATAGGGCCTGTACATCGGGTCGTCCGTAGCGGCGACTGCGGGGGGGTTTATGGCCCCGACCACGGGTGGACAAGGAGGAGGACTGGCTGAACTTTCTTGCCTTCCACCACAGTGAAGAAAGCTTTTTTATATTTCAATTATAGACTTATTATAGACTTTATTCAAATGATAAATGTATACAATACATGAACCTTGCGGAAAATCCATCCGACATTTTCGGAGGCTATACAAATTGATCAATACAGTTTATACATTTCTTTTCCCCAAATTTCACAAATCAGTCCCCCACTCATGTGGCACAATGGCGTGGGATACCTTCCCTTATTTTGAGGGGCGTCTCCACCATACCGTGCCCCCCATGTCCAGCAGCGGAAGGACCCTAGACTGTGGCCCTCCCCCACCGAGCCTTGGCGTTGGCTGCACCGAGCTTCAGTGCGTCCCTCAGCACGTACTCCTGCAGTCTGCAGCGGGCCAGTCGGCAACATTCCCTGACGGACATCTCGCTCTGCTGGGTGGTGAACAATGCTCGGGCAGACCAAAGTGCGTCTTTCACCGAGTTGATGACCCTCCAGCAGCACTCGATGTCAGTCTCTGAATGTGTCCCTGGGAACAGTCCGTAAATCACCGAGTCCTCTGTGACGGAGCTGTTCGGGATAAAGCGTACCAGAACCCTTGCATTCTTCTCCAGACTCTTTTAGCAAATCCACACTCTGCAAAGAGGTGGGCAACCGTCCTCTCCATAGCAGCCGTCTCGAGGGCAGTGTGCGCTGGCAGTGAGGTTCCGACGGTGCAGGAAGGATCTGACTGGGAGGGCTCCCCTCACCGCCAGCCAAGCCAGGTCTTGGTGCTTGTTGGTGAGTTCTGGCGATGAGGCATTTTGCCAGACAAGCTGGGCAGTCTGCTCAGGGAACCACGCCACCGGGTCCATAGAGTCCTTTCCCTGCAGTGCCTGCAGGACATTCTGTGCTGACCACTGCCCGATGGACATGTGGTCAAAGGTGTTGGTCTGGAAGAACCTTTCCACAGACGACAGATGGGGCGGCAATGTCCAGCTGACTGGCACATTGCGTGGCACCTGCGCCAGGCCCATCCTTCTCAACACCGGGGACAGGTAGAACCTCAGCAGGTAGTGACACTTGGTGCCCACATGCCTTGGCTCTACACTCCGCCTGATGCAGCCACACACGAAGGTGGCCATCAGAATGAGGGCGACGTTGGGCACGCTTTTACCCCCTTCTGCTACCTGACTTGTACATTGTGGCCCGTCGCACCCGGTCCATCCTCGACCCCCAGATGAACTGGAAGATGGCCCGGGTGATCCCTGTGGCGTATGAGGGAGGGACAGGCCACACTTGTGCCAAGTACAGCAGCCCCGAGAGCACCTCACACCTGATGACCAAATTTTTCCCGTTATGGAGTGAGGGAGCGTTGCCTCCACAGCTCCAGCTTCCTCCCCACCCTGGCGATCCGCTCCAGCCAATTCTTGTTACAGGCCTCAGCTCCCCCCCCCCCCCCCCCCCCGAACCTGATCCCCAGCACCTTCAAGAAGTCAGGCTTGATGGTGAAGGGGACGGAAGATCTGTCGGGCCAGTTGCCAAAGAGCATGGCCTCGCTCTTCCTGCGGTTCACCCTGGCTCCCGTGGCCGACTCAAACTGGTCGCAGATACTAATCAGTCTGCGGACCGACCCTGGATCCGAGTAGAAGACAGCGACATCGTCCATGTACAGGGAGGATTTTACTTGAATGCCCCCACTGCCTGGCAATGTCACTCCTCTTATGCTCGCATCCTTCCTGATGGATTCGGCAAAGGGTTCAATACAGCACAGTGAAGGAAGCTGTGGTGCATGTTTGTGTTAAATTTTATTGTGTATTGTGTGTTCTTTTGAAGTGTATCGCTGCTGGCAAATTCATTTCACTGCATCTTCGGGTGCATGCGACGAATAAAAGTGACTTTGACTTTAGGTTCCATTCGTCACTTTAATTTCATTTTTCGTGTTTTTTGTGTAAGAAAGAACTGCAAATGCTGGTTTAAATTGAAGGTAAACATAAAATGCTGGAGTAACTCAACGGGACAGGCAGCATCTCTGGAGAGAAGGAATAGGCGAATTTTCGGGTCAAGACCCTTCTTCAGATAACACTATACATAAGCCAAAATCAAATACAATAGGAAGATGTTTTCTAACTCCTTCCAAGTCATGCATAAATTAGCCCACAGGCTGCCTCCATTCCATTGATGGAGTTTGTCTCTGACTAATCTGATGAAATGCTGGAGTCCAGAGTCCATTGCAGCTAATTGTGGACTCAGCTCAGCCCATCACACAAACCAACCTTCCTTCCATTGACTCCATTTACACCTCACGCTGCCTCGGCAAGGCCAGCAGCATCATCAAGGACCAGTCGCACCCCGGCCACTCCCTCTTCTCTCTTCTCCCATCGGGCAAGAGGTACAGAAGTGTGAAAACGCGCACCTCCAGATTCAGCGACAGTTTCTTCCCAGCTGCTATCAGGCAACTGAATCATTCTACCACAGCCAGAGAGAAGTGCTGCACTACTATCGACCTCTTTGGTGACCCTCAGACTATCGTTGATCAGTCTTCGCTGGCTTTATCTTGCACTAGGCGTTATTCTTTTATCATGTACTATACACTTGGCTCGATCAGGGGTGGAAATCCTGGGGGGGACATGGGGGGGACATCCCCTCCATGCTTTGGGAGGTGGGGGACAATCCCCCCCATGTTTTGTCATCCGGACTTTATCAGCCGCTTTCTAAGGGCTGAATCGGCCCGTTCACGGGGCCTGTCAGCACCTGTCGCGGCTTAAAACCAAACTGCTGCATCGAGGCGATCGAGGCTCCCGATGTTGAAGGCTCCGCCGGCCGATGAAAGACCCCATAAACGGGCCGATTCAAGCCCACGGCCGAAGGCTCGCACTAATTGCATCTCGCGCTCTCCTGCGGCCCCGCGCGCCGCTTGACTCGGGCGTGATTCGGTACAGCGTGGAGTTGGCGCCCGATGAGCCAGGACCGGGTCACCGCAGCTGTTGGCAGGTACACAGAGAGAGAAAGAGAGAGGCCACTCGGCCTGTGCGTTGCTGCTGTCTCACTGCGCCAGGGACACGGGTTTAGATACAGTCTCCGGGCGCTGTCTGCCTGGGGTCTGTTTCTCCCCATTAGTGCCTTGTCTGATGTTGATCTCACCCTTGCTGCTGAACAGACCGAGCGCCAGCACCGAGTGCTCGCTCCGCCACCTCTCTTGCTTAAGTTTATTTTGATAGTGGGTCTCCACAGGGCCCACGGCTGAAGCCTCCCAAGTCTCGCGTGTGTGTGTGAGTGTGCGCATGCACCCGCGGCCGCCAAGAAATTGTGTCCTCCCGGTCCCCCCGGTCCCCCCCGGTCCCCCCGGTCCCCCCCATGTTTTGATAGCGATTTCCGTGCCTGCTCGATTGTAATCATGCATTGTTTCGCCACTGACTGGTTAGCGTGCATCTTGGTGCACGTGACAATAAACTAAACTGAACTAAATGTACCCCACTGATCAGGGCTCTTCCTGGCTCAGCGAGCATTGCTGGGGGGGGTGGGGGGGTGGAGGGATCTGGGGAGGGGGGTGGGAGAAGTGTCGGGGGAGGGGGGTGGGGGGGTTCGGAGGGGGGTCGGGGAGGTGGGGTGAGGGGTTTGGGCTGGGGGGGTAACAGAAGCTGGTGGGTTGCAGGCCGTGGTTTGCATTCATCAGCTGCCCTGTCCCTGTGCCTCGTGTGAATGTCCCCATGGCCCTGACCCCAGTGTCCCCGAGCCTGGTCCCAGTTGAGTTGACTTGAGTTGAGTTTATTGTCACGTGTACTGAGGTACAGTGAAAAGCTTTAGTTGCGGAAAGACTACACATGATTACAATCGAGTCCCCCACAGTGCACAGAGCAGAGATTTAAAAGAGTGGAGCGATTGTAATACGTAATTCACTTCAGTGACCAGCACACAAAGAGTCGTCTGGGTTGGGCACCATCTTGGATTTGTCGGATAACGCAGTCACAGTGTGAGCGCTGGCGGGGTATGGGACTCCCCAGCCCACTGGGTCCCCGGTAAAACCACACTCTCCAATCCCAGATATCCCACCTCTGCATCCACTCCAGACACAACAGCGGCAATTTACAGAGGCCAATGAGGATCATAAGATCATGTGATAGGAGTAGAATTAGGCCGTTCGGCCCATCAAGTCCACTCCGCCATTCAATCCTGGCTGATCTACCTCTCCCTCCTAACCCCATTCTCCTGCCTTCTCCCCATAACCTCTGACACCTACAATTATCCTACACACACCACATCTTTGGGATGTGGGAGGAATGCGGAGGAAACTGGTGGGATTGCAGGGAGAATGAGCACATTTCACACGGACAATGGCATTAGACAATAGGTGCAGGAATCGGTTCAGTTCCTCGAGCCAGCACTGAGGTCAGGATGGAACCTGGGTCTCAGGCACTGTAAAGCTGTGGCTCTATCCTGGCACGGGTTACAGAGCCCTGCTGTAAGCAGGCGACTGCCTGCCGTGATGCCCAGAGTGAGTTGCAACCAGGCCCTCTGCTGCCTGGTGCAGGCAGTATTGGCGGCACAGTCCACAGCTCACCAAGGCTGCTCTGACCTTCACCGTGCAGAGATGCAGTCAGCACATCTTGCCACTGGCTCCAGTTTCTCTGCAAATCATCCTGACATGGGAATATATGTCTCATCAGTGCTGCGTTGAGATTCTGCAGAGGCTCGATTGATCAGCACTCCAAGACTATATTCAGCACTCATTCTGAGGCTGTTCCAGGAGACAATCCAGCAACTCAACAAGGCCGGCAGCATAATCAAGGACGAGTCACACCCCGGCCACTCCCGCTTCTCCCCTCTCCCATCGGGCAAAAGGTACAGAAGTGTGAAAACACAAACCTCCAGATTCAGGGGCAGTTCCTTCCCAGCTGTTATCAGGCAACTCAACCATCCTACCATAACAAGAGAGCAGTGCTGAACTACTATCTACCTCATCAGGGACCCTTGGACTATCCTTGATTGGACATTGCGGGCTTTACCTTGCACTAAACGTTGTTCCCATATCATGTATCTGTACACTGCGATTGGCTCGATTGTAATCTTGTGTTGTCTTTCTGCTGACTGGATAGCGCGCAACTAAGGCTTTTCACTGTCCCTCGGTACACGTGGCAATAAACTAAATCAAACTAAACACGTTATCCAGGACACGAGAGACATACGTCGCATCCTAGCCGTGCAGTTGCCAACCCCTTCCCACAAGTGAGCAGCTCTATTGAAACACCAGCTTTAATATTTCCCCTCTGACCACTGCTAGAAACATAGAAACATAGAAAATAGGTGCAGGAGGGGGCCATTCGGCCCTTCGAGCCAGCACCGCCATTCATTGGGATCATGGCTGCTATTAAATAATTTCAAAATACCGCTTTGCCATTTAGGACAGAGCCGCAGCCTCACGAGATGGTGGAGAAAATCTTTCATTATTTGAATGGATTTTTATTATAAATTTAATAAAGTGAATTTGAACCTTGTGGAAATAAAACACGGGTGAGTTTGGAGCTTGTTCCTGGGATGTTTGTTTCGTTAAATAAGTGGGACATGTCATTGTGCAATGCTGTAAAGATCAGACGTTGTCCTTGCCACTCGCTGGTAATCTTCTCTACAGCAGCCCTCAAGACCTGCATTCAGGTATTGAGGAGTCTGACACGGCTATGTGGGAGCTGCAGACTCTTCCATGGGTGGTCCGTCAGGTGGTCCTCACCTCCTGTCGCCTGCTCCTGATGTGTGGTGTCGAGGTTCTTCATCCCCTCACCATTGCTCCTTCTCCACAGCCTTGGGCCAGAGGTCCCCAGGAGTCAGTGAAGATGATGCATCTTTTCAAGGAGGCTTTGAGCATAGAGTGATACAGCATGGAAACAGGCCCTTCAGCCCAACCTGCCCACACCAACCAACATGTACCAACTACATGTGGAAGAAAGAGCTGCAGATGCTGGTTTAAATCAAAGGTATTTTTAGCGGAGACAGTAAGACTAGTGGGAGAACTGGGAAGGGTAAGGGTTTGGAGAGAGCAAGGAAGACTCAGTGTGTGAGGCAGCCTCTCTGGAGAGCAGTTCACACCCACTGAGTTACTCCAGCATTTTGTATCTATGTCCCGACTACACATGCCACTTGCCTGCACTTGGTCCATATCCCTCTCAACCTGTCCTATTCACAAATCCAACATATTCTTGAATCATTTCTATTCTCCACCTGGCAATCTCTTTGCCCAGAAGGTGAAACTCAGCGAGCCAGGCAGCATCTGTAGAGGCAAGTGCTCAGATGATCTTTCAGGTTGGATCCTTATTCAGGCTGAAGGAGGGTCCATTTCCCACCAGAGAAACTGCCTGGTTTGCTCAGTTCCTCCAGCACTTAGTATTTTGCTCAAAATTCCAGCATCTGCCTTCCCTTGTGTCTCAGAATAGAATGTCTGATATTAATACATCGAAGTACTTTAAAAAACACTGCCAATGCATCCATTCAAATTATCTGAATTCACCAGAAGGATTTGGTGAAACACATCCTCGTCCTCCCCCCGAAACCAAAACCCCAGTGTTGTGGGAGACCCCCCCGTCTTCTAGTAACACTCTGAAGAAGGGTCCTGACCCATAATGTCACCTGTCCATGTTCTCCACAGATGCTGCCTGACCCGCTGAGTTACTCCAGCACTCTGTGAAACAACACCTATCCATTACTCCACAGATGCTGCCTGACCCACTGAGTTATTCCAGCACTCTGTGAAACGTCACCTATCCATGTTCTCCACAGATGCTGCCTGACCCGCTGAGTTACTCCAGCACTCTGTGAAACGTCACCTATCCATGTTCTCCACAGATGCTGCCTGACCCGCTGAGTTACTTTGCGTTCTATCCCAGTAACACTCGTGTGCTAAGTTGATTTGACCACATCCTTGGTGTGACTGACAATGGACTCACAAAACACTGATGACAATACTAAGTTCATAAGCGATAGGAACAGAATTAGGCCATTCGGCCCATCACGTCTACTCTGCCATTCAATCATGGCTGATCTATCTTTCCCTCCTAACCTCGTTCTCCTGCATTCTCCCCATAACCACTAACACCCGCACTACAGTATTCAAGAGTCAATCTCTTCCTTCAAAATATCCATTGACTTGGCCTCCACAGTGTCTAACAATAGCAAGAGGTTCATGAGCAACAAGGGGGCAAGTCGGCTGATATATCGATTGCCCCCAACATACTGTGCTCTTTCTCCAACAAGTACTGACCCAGAAGGAACAATGACTGATGGATTTAGCCTTTAGTGGGCTGACAATAGGTAATTCATGGTCAGGCTGACCCCATAGCAGAAGCTTCTAGAGTCTGCTACCACCATCATCTACTGCGACAAGTGATGGCTCCCACTGATTGTCGCCGGAACCTCGTGTCCTTTTCAGGACGGACGATGTCAGCGAGGTCAACATTTGTAACAAGATGGACACGAAAAGAAGAAGACAGTCAGGCTTTAGGCTGCAGTCATCTCCACTGACTCTGTAGTCATTTCCACCATCAATGTGATGTTTAAGAAGAAACTGCAGATGCTGGAAAAATCGAAGGTAGACATAAATGCTGGAGAAACTCAGCGGGTGAGGCAGCATCTATGGAGCGAAGGAATAGGTGACGCTTCTGGTCGAGGCCCTTCCGTCAACTATTCCATCGCTCCATAGATGCTTCCGGGTCTCGACCTGAAACATCACCTATTTTCTTCGCTCCATAGATGCTGCCTCCCCCGCTGAGTTTCTCCAGCACTTTTGTCTACTTTCCACTGACTCCATCATCAGTCGCTCGTTCCAAATCCAATATATTTACGCTAACTACGGTCAGACAGCGAGAGGCTCATGTTGTTGTGAGTTCCAGCATCTTTCCAGCGAGGGCCTCAACCAGAAATATTCAAGTCATGCCTAACGAGCCTAAATCATAATTATGTGAGGTTGATGTGCTGGTAATTTGAGCTCAATGCAAATGGCACTGTTAATGTGCAGTGTCAACTACATGAAATAACTATAAAAAATAGAAATAGACAATAGACAATAGGTGCAGGAGTAGACCATTCGGCCCTTCGAGCCAGCTTCGATCATCCACAATCAGTACCCCGTTCCTGCCTGCTCCCCATATCCCCTGACTCCGCTATCTTTAAGAGCCCTATCTAGCTCTCTCTTGAAAGTATCCAGAGAACACGGCCTCCACCGCCCTTTGAGGCAGAGAATTCCACAGACTCACAACTCTCTGTGTGAAAAAGTGTTTCCTCGTCTCCGTTCTAAATGGCTTAACCCCTTATTCTTAAACTATGGCCCCTGGTTCTGGACTCCCCCAACATCGGGAACATGTTTCCTGCCTCTAGTGTGTCCAAACCCTTTATAATCTTATATGTTTCAATAAGATCCCCTCTCATCCTTCTCAACTCCAGGGTATACAGCCACTCCATTCTCTCAGCCTATGACAGTCCCGCCATCCCTTGTGAACCTTCGCTGCACTCCCTCATTAGCAAGTGTAAATATGGATATTACACAGTCTGGAGTTCACAGTCAGCTTGAACTGACACACTTAATATAGCGGTACAGCAGGTTGTTAGTTGCTAGTTCATCATCACCGTTTCCAAGGCTACCTAGTGTAGGAAGTGGGTGTTAGTATGAATCATACAGTAAGGTGGGGTTAGTGATGCTATTTCTACTATGACTGGTTCACATGCAATAACCAATCTACAGCAAGAATGAGAGAAATATACTGATTCCTGGATTATTTTGTTATCATAAGCCCTTGATTGCCTCAGGGTTGCCAAAGAGAGCTTGTTTGGGGTCATTCAGGATCTGGCTATTTGTTCTAAACCAGACTTCTGCTGGTGCTGACCAGAATGGTGCAACAGTCTGTCACCATGGCCCCAGCAGTTTTCCTTCGTCTTCAGAAGGTCCTCTTCACTCATGGAAGAGGTGAAAGCAGGCTGACAAAGGTTGGACAGTGAGTCTCATTGTGCTGTGAGATGAGAGGTTCCTTCAGGCAGGGACTGACCACCTCCAGCATTGCCAGCTCTCAGAGCGTTCCTCAAAGAGGCAGCAAGAATGGTGGACAGAATCCGTGGGTGGATGTCCAGGAGAAGCCACAGTGAGGAGCTTGCACTGCAGTAGACACAGAAACATAGGAAATAGGTGCAGGAGTGGGGCACTCGGTCCTTCGAGCCAGCACCGCCATTCAATGTGATCATGACCTAAGCAAATTGACAGTGAAACAGCTCCTGTGGGCTCGATCGTTTAGGCGGGTGGTAATGAAGACCTGTCAGTGGTTAATGAGACACAGATGCCTTGTGCTGGGAGGATTCTGCTCGTCTGCCGGCCAGCAGTGAGCTGCAAATGACTAAGCGCGCAGGAAATGACGGCAATGATGCAGACAATGATGAATCATTTGCTCGTTCTGTTGAGTGCCATGTAGTGACAACCTTCCCAAGTCATCTTGTTCCTGCACTGCACACACACAGGCCAAAACATCACTGCTGGTAAAGAGAGCTGCAGAAAACTCAATACGCAATGACGTTACTCACATGACTGGGAGTAGATGATGAATCATCTAAAATCAACACTGAGGGATTCTCACACCAATGCAAAGAGTATTGATCCTCCAATATTTTCCCTTCTAGTGGCATCTTATCATTAAGTATGAAGCAGCTCTACCAGTGGCACAGTGGTGCAGTGTGTAGAGCCACTGCCTCGTTGCGCCAGAGACCCGGTTCGATCCTGACCGCAGATGTTGTCCTATGTGGAGTTTGCACATTCTCGCTGTGACTGCGTGGGTTTCCACCAGGCGCCCTGCTTTCCTCCCACATTCCAAAGACACGCGGGTTTGTAGGTTAATTGGCCTCTGTAAAATTGCCCCTTGTGTGTAGGGAGTGGATGAGAAAGTAGAATAACATACAACTGGTGTGAATCAGTGGGTGATCAATGGGCAAAAAATGCTGGAGAAACTCAGCGGGTGAGGCAGCATCTATGGAGAATAGGCGATGTTTCGGGTCGAGACCCTTCTTCAGACTGATGTCGGGGGGACTGATGTGGCCTCAGCGTGAGGAAGGGCCTGTTTCCAGGCTGTATCTCTAAAGTAAATTCAAAGTAAAGCAGTTTCTCGATGTATACATATGATTATTGTGCCAATTATGCAAGTCAGGACATATTTCCACCAATGCTGCTGCAGTATGGGTGACTGTAACATAGTTTGGTGATTGTAAATAGATAAGACAAATCTCCAATTAAAGTAATAACATGTGCTCGGGGAAAGGGTGAAGAACTGCTATTCCACGCCCGTGGTTGGACTGCAGGAGGTACTTGAAATGAAACAGATTAACAATCAAACTGCTGGATTGTAAACTCCACACAAACTAAATATGAGGTGCTGTTCCTCCAATGGACATGTGGCCTCTCATGAACATGAAGAGATGATGTTTCAGGTCAGGACCCATCTTCAGACTGATATTGATGATGTGTGGGATGGGGAGGGGGGGGGGGGGGAGAAAACCTGCTGAGTGATAGGTGGATACAGATGAGGGTTATTTTTATACAGGCACCTGCACCATCAGTCTGAAGAAGGGTGTTGACCCGAAACGATACCTATCTGTGTTCTCCAGAGATGTTGCCTGAACGGCTGAGTTACTTTGTGTCTTCTTTTGTAAACCACCTTCTGCAGTTCCTCATATCTCCTTAAGACTTTCTTGTCCTTTTCTTTAGTTTTGTTTAGTTTAGTTTAGAGAAACAAGGCGGGAACAGGCCCTTCGGCCCACCGAGTCCTCGCCGACCAGCGATCCCCGCACACTAACACTGTCCTACACCCACTAGGGACAATTTTACTTTTAAATCAAGCCAATTAAACTACAAACCTGTACGACTTTGGAGTGTGAGAGGAAACTGAAGATCTTGGAGAAAACCCACGCAGGTCACAGGGAGAACGTACAAACTCCATACAGACAGCACCCGTAGTCAGGATCGAACCCAGGTCTCCGGCGCTGTGAGGCAGCAACTCCACCGCTGCGCCACTGTGACCGCCCACTGCGCCACTCTACGGAAGTAGCAGGAGATGTCTTGATTCAACGACTCACCAGCAAACACGTGCAGAGACCCAAACCAAACCCCCGCCAGGAACACAAATGATTCCTTGTCACAGGCAGCCTACAGGGCTGTGTTGTTACTTCACAATTCACAGCAAATATAAGACATTTTGCATTGAGAACGGAATGTAGGAGCCACAACCTTCGAAACAAGGCTAGCATTGTCTCTGCCATGACCACCACTGACTGACAACCCGTCCTGATTCCGTGCCCACTGTTTGGAATTCCAGCGACATTTGCAACATTGTCTTTGCTACATGGCACGGCGCTGCGTGTAACAAAGCTTTCACGTGTCTAGTTCCATGCATATTATGTGCAGACACTTTAAACACTGAAGAAGGGTCTCAACCTGAAACGTCGCCTATTTCCTCCGCTCCAGAGATGCCGCCTCACCCGCTGAGTTTCTCCAGCATTGTTGTCCACCTTAAAATACATGCAGCTTTGCCCTGCACAAATGCGCCTGCAAACGGCACGGGCCACTCAGACATGGGCTACAGGTCCAAACAATGGGAAGTGACTCCACCCCCATCCAAGAACAAGGGCGGCAAGGTGGCGCAGCGGTAGAGTTGCTGCCTTACAGCAAATGCAGCGCCGGTGACCCGGGCACGATCCTAACTACGGGCGCTGTCTGTACGTAGTTTGTACGTTCTCCCCGTGACCTGCGTGGGTTTTCTCTGAGATCTTCGGTTTCCTCCACATTCCAAAGACTTGAGTGGGCAGATGCATGGCAGATGCAGTATAATATAGATAAATGTGAGGTTATCCAATTTGGTGGCAAAAACAAGGGGGCAGATTATTATCTAAATGGGGTTAGGTTAGGTAAGGGGGAGGTGCAGCGAGACCTGGGTGTCCTTGTACACCGGTCACTGAAAGTTGGCGTGCAGGTACAGCAGGCAGTGAAGAAAGCTAATGGAATGTTGGCCTTCATAACAAGAGGATTTCAGTATAGGAGTAAAGAGGTTCTTCTGCAGTTGTATAGGGCTCTGGTGAGACCACATCTGGAGTATTGTGTACAGTTTTGGTCTCCTAATTTGAGGAAGGACATCCTTGTGATTGAGGAAGTGCAGCGTAGGTTCACGAGATTGATCCCTGGGATGGTGGGACTGTCATATATGAGAAGAAAGTTTAGAAGGATGAGGGGGGATTTTATAGAAACATATAAAATTATAAAAGGACTGGTCAAGATGCAGGAAAAAAATGTTCCCAATGTTGGGCGAGTTTCAGAAACAGGGGCCACGGTCTTGAATAAAGGGAGGCCATTTGTGAGAAAAAAACTTTTTCACCCAGAGAGTTATGAATTTGTGGAATTCCTGCACAGAGGGCAGTGGAGGCCAAATCACTGGATGGATTTAAGAGATAGTTAGAGAGAGCTCTAGGGGCTAGTGGAATCTAGGGATATGGGGAGAAGGCAGGCACGGGTTATTGATTGGGGACAATCAGCCATGATCATAACCTATTTTTTATGTTCTATGTACAGGTTTGTAGACTAATTGGCTACGACGTGTAAATTGTCAAGTGTATGTAAGGCCCATAGCAGAAGTGTCCAGGTCGCGGGGCTGGAAACTGGAAGTATCCTGAGCTAATTCTGCTACCACCATCATCTACTGCGACAAGTGATGGCTCCCACTGATTGTCGCCGGAAGCTCGCGTACTTTTCAGGACGGACGATGACAGCGAGGTCAACATTTGTAACAAGATGGACACGAAAAGAAGAAGTGTATGTATGATAGTGTTAGTGTGTGGTGATCGCTGGTTGGTGCACACTCGTGGGCAGAAGGGCCTGTTTCCGCGCTGCATCTCTAAACTAAACATACACAAGACAACTGGAGCAAGGGAAGCCCACTTGGCCCCTCAATCCTGCCCCACCGTTTAATACGTTTACGGCTAATCTTAGCCGAGCTTCAAATCTCTTCTATCTTACCACCACGTGGATTTCAAATCCCCAATTTAAAAAAAATACTAAACTCCTCTTGAAATGAATGCTGTGATGCAGGCTCCACAGCCCTTGAGGTAGAGAAGTCCAGGGACTCAACTCCACTCGAATATAAATATCGATATAAGTGTAGCGGCAGCTGCTGGTGCTCGCGGCTAGTCGAACCCTGCGGTCGGGTGCCCCCAGCATGTGACATTGGGGAGGGGTTGCGTTTCGCGCACTTTCTGGGCGATGCCCCTTCAGTCGCTCTGGACCACTCTTGTGGCTAGATCTGTTTTGTTGGTTGTATGGGACGCATTGTCAGTTTAACCGTTTTGCGAATAAAACTTAATTTAAACAATCGACTCTCATCTCTAGCTGCCAAAACAGTTCCATTTTCTCCCCTGGACTCACCCACCAGTGACAGCTTCTCAACCTCAACCACTCTCTCATAAGTGATAGGAGTAGAATCAGGCCATTCGGCCCAACGAGTCTACTCCGCCATTCGATCATGCTGATCTATCTCTCCCTCCTAACCCCATTCTCCTGCCTTCTCCCCATAACCCCCGCCACCTGTAAGATTTCTCAAATGTATTTTTTGATTAACTTATTAAAACGCATCACTAAAACTCAAGCCCTCATTAGTTTCCTTGTTGTTGATATTGCCAAGACACACAGAGGTGGGGCATTTATTGAATGAGCTGCCGAAGAACGTGGTAGAGGTGGGTGCAATTATGACACTTGGACAGGTACACGGATAGGATAGGTTTTGAGGGATGTGAGTCTGTGCTGGCAAGTGGGACGAGCTTAGTTGGAAGAAACACTTTTTCTCACAGAGAGTGGTGAGCCTGTGGAATTCTCTGCCTCAGAGGGCATTGGAGGCAGCTTCTCTGGATGCTTTCAAGAGAGAGCTAGATAGGGCTCTTAAAGATAGCGGAGTCAGGGGATATGGGGAGAAGGCAGGAACGGGGTACTGATTGGGGATGATCAGCCGTGATCACATTGAATGGCAGTGCTGGCTCAAAGGGCCTACTCCTGCGTCTATTGTCTATTGTCTATTGGGCAACTTTAGTGGAATGAGCTCAGTTGGACAACTTTACCTTTTCGAAAGGGGATGAGATGGAATTTCTTTAGTTAGAGGCTGGTGAATAGGTGGAATTCTGTCACAGAAGGCTGTGGAGGCCAAGTCAATGGGTATTTTTTCAGGTGGAGATTGATAGATTCTTGATTAGTGCGGGTGTTATAGGTTATGGGGAGAAGGCAGGAGAATGGGGTTGAGAGGGAAAGATATATCAGCAACGATTGAATGGTGGAGTAGACTTGACGGTCCGAATGGTCTAATTCTGCTCCTATGAGTTATGAACCTGGCCAGCACGGGTGCGATGGGCTGACTGGCCTGTTTCCGGGCTGTATGATTATTATTCCTGTCCTTACCTGATGCTTACATCCTGCATGGGGTGTACAGAGGGCTGTGGGGAATGTTGAGCATAGACGGCTGTGGAGGCCGTCAGTGGATATTTTGAAGGCAGAGATGGATAGATTCTTGATTAGTGCAGGTGCTGAGGGTTATGGGGAGAAGGCAGGCAAATGGGATGAGGAGGCAAAGATCAGCCATGATTGAATGGCAGAGTGGACCTGATGGGCCGAATGGCCTAATTTCTGCTCCTACAACTGGTGGGAGGACCGGTGTAAGCAGTGGAAGAGGTGAACCTCGTGACAAACCTGCCCACCCCGTGGTTACTGCGCGCCTCATCCAGGAAGCATTTGCAGATCCCACGGGACAATGTACATTTATACCGCACCAATTACCCAGCAAACCTGCGCGTCTTTGGAGTGTGGGAGGAAACCGGAGCACCCGGAGAAAACCCATACAGGTCACAGGGAGAACGTACAAACTCCGCGAAGACAGCACCCGTAGTCAGGATCGCACGCGAGTCTCTGCGTGCCGGCCCATACCTATCCACACACCCTTTGCCTATTTGCACTGGCTGCAGGCTGATGTCTGTGTGATGACTATGAGTTTGCCTTCTGTATTCGGATCTTGTGCGTTGCCACATGCCAGCCTTGTTCACGCACTGTGATTCTCAGCTCTGTGATTCATTTCATTGCTCGCTCCTGGATCCAGCCGCATCTCGCCCCCTGCAGCCCGGTGGATGCAGTGCTGAACCATGCAAGTTCAAGTTCAAGTTACATTTATTGTCACGTACACCAATTGGTGCTGTGAAATTTGAGTTACCATGCAGCCACATAAATAAACACGACACCACACTATAGAATTTAACATAAACATCCCCCAAACCGGAATCAACGTTTCCCACTGTGAGGGAGGGCACTGAGTCCAGTCCTCTTCCTCTTGTTCACCCGTGGTCGGGGCCTATTGAGGCCTCTGCAGTCGCCACAACGGCGGCCCGATGTTTCAGGCCTTCTCGCTGGGATGATTGGAACTCCGGCGTCAGAAGACTCAAGAGCTGTGACTTTAGGTTTTATTACTGTCTCGTGTATCGAGGTGCAGTGAAAACATTTGTTTTGTCAGCTTTCGCAAAGAGATCACATGTACAGTGCCAAACATAAATACAATCAAGGCAAACTCGAGCACAATAGATGGAGCAAAGGGGCAGAATACAGCTTAGTTTTAGTTTAGTTTAGAGATACAGCGCGGAAACAGGCCCTTTGGCCCACCGGGTCCGTGCCGACCAGCGATCCCCGCACATTAACACCATCCTACACCCACTAGGGACAATTTTTACATTAACCAAGCCAATTAACCTACAAACCTGTACATCTTTGGAGTGTGGGAGGAAACCGAAGATCTCGGAGAAAACCCACGCAGGTCACAAGGAGAACGTACAAACTCCGGTACAGACAGCGCCCGTAGTCGGGATCGAACCCGGGTCTCCGGCGCTGCATTCGCCGTGAGGCAGCAACTCTACCGCTGCACCACCGTGTCGTCCTAGGTTCTCAGCATAAGGGTGATCGAGTCAGACAGCACGGAAACAGCAACTTCCCAGCCTCAACTACCTCCTCCGGCAACTCGTTCCATACGCCCACCACCCTCTGTGAGTGGGAATATGGAAGGAGCTACCAGTTGATTGTGGCAAGGCTTGCATGCTGTAACATGGGGGATGTAGAGAGAGGCCAGAGAGTATCGCTGGCAACAATGGGCCCCTCCCTGTACAACTCAAGCGAAACATCTGAAGGAAGGAGCTGCAGATGCTGGTTTACACTGAAGATAGGCACAAAATGCTGGGGTAACTCAGTGGGACAGGCAGCATCTCTGGAGAGAAGGAATGGGTGATATTTTGGGTCGAGACCCTTCGTCAGACTGGAGAAGTCTGAGTTACTCCAGCGTTTTGTATCCAACTCATGAAAAGGTTGCCCCTCAGGTTTCTATTAAGCCGTTCCTCTCTCACCTGAAGCCTATCATAGAGTCATAGAGTGTTACAGCATCTAAACAGCCCTCTCGGCCCAACCTGCCCACCCCAACCAGCATGTCCCATCTACACTAGTCCCACCTGCCTGCATTGGTCCAAATCCCTCTAAATGTATCCTATTCATGTACCTGTCTAAATGTTTCTTAAATGTTGCATCAACTGCCTCCTCCAACAGCTCGTTCCATTCACCTGTCACCATTTGCATGAAAAGGTTACCCCTCAGGTTCCTATTAAATCTTTCCCCTCTCACCTTAAGCCTTAAGGGCCTGTCTCACTTACGTGATTTTTTCGGCGACTGCCGACACCCGTCGTAATCGCAGCAGGTCTCATCATGATGAAAGTCCAGCGGCGACCAAAGGAAGGTGCGACTCTTTGGGCGACTACACACGACCATGTCGCGGGGTGAAGCCTGTATGGTCGCGAGTAGTCGCCCAAAGAGTCGTACCTTTTTCTGATCGCCGCTGGATTTACAACATGTTGAACGCAAAGAGGGACCCGGCGGGCTGCCTGCGGACCCCTGCAGTGGCAGGCCTGCTTCGCCGCTGCGAGAATGATAAAACTATACTAAGAACTTGCGTCGGTGGCAGAACCCTAGCGACTCTTTGTGTCGTGCCGAGGTGAAGTCTGCTCTATGGTTTAACTGGATTGTACACAAAAACAATGAATTTCACTGCACCTAGGTACATGTGACAATAGAGTGGCATTGAATTGAATCATTGCTGGCGGAGAGAATGTGTTTGCAGTGATAGAGTTGACACAACTCGTGGTAGAATCTGGCCCCCTCTGAGTTGCTGCAGAAAATGTTTTGTCATTCCTTTCTCCTCACGACATGTTGAGGCGTGACGAAGAATATGTTTCAGAGCTGATCTGGCAGACACTTGTTGGGTAGGGGTTACCAAGGGATGTGTAAGCAGGCCAGGTGGATGGCTCTATCAATGAGGAGAAAACCGGTTCTCAACCTGGGATGCCTGATCCACTGAGAGGAGCCTTCAAAGATCGCAGCATTCATGCTATTGTGGTGAATTAAATGTTCTCAGAAAAAGCCAATTAATGAGAGGATTGTTTTCTCTGGAATGCCAGAGGTTGGAAGATCAGATAAAAAAAATCAAAATTATTAGAGGTATTTTGTTGCTCAGATATTATATAAATGCAAGTTATTTAAGTATTTAAAAGTTGTGGATACACCTAAATTGCAAGAGGATAGAAGTCACCTCGTGCAAGTTCATAGTTCGAAATTTGGTTTGTGTTTGTAATGTTCAATAGTCCGTTGTTGGGAAGATGCTGCTCCTGAACCTGGAGGTCATGGTTTACAGATTCCTGCAGCTTGTGGGGAGGTGAGTACCTGTGATGGGCTGGACAGTGTTCAACACTTTTTGTAGTCTCCTTTCTTACCTGGCATTCGAGATGTCAAACCAAGCCACTCAACCAACCAAGTAATGCAACCAGTCAATATGCTCTCTTCCATAAACGTGTAGAATGGGGTTTCTTTATGCTTGTATCAATGTGTTGGGTCCAGGACAGACCTTCAGAGATATGGACGGCCAGGAATTTGAAGTTGTTCACTCTCTTGTTTATTATACACAATTATACGTATTGAGTTTACGGGCCTGTTACGCTGCAACTAGTAAGAATTTCAGTTCCATTGTCGGTACAAATGACAATTAAATATTCTTAATTCTTGAAAATGTTGACTGTTTTTCGAAAATTAGAGCAAGCTTACTTTTTGTACCTGTGGTTAATTTCAATATCATAATTTCTTGCTTAGTTAGCTTTGCAGGTTAAGAATGAGGAATGATGACAATAATTTTACACAGAATAATCATATATATGCCATTGTTTCTGTATTTGTGCAAAGCAGGAATGTCACGTCATATGTTTACGGGCAGATTCTCCTTATCTTCTTGACTGGAGACTCCATCCTTTTTTTGTTTTGCTTTCTTAACCCAAACATTTTGAATGACTAATTTCCAACTGGTGCAACTTAATCCGGTCCCTGGATTGGATATGAGTTGTGCAATGTGGTGAGAAACTGTATACATGAGATCATAGCCACTGCGGATGGGAGAAAGGAGGTGGCCATTTGTGAGACCTTATCGTGTTAATATCCAGGGAATTGGAACAGATCCCACGCTCGTCGTCGTGGCTATCCCTCGAGGTCGAGGGTGATGGTCCACGTTCTGTTGTTTTTATGGACTCTCAGGTGGCTTATGAGTCCAATCCTGGCTTTGCAGCTCAAGAATGAAGACGCCAGTGCGTGCGTGTGTTTAACGTGTACTTGATGTTACACTGCAAGAAGCACCCGGTCCTTCACAAATCAATCAACTATTTCCAATGGCAAGGGAACCAAGAGGATTGGAGCCGTTAGGTCTGTCGCAGCCTTCATCCGCCTTCACAGCCGTTGAGTTCAGGATAACTTTGTCCGCCTTGTCCGCCGTTGAGGTCTTGTAGGTTGGATCATTCTCGACCTTACCGCCAAGGGTGTCCCCACCAGGAGCTGGTGCTTCCGACGGCATTGCTCTCAGATTCATGGGGTCACGCAAGCCTCTTCACCACGACAAGGTCAACGATCTGAAGAGGATCCCACACTCACAGTCCACTGGAGACACAAAGTCAAAGCCACATCTGCAGGTCAAAGAAGTTCTGCCCAGTATGTGTCCTTTAGGTAACATCAGCAGAACAGGTCAGCCAAATGAGCACTTTCCTTCATTGATCAGTGTATTGCGTACAGGAGGTACAGCTGTATAAGGCATTGATCAGTCCAATGCACAGTTCCAGTCACCCTGCCATAGAAAGGATAACATGAAACTGGAAAGGCTGCAGAGTAGATCTACAAGGATGTTACTGTTTCTGGAGGTTGAGTTATTAGAGGCTGGGTTCAACCTTTTACTCTGGAGCAGAGAAGGTTGAGGGCCGACCTTAAAGAGGTGAATATGTTGTAGGGGCACAAACGTAGTGAATAAATGATTTATTTATTCAGGCATTGTAGGTAAGATATACATGCACGTTTAGCACTCTAACATAATAGTCCTTGTTGCCGCTGAGAGGCTGTTGCCTCGTGGGCTCAACCTGAGCTCCTGCTGAGGTGGCAGGACACTCTCATGTAGGGTCACTACAAGGCCACTGCAATAGAGGCCACTACAATACAAGGCCACTGCAATATAACCATGAGGGGTGTAGATAAGGTGAATAGCCAGTATTTTCCAGCAAGTTGGGGAGTCTAACTCTAGAGGGCAAAGGCTTATGGTGAGAGGGGACCAATTGAAAAGGGACCTGGATGGTAACATTTTTACACAGAAGATGGTGGATATATGAAACAAGCTGCCAGATGAAGTGGAGGACGTATTTATAATGACAACTTTTAAATCTACCTGGGACAGGTAGATGGGGAGTAAATGTTTGGAGAGGTATGGGCCAGGTGCAGGCAAGTGGGACTAGCAGGTAGACACCAAATGCTGGAGTAACTCAACGGGACAGGCAGCATCTCTGGAGAGAAGAAATGGGCGACGTTTCGGGTCGAGACCCTTCTTCAAACTGATGTCAGGAGAGTGGATGGGACAGAGATAGAATGTAGTCGGAGACAGTAGGACTGGTGGGAGAACCGGGAAGGGGGGGGGGATGGAGAGAGAGGGAAAGCAAGGGCTCTATTTGGTGACATGTTGAATCTATTTGAACTTCCTACAAGGCGGAGGTCTGGTTCACATTCTTTGTGATCACACGTGAGCTACGCTAGCTCTTGTTTGCCATCATTAAACACAGGGCCTGTTCTCTGGCCCCTTGCAGCCATTTGCTTTGCCCACATTAGCTACAATGCTCCCAACTGCCTCAATATCATTGCAACTGATGAACGGGTTCCACTGGGGCACAGTATCACTGAACTTGCAGGCACTTGCTGTCAGTTAAAGGAGGGAACCAAGGGACATTCTGGGTGGCATGGTGGCGCAGCGGAGAGTTGCAGCCTCAGTGCCATAGACCCGGGTTCTATCCAGACTACGGATGCGGTCTGTACAGTTTGTACGTTCTCCCCGTGACCTGCGTGGGTTTTCTCCAGGGACCTCCGGCTTTCTCCAAAGACGTACAGGTTTGTGGGCTAATTGACTGGGCATAATTCTACATTGTTCCTAGTGTGTGTGGGATAGCGTTAGTGTGCGGGGATCGCTGGTCGGCCTGGACCTGGTGGGCTGAAGGGCCTGTTTCTGCACTGTATCTCTGCACTAAATCTCTTTGAACTAAATTGCAGTTAGTTTGCACACTCACTGCTGCGGTAACAGAGAAGAACGTTGTACCCCAGCAACACGGGACGAATTCCGCTGGCAGTCCAAATCAAGCCATCCTCACGGCTCATTTCTAATAATGTAAGAACTTCGAGTCCTCTGTCGCTAAGTTACGTGAGGCAATTTTTCTCCTATCACCTTGGCATGCTGCTAGTGCCCTGCATAATATTTTGGTTAGAGATATAAAGCAGATGGATCTATGAGTGGAGTTGTGAATTTTAATGTTGGTCATTATTTGATCCAGGTACATGTATAGAGAGGGTGTTGAATTAGGCATCAGCAAAGGTGCCTTGGTGCATGTCAATGGCACTGGTCCAAGTCCACAGGGTAAACCATATTTCAAAGCTGCCCAACAAGGCTGCACGCTTCAAATCAAATGGTTTCTCCAATACTTGATATCCATTGATATCCAAACATGAGCCATTGCTTCATTATGTGAAAACTGTTGTACCTTTTCCATTTGGAAAATCTACCAGAGATTATGTCCTGAAGCATTAAAAACTTATAGTACTAAAAAGAAATGAGTAAGATAGTGAATCATTCTGTTACCGGGAACTTGGAAGAGGAAGCAAACAAGAAAATAACTTACACAGGGAGCTTCTGAAGGAACAAATGGTGTTCACTGCCTTGAGTGTGAGAGAAATGGGGAACAGAAACAGCTGAGTGGGGACACTGGAAACTGCAGGTGCTGGATTGTTGAGCAGTGGGTCAGTCAGCATCTGTGGAGGGAATGGAGAGAATGTGTTTCAGGTCAGGTCCCTTCTTCAGACTGATGGGGAAGGGGGGGAGACATCTGGAATAGAGCAGTGGAATGGCAAGTAATGGGTGGAATGTATAGGAAGGAATTGCTAATGCTGGTCTATACTGCTCGAGTCCACATTGACCGATCCCTTTCCCACTCCCACACTGACCTTTCTGTCCTGGGCCTCCTCCACTGTCAGAATGAGGCCACATACAAATTGGAGGAACAGCACCTCATATTTGGCTTGGGCAGCTTACAACACAGCAAGTAACTCCTGCATTCCCTCCCCTCTCCTCTCCCTAGTCATCCTAATAGTTCCACTGGTTGCATCCTTGTATAGAAACATAGAAACATAGAAATTAGGTGCAGGAGTAGGCCATTCAGCCTTCGAGCTGCACCGCCATTCAATATGATCATGGCTGATCATCCAACTCAGTATCCCGTACCTGCCTTCTCTCCATACCTCTGATCCCCTTAGCCACAAGGGCCACATCCAACTCACTCTTAAATATAGCCAATGAAACTGGCCTCAACTACCCTCTGTGGCAGAGAGTTTCCAGAGACTCACCACTCTCTGTGTGAAAAAGTCTTTCTCATCTCGGTCTTAAAGGATTTCCCCCTTATCCTTAAGCTGTGACCCCTTGTCCTGGACTTCCCCAACATCGGAACAATCTTCCTGCATCTAGCCTGTCCAACCCCTTAAGAATTTTGTAAGTTTCTATAAGATCCCTCTCAATCTCCTAAATTCCAGAGAGTATAAACCGAGTCTATCCAGTCTTTCTTCATAAGACAGTCCTGACATCCCAGGAATCAGTCTGGTGACCTTCTCTGCACTCCCTCTATGGCAATAATGTCCTTCCTCAGATTTGGAGACCAAAACTGTACGCAATACTCCAGGTGTGGTCTCACCAAGACCCTGTACAACTGAAGTAGAACCTCCCTGCTCCTGTACTCAAATCCTTTTGCTATGAAAGCTAACAATACCATTCGTTTTTTCACTGCCTGCTGCACCTGCATGCCTACTTTCAATGACTGGTGTACCATGACACCCAGGTCTCGCTGCATCTCCCCTTTCCTAATCGGCCACCATTTAAATAATAGTCTGCTTTCCTGTTTTTGCCACCAAAGTGGATAACCTCACATTTATCCACGTTATACTGCATCTGCCAAACATTTGCCCACTCACCCAGCCTATCCAAGTCACCTTGCAGTCTCCTAGCATCCTCCTCACAGCGAACACTGCCCCCCAGCTTAGTGTCATCCGCAAACTTGGAGATATTGCCTTCAATTCCCTCATCCAGATCATTAATATATATTGTAAACAGCTGGGGTCCCAGCACTGAGCCCTGCGGTACCCCACTAGTTACTGCCTGCCATTGTGAAAAGGACCCGTTTACTCCTACTCTTTGCTTCCTGTTTGCCAGCCAGTTCTCTATCCACATCAATACTGAACCCCTAATACCGTATGCTTTAAGTTTGTATACTAATCTCTTATGTGGGACCTTGTCAAAAGCCTTCTGGAAGTCCAGATATACCACATCCACTGGTTTCTCCCTTATCCACGCTACTAGTTACATCCTCGAAAAATTCCACAAGATTCGTCAGACATGATTTACCTTTTGTAAATCCATGCTGACTTTGTCCAATGATTTCACCACTTTCCAAATGTGCTGCTATCCCATCTTTAATAACTGACTCTAGCAGTTTCCCCACTACCGATGTTAGACTAACTGGTCTGTAATTCCCTGTTTTCTCTCTCCTTAAAAAGAGGGGTTACATTTGCTACCCGCCAATCCTCAGGAACTACTCCAGAATCTAAAGAGTTTTGAAAGATTATCACTAATGCATCCACTATTTCCTGAGCTACTTCCTTAAGTACTCTGGGATGCAGCCTATCTGGCCCTGGGGATTTATCGGCCTTTAATCTATTCAATTTACCCAACACCACTTCCCGACTGACCTGGATTTCACTCAATTCCTCCTTTGACCCACAGTCCCCTGCTATTTCCGGCAGATTATTTATGTCTTCCTTAGTGAAGACGGAACCAAAGTAGTTATTCAATTGGTCCGCCATATCCTTGTTCCCCATGATCAACTCACCTGTTTCTGACTGCAAGGGACCTACATTTGTTTTAACTAACCTCTTTCTCTTCACATATCTATAAAAACTTTTGCAGTCAGTTTTTATGTTCCCTGCCAGTTTTCTTTCATAATCTATTTTTCCTTTCCTAATTAAGCCCTTTGTCCTCCTCTGCTGGTCTCTGAATTTCTCCCAGTCCTCTGGTATGCTGCTTTTTTCTGGCTACTTTTGTACGCATCATCCTTTGCTTTGATACTATCCCTGATTTCCCTTGTTATCCACGGATGCACTACTTCCCCGATTTATTCTTTTGCCAAACTGGGATGAACAATTTTTGTAGTTCATCCATGCAGTCTTTAAATGTCTTCCATTTGTATATCCACCGTCAACCTTTTAGAATTAATTGCCAGTCAATCTTGGCCAATTCTCGTCTCATACCCTCAAAGTTACCTTTCTTTAAGTTCAGAAACCATTGTTTCTGAATTAACAATGTCACTCTCCATCCTAATGAAGAACTCAACCATATTATGGTCACTCTTTCCCAAGGGGGCACGTACAACAAGACGGCTAATTACCCCTTCCTCATTACTCAAAACCCAGTCTAAAATAGCCTGCTCTCTCGTTGGTTCCTCTACATGTTGATTTAGATAAACTATCCCGCATACATTCCAAAAAATCCTCTTCCTCAGCACCCCTGCCAATTTGATTAACCCAATCTATATGTAGATTGAAGTCACCCATTATAACTGTTTTGCCTTTGTCGCACGCATTTCTAATTTCCTGTTTGATACCATCCCCAACTTCTCTGCTACTGTTAGGTGGCCTGTACACAACACCCACCAGCGTTTTCTGCCCCTTAGTGTTTTGTAGCTCTACCCATACCGATTCCACATCCTCCAAGCTAATGTCCTTCCTTTCCATTGCTTTAATCTCCTCTCTAAACCAGCAACGCTACCCCACCTCCTTTTCCTTTCTCTCTATCCCTCCTGAATATTGAATATCCCTGGATGTTCAGCTCCCAGCCTACGTCACCCTGGAGCCATGTCTCCGTGATCCCAACTATATCATAATCATTAATATCTATCTGCACGTTCAACTCGTCCACCTTATTACGAATACTCCTTGCATTGAGACACAAAGCCTTCAGGCTTGTCTTTACAACGCATTTACCCCTTATACAATTTTGCTGAAAAGTGGCCCTTTTTGATTTTTGCCCTGGTTTTGTCTGCCTGCCACTTTTACCTTTCACCTTGCTACCTAATGCTTCTACCCTCATTTTACACCCTCCTGCCTCTCTGCTCTTGTACCCTTCCCCCTGCCACATTAGTTTAAATCCTCCCCGTTAATCCCCCGTATCCCTCTTGTTATCACACCTTCCCCAGCCAACAATGGGCCATTGTGGGCTCCACCCTTCCTGAGGACAGCTGTTGCCGGCCCTGATTTGTTCTGACCTTTTCACGCCTCCAGCTGATCCCCTCCCCACCTCCCGCCTCTATTTTCAGTCTTAAGAAGAGTTCCGACCTGAAACGTCACCTATCCATGTTCTCTAGAGATACTGCCAGACCCGCTGAGTTACTCCAGCACTCTGTGAAACGTCACCTATCCATGTTCTCCACAGATGCTGCCTGACCCGCTGAGTTACTCCAGCACTCTGTGAAACGCCACCTATCCATGTTCTCCACAGATGCTGCCTGACCCGCTGAGTTACTCCAGCATTTTGTGTCTATCTTAAGTAATAGGTGGATGCTGGTAAAGTCGGTGATTGGCAGATGGGTGGGGTAAGTGACAAAGGCTAGAGGTGAAAAGGAGACAGAATGGTGTCAGGTATGTAGAGAAGAGGAGTGAATTGTAAATGTGTACAATGTGTGGCTCATGTTCTTCCTGGACAGGATTAGTAGCAGAAGCCAAAGGCAAACCCCTCCAACGGAGCCTGAAGGGCCTCCATTGTTGGAAGGATATTTAAAGGTGATAGATACCGTGCAGAGCTAGGCTGACAATTTCAATAAAACTCAAGCGAATGTAAAGTGACTGGAGCACAGGAATATTATTTCATCGGGAAATGCAAGTGGGTTGTCAGGAGGTAAAGCATCGCGCTTGTTTTGATGAGAGCATTGATACGCTCATCATTGCATTCTCTCCCTGCATACAGGGAAAGGTCTCCATTACCACAGAGCCCGGCAATGTCAGCGATATTTCTGGCATTGCATCTATCAATGTCAGAGATTTTTTTAAAGTGCCAAAATTGTATGCAGGATGCCATATGTCATCTCACCAAATTCCTGTAAATTTGATGCAAGAATTCTCCCCTTCATTGTGAAAATGATCAATGCTCAAATTCCCCTTCCTAGTTACCTAAGGTACCTGCAGGATAATCTTCGTGCATCCAGATCCCTGTGTAATGTTGCATTGTCATCTCTCACCATTTCATCCATTGGGATTAAGGCACTTCATGAATCACAGTTAAGAGAGAATAAAGTGGGCATTTTAATTGTTAAGAATCTAATTTTTGCTCCTGACAACTTTAATTTTGCAACGTTACAACTAAGTCACAGAAATCGTTAAAACACAAAATCCTTTACTTACTAACTCGCCTGCATTGCCCTGTGAAATAATGTTTCTCTGTACGCTGGTTACTTTACAGTTGTTCGAGTCCCCATTGGTATCCCATTTGGTGTCATTGATAGCGAGGGAAGGAATGAGAAGTACTTGTCCTGAAGATGTTAATGCGGTGATCATGTAACCATCCAAAATTATTCCGAGATGGCTCGGTGGATGGAGACAATGGAACAAATCCCTGTTCGCGGTCTTTAGTCATGTACCTTGAGGGGAAAATGTCAATCAACAAATCAGGGAGAACCAAGTTATTTATTTTAAATTGAACAATGGAAACATTAACATTGCCCCAATGAGGCAGCCAAGGCCATGGTATAATGTTTCATTTGATAGATAACAGTGCTCATGCACTCCTGAACGAGCCCAGATTATGTGCTCAAGTATGTGGAGTGGAATTTGAATCCACAACTTTGTGATTCAACAGATGGATATGGCATTTACTGTGTGGGACTCTATATGCGCGAGTTCAGGAAACCAGAAGGTTTTTTAATAATAATTCTTTGATCTTGATTTTGCAAGTTGGTTAAGTTACTGGACTAATATCCAGAGGGTTCATTTAGAGTTTCGAGTTCAAATACAACCATGGTCTCTCATGAATTTCAATATAGGAAATTAAATAAGTCTGGCCATTTAGGCCATTTTGAACGGAGATGAGGAAAAACTTTTCACACCCAGAGAATTGTGAATCTGTGGAATTCTCTGCCTCAGAAGGCAGTGGAGGCCGATTCTCTGGATGCTTTCAAGAGAGAGTTAGATAGAGCTTTTAAAGATAACGGAGTCAGGGGATATGGTGAGAAGGCAGGAACGGGGTACTGATTGGGTATACTGAATGGGTGACATTTTGGGTCTTGACCCGAAGCGTCCCAAGTCCTTCTCTCCAGGGATGCTGCCTGTTCTGCTTAGATACTCCAGCATTTTGTGTCTATCTTCGGTGTAACCAGCATCTACAGTTCCTTCCTTCACGCTGGCTTGGATGGGAGATTTTGATCAATGTGGACAAGTGGATTTGTTAAATGTTTTTACATTTGGTAATTGAAATTGTGCTCAGTGCTATTCTATTGAGAAATTTATCACTGAAAAAAGTAAGATGACTTTTCATGAAATAACCTGGTGTCAGCAGTGATTGGTCAAACCACACTTTTGTGGGTCTTTTGTACTTACATTGGCTGCTATTGCATACAGTCGGGAATGTAACTATTCAGATGAGCCAAAGTCCAGCCTGCTATGGAATCTAAAGGGCCTGTCCCACTGTACGAGCTAATTCAAGAGTTCTCCCGAGTTTCCCCTGATTCGAACTCGGAGAATTACGGTAATAGCTGCTCGTAGGTACTCGGGGCTCTCGTGGACATTTTTCAACATGTTGAAAAATCTTCATGAGTCTTCACGAGTTTACCGCGTTTCCCAAGTACCTGCCGTTAGCGTTACGAGCTGCTAAGAGACGTCCCGAGCTCTGACGTATCCGCTACGTACATTCTACGCGCTTACCACAGGTTTGATTTTTTTTTAAACTTGGGAGAGCTCTTGAATTAGCTCGTACAGTGGGACAGGCCCTTAAGTAATTCCATAGTACTGTGCGAAAGACAATGGTGGTTTTGTCCAGCAAACAGCTAACCTTCAACGAACACCCTCAAAATAAAATTCATGAATCATTTACATTTCAAATTAGATGCTGTGCTTGGCCACATAACAACACTGACCGGACCACATGAGAACACATTTTCTTTGTTCTAATGGCCAGATTCCCGACTTTGGGCTTGTATTCACTGGAGTTTAGAAGAATGAGGGGGGATCTCATTGAAACATACAAAATAGTGCAAGGCTTGGATAGAGTGGATGAGGAGAAAATGTTTCCACTAGTGGGAGAGTTTCCGACTAGAGGTCATAGCCTCAGAATGAAAGGACACTCTTTTGGGGAGGAGATGAGTAGGAATTTCTTCAGTCAGAGGGCGGTAAGTATGTGGAATTCTTTGCCACAGAAGGCTGTGGAGGCAAAGTCACTCTATACATTTAAGGCAGAGATAGATAGATTTGTGATTAGTACGGGTCAGGGGTTATGAGGAGAAGGCAGGAGAACGGGGTCAGGTGAAAGAGATAGATCAACCATGATTGAACAGCGGAGTAGACTTGATGAGCCGAATGGCCTAATTCTACTCCTATCACTTATGATCTTATGATGATCTCTGCCCACTGAATGGGGGGGGGGGGGGGGGGGGGGGGGGAGGGGGGGGATGTACAATAGGAAGGATATTACAAAAACGTAAAGCCAGCGTCTACCAAACTAGACATAGTTACACAGCATTTAAAAAAATGAACAGAGAAAGGAAACAAAGCAAAACAGAAAACATATTGTAAGTTAAAGAACCCTCAATGCCCATTAACAATGCTTTAATTCCACCTTCCATTTACTCTTATCCATGTTAATGGTGGAAAGCAATAGACTGTCCACAGAGCATGCGTACACAAGATGGCATCAATCTTTTCTGTAAGCACATCATTGAACAGCCAAATACACTTGCACTTTGCAGCTAATATAGAAATCTGCCTAATTCAAATTGGTTCATTATGTCTCTGTCAGCTCTGATAGATCTATCCAATTAGTTTAATTTGGCCCATGTGCTCCTGTTTTTTTTTCCTAGATCAGCATTTTCTTTTCAACGATAAATCTTACTCCCCTTTGAAATGAATAAATCCGCTTCTGACATCCTTTCAATATTCAGATCATAGTTTGTTATGTAAAATAAATCTGTTCATTCGTGTAATCATAAAACTGGACGGCATGGAAACCAGCCAGTTGGCCCACCTTGCGCATGACGACCAACTTGGCCGCCTGGCTCCTCCCATTTGCCTGCAACTTATATGAAAGTTATAAACAAGTTACTTTAAGTTATAAATAAGTTACTTATTTTTACTTTTGTATTCTTAATAAATACATTTATATCCTTGTATTAAACATAAACTAAAATGGTGTGTGTAACAATATAAAATGGCTTCAGCTAAAACATAGCTGGGAGATTAAAAAGCAACAGTTTGGAATTTAAGGGTGGCGAGTGAAGGAGAGATACGAGGGGAAATGTAAAGTTTAATAAGATTGAGCCAAGGTTGGAATTTAATGGTGGCGAGATAGAGAAAATTAGAATTGAAGAAAGATTGATGAGAAAGGAGTACAGCATGCAAGATAAAGCAGCAGAGATACGGCAGGAAACTGTAATAAAAAGCTGCTTGTTTCTGGGATTCAGAGAGCAATTAGAGAACGGACAGGTGGTGTCGTCTCTGAATGTTCCAAGCTGATATTTGCAAATAAAGGCTTTCATCTTCTTGAAGAATTCTCTGTGTCTGTGTCATATTATCCAAATTTGAGTCTTAAAACCAAGACAAAATTGGCGCTGCGAGCAGGGTCAGTGAGAGACCGTTAATTAAAAGACAAACAGCTCGGGGTGCTTCCCAGCCCCTCTGGCTCCTAGGGACTACAGGAAAAGGGTGGCCACCCAACAAAATTATTATGCGGTTTTCCGCTTCATTTGGACTAATAACCTGTTGAACATGAGAAGCCACTCGGGACACAGAAATGCCTAGGTAGTTAGAAGGTCTCTCCGACCCAAGAATCTGGCACTAAATTGTTCTAAAAAGGAGGCCCAGAGGATTGTCCGAGAGTGTTGAGTAATATATATATTATTAAGAGTTTATTAAGTCCTCGTGGATACCACCCTGAGAGGTCAGGGGTTTGCACGGACGAGGAAAGTATTCTGTGGATATCACCCTGAGAGGTCAGCGGTTTGTATGGGCAGAATAAAGTATTCTGTGGATACCACCCTGAGGGGTCAGTGGTTTGCACAGGCAGAATAAAGTATTCTGTGGATACCACCCTGAGGGGTCAGTGGTTTGCACAGGCAGAATAAAGTATTTTGTGGATACCACTCTGAGGGGTCAGGGGTTTGCAAGGGCAGAATATGAATTTAAAGTAAGTGGGTAACATAAACAGTGTACACAGTGATAAAATATTGTAGAATAGCAGAAAGTAAAATGGCAATAAGAATAGTGTAATGTAATATAGTGACTGTGAGGACAGAGGCGGTGTAAGGACTGAGTTTCTTGACTTTGTGGAGATAAAATTGCTACATTCTCTCTGCTGAGAGATCAAGACAAAATGTGCTTCTTTGTTTGGAGATTAATGGGAGTGGGGTGTGGTCAGATGTTGAGTGACTAGGATTTTGATTGGTTGTGATCTTTGTGGGGTGTGGTTAGAATTTGAGTGACGGTGTGTCTGACTAATCACGATCTGAATCAATGTCCAATCACAGCGCTCAGGAACCTGACTGACAGGGGATTAAACCATCCTACTTTAACTTAAAAGGGGAGATAAGAATTATATATGTTAATTTGGAAACTTTAATCTGTGTAGAAAATTGCATAATTTCTTTGAAGAATAGAACGAATGTGATTTGTATGTTATAACCGGTTTTGAATGAATGAGAAAGTTCATATATGTGATAAGTCTTTTGTTCGTTGTAGTCCACATGCTGTAAGGGTATGGATGTATGTTCCTTTAAGAAATTGTAAGCAATGGGGGAGGTTACTAACAGCTGTAAGGTAATGATTAATGTTTTGTATCATCGCAGCTTAAAAGGGGAAAGTTGGAAAATGTAGGTTGCTTGGTTTTGCTGATGTTTCTATAGATTTCTTTTCAGTTAATTTGGAAAATTGTTACTAGTACTAGGCATTGGAAATGTAAAATAGTGGTGAGAATGGATTGAAATAATTGGAAATAAGTTAATTGCTGAAACATGACCAGATTTTGTAGTTTGTTTAGATAAACATTCTGGTTGGAGAAGGGTGATGATTGTTTGCTGAGATTTTCAGAAACAGTTGTGAGGAAGTGACCCAAAGAAGGCACTTTCAAGATAAATGTGTGACAAGATGGAAGTGTTAATTATTAATTTATATGTCACAGATAAGTTGGAAAGGTGGGAAAAGAGGAGAGGAAAGGAATTAGATGTACTTAAGCAGTTTAGAGAGAAAAGGAGAGAGAGGCAGTGAGGAGGTAACAGAAGTAGGAAACGACAGGTGTGAAAGTAATAAATCAGGAGGAGTCAGTGGAAGATTTTAAAAGGAAGGTGAATAAATTTGCAAAGGAGGATAGACTATCTGAGAAGTAAGAAATTGAGTTTAGAATGAGAAAGAAGGCATATCAAAAAGGATTAAAGTGGGAAGCAGAGGGATAAATTGATGACTGCTTTAAAAAGATAAGAGCAGGACAGACACAGATTATCCTTTGGGGCACCTATAAACTGAGAGGCTAAAAAAATACCTTACCCAATGTTCCTGATGGGGCAGGAAATGGATTATGGCTTTGGAGGATGATTCCTGGCTATGGGAGATTTGAAGGCATTGTTGGTGAAAGTGATAGGAACCACTAAACTGATAGAACTCCTGAAGATGGCTGGTATAAAAATGCAGTGAACAATGCAATAAACAATGGCATGCTGTTTGACACAGTCAGGCAGAGGGTATGGCAGGCCCTCAGACAAAAATCCAGCAGCCTATCTGGAGAACCAGCTGAAAAGGTGGAGACTAGAAACTGAACAAGAAATAGAAGGCAACCAGTTAATGAACACTATATTTTGAACCACTGTGGTGGATGTCATTCCTCCTAAAATCAAGTCTAGATTGGAGGAGGTGGTGGAATTGTCATCTATTTCCCACCCCTGATTCAGTGATCATTTGGTCAATGAGGTCGAGAAATATCGCTAAGACTTGCAGACCAGCAGGAAGAGGTGCAGAGAAAAATGATGCAAATGTAACTTGAAGAGCTCAAAAAGAAAGAGCGTGAAAAAGGAAAGACAATATTGTCAATAACAACAGACCTGGTTGAAAAGACTGAAATAAGTGATGCACCGACACACAGTGAGTCATATGACAGAGCCAAACAGGGGCCAGAGAATTCCATGCCAATAATAAATGTCTTTGGGAGAGTGTTTCCTCAAATGCCCTATCAGGACTGAAATACATCTGGATATAAGCCCAGACAGAACTGGGGTCCCCAAGGGAGGGAGGGATCTCAAGGAAGAGGTCAAGAAAGGCTAGTAAGGAGATAGGTAATGGATAAGGTGTGTTGGGGATGTGAACAGGTATGGTAATCAGGAAATATTAATAATAATTAAGATAGTGGTGAACATAGCTATGGTAAGAACATTAAGAAGAGGTATTAAAGACACCTAGGCTAGGATGCAGCAGGGTTTTAAATACTAGCTCCATGTTTTTAATCAGATGTTAAAGGCAGATTTGGAAGGTGTTGATACAGCATGTGGATGATTTGTTGGTTTGTTCCACGTGAGAAGCAATGTGAGAGAGACATTGTAATTATCTTGGAAACGATGGCATAGGAGGTCATAAAGTATCAAGGAAGAAGTTGTTGTTTTGTCAGCGGCAGGTAGAATATTTTGGACGTGTAATATTTAAAGAAGTAAAAGCTATAGCGCAGGATCAAATTGAAGTGATAATTGAAGTTCCCAAACATCAGACAGTAGGACAGATGATGATGATCTTGGGAATGGCAGGATATAGTTCAGACTAGATTGGAAAGTATGTTGAAATTGTGATGGCATTAAGGAAAATAATGAAGGAAGATATTCACACAAGTGAGAAATGTTTTACAGTCAGAGTCTTGGAATGAAGGGGGCAAAAAGGTTTTGCTTGTGGATGTTTCTTGTTAAAGCAAGTATGCAGGGCTAGAAGTGGTGCATCAGGATGAATTAGACTTTAAGGTAATCAAATTGGAAGCTTACCTGCAATCTTGCTTAGCTCAGTTGGCAGAAATTAAGGCTTTAAGAGCAGCATGTGACATGAGGGAAGGTGAGAAAGCTGAAGTTTATACCGACTAAGCATATGTACATGGGGTCTGGCACATGTTTGGAGCAGTAGGGAAACAGAAAGGCTTTGAGAAAAGCAACGGAGCCCCATGCAAGGTTAGCAGTAAAGTACAGACCTGATAAGGGGAAAGATGAAGCTAGGGCACTAGCTGTCATTAAATGCCAAGCACATAAGAAGGGAAATCAAAGTGCAGGCGAAGCAGCCAGAACTGCATCTGGAGGATGATCAGCTGTTTTTGCACCTAGGGTAAACTTGGATCGACTTGGGTGCAAGAACGCTACAGGCCCTTAGAGTAAAACACAGATTTGGATGTGTAACACTTGCAGTCACAGGGCATGGTGGAAAGAATAAATGGAGCATTGAAGGTTAATATAAATAAGATTTGTGTAACTACAAGGATGAATTGGATCGATGCCCTGCCATTGGCATTAAAGAGATGTTGCATACAAAACTAACCGAATAACCCACATGACATCACATGAGATGCTTACTGGCCAGCCCTTGCCGACGGCACAATGGAGAGGTCCCTACAAGGGACCGAGTTTGGAACAGTTAGAGGGAGAATTTAAGAAGTATATGTAACAGTTAATTATGATATACAAGTCTATTTATGCACAGGCAAAGTAAAAGCAGTTGGAGGTGGACCAGGAGGAAGGACCCTTTAAACCTGGAGACAAGGGGTATGTATGAGCTTTCCGAACCACCCACCGCTGTTCAGGTAGTAGGTTGATCTACCTGGTACCATTTCAATCATTACATGAGGGCTGTCCCACAGGTACGACTCGATAATAGCCCTGAGGCAAGTGAACAGGAGGACAAAGAAGTGAGGGAAGAGCAGAGTTCTAACAAGAACGTTGTTTGATGTCAGTGGTGGGTAAATTAATGGAAAGGATACTTAAAGATAATACAGTGGCTTGCAAAAGTATTCATACCCCATGAACTTTTCCACATTTTGTCACATTACAACCACAAACGTAAATGTATTTTATTGGGATTTTATGTGATAGACCAACATAAAGTGGCGCATAATTGTGAAGTGGAAGGGAAATGATACATGGTTTCCAAATTTTATTACAAATAAAAAACTGAAAAGTGTGGCGTGCAAAAGTATTCAGCCCCCCTGAGTCAATAATTTGTAGAACCACCTTTCACTACAATTAGAGCTGCGAGTCTTTTGGGGTATGTCTCTACCAGCTTTGCACATCTAGAGACTGAAATTTCTGCCCATTCTACTTTGCAAAATAGCTCAAGCTCAGTCAGATTGGATGAAGAGCGTCTGTGAACAGCAATTTACAAGTCTTGCCAGAGATTCTCAATTGGATTTAGGTCTGGACTTTGACTGGGCCATTCTAACACATGACTATGCTTTGATCTAAACCATCCCATTGTAGCTCTGGCTGTATGTTTAGGGTTGTTGTCCTGCTGGAAGGTGAACCTCCGCCCCAGTCTCATGTCTTTTGCAGACTTTAACAGGTTTTCTTCCAAGATTGCCTTGTATTTGGCTCCATCCATCTTCCCATCAACTCTGACCAGCTTCCCTGTCCCTGCTGAAGAAAAGTATCCCCACAGCATAGAAACACAGAAACATAGAAATTAGGTGCAGGAGTAGGCCATTCAGCCCTTCGAGCCTGCACCGCCATTCAATATGATCATGGCTGATCATCCAACTCAGTATCCCGTACCTGCCTTCTCTCCATACCCTCTGATCCCCTTAGCCACAAGGGCCACATCCAACTCACTCTTAAATATAGCCAATGAACTGGCCTCAACTACCCTCTGTGGCAGAGAGTTCCAGAGACTCACCACTCTCTGTGTGAAAAAAGTCTTTCTCATCTCGGTCTTAAAGGATTTCCCCCTTATCCTTAAGCTGTGACCCCTTGTCCTGGACTTCCCCAACATCGGGAACAATCTTCCTGCATCTAGCCTGTCCAACCCCTTAAGAATTTTGTAAGTTTCTATAAGATCCCCTCTCAATCTCCTAAATTCCAGAGAGTATAAACCGAGTCTATCCAGTCTTTCTTCATAAGGCAGTCCTGACATCCCAGGAATCAGTCTGGTGAACCTTCTCTGCACTCCCTCTATGGCAATAATGTCCTTCCTCAGATTTGGAGACCAAAACTGTACGCAATACTCCAGGTGTGGTCTCACCAAGACCCTGTACAACTGAAGTAGAACCTCCCTGCTCCTGTACTCAAATCCTTTTGCTATGAAAGCTAACATACCATTCGCTTTTTTCACTGCCTGCTGCACCTGCATGCCTACTTTCAATGACTGGTGTACCATGACACCCAGGTCTCGCTGCATCTCCCCTTTTCCTAATCGGCCACCATTTAAATAATAGTCTGGTTGTGGCAGCATGATGCTGCCACCACCATGTTTCACAGTGGGGATGGTGTGTTCAGAGTGATGTGCAGTGTTAGTTTTCCGCCACACATAGCGTTTTGCATTTAGGCCAAAAACTTCAATTTTGGTCTCATTAGACCAGAGCACCTTCCTCCACATGTTTGCTGTCCCCCCCACATGGCTTGTGGCAAACTGCAAACGGGACTTCTTATGGCTTTGTTTCAACAATGGCTTTCTTCTTGCCACTCTTCCATAAAGGACTGATTTGTGGAGTGCTCGACTAATAGTTGTCCTGTGGACAGATTCTCCCACCGGAGCTGTGGATCTCTGCAGCTCCTCCAGAGTTACCATGGGCCTCTTGTCTGCTTCTCTGATCAATGGTCTCCTTGCCCGGCCTATCAGTTTAGGTGGACGGCCATGTCTTGGTAGGTTTGCAGTTGTGCCATACTCTTTCCATTTTCGGATGATGGATTGAACAGTGCTCCGTGAGATGTTCAAAGCTTGGGATATTATTTTATAACCTAACCCTGCTTTAAACTTCTCCACAACTTTATCCCTGACCTGTCTGGTATGTTCCTTGGGCTTCATGATGCTGTTTGTTCACTAATGTTCTCTAACAAAACCTCTGAGGCCTTCACAGAACAGCTGTATTTATACTGAGATTAGATTACACACAAGTGGACTCTATTTACTAATTAGGTGACTTCTGAAGGCAATTGGTTGCACTGGATTTTATTTAGGGGTATCAGAGTAAAGGGGGCTGAATACTTTTGCACGCCACACTTTTCAGTTTTTTATTTGTAAAAAAATTTGAAAACCATGTATCATTTTCCTTCCACATCACAATTATGCGCCACTTTGTGTTGGTCTATCACATAAAATCCCAATAAAATAAATTTACGTTTGTGCTTGTAACGTGACAAAATGTGGAACAGTTCAAGGGGCATGAATACTTTTGCAAGCCACTGTATATATAAGCATCTGGATAAACAGGGTCTGATTAGGAACAGTCAACATGGATTTGTGCCTGGAAGGTCATGTTTGACTAATCTTCTTGATTATTGGGGAAATTGATGAGGGTAAAGCGGTGGATGTTGTCTATATGGACTTCAGTAAGGCTTTTGACAAGGTTCCATATGGAAGGTTCGTTAAGAAAGTTTAATTGTTTGGTATTATTGGTGGAGTAGCAAGATGGATTGAACAGTGGCTGAATGGGAGACACCAGAGAGTAATGGTGGATGGCTGTTTGTCAGGTTGGAAGCCGGTGACCAGTGGGGTGCCTCAGGGATCTGTGTTGGGTCCACTGTCTTTTGTCAGATACATCAATGATCTGGATGATGCTGTGGTAAATTGGATTCGTAAGTATGCAGATGATACCAAGATAGGTGGTGTTGTACATAATGAAGTAGATTTTCAAAGTCTACAGAGAGATTTAGGCCATTTGGAAGTGTGGGATGAAAGATGGCAGATGGAGTTTAATGCTGATAAGTTGAGGTGCTACATCTTGGCAGAACAAGAGAAAATGGGACGTACATGGTAAATGGTAGGGAATTGAGGAATGCAGTTGAACAGAGGGATCTAGGAATAACTGTGCATAGTTCCCTGAAGGTGGAATCTCATGTAGATAGGGTGGTAAAGAAAGCTTTTGGTGTGCTGGCCTCCCGTTCCCTTCTTATAAATCAGAGCATTGAGTATAGAAGTTGGGACGCAATGTTAAAATCGTACAAGGCATTGGTGAGACCAATACTGGAGTATGGTGTACAATTTTGGTCGGCAAATTATAGGAAAGATGTCAACAAAATAGAGAGAGTACAGAGGAGATTTACTAGAATGTTGCCTGGGTTCCAGCAACTAAGTTACAGAGAAAGGTTGAACAAGTTAGGTCTTTATTGTTTGGAGCGCAGAAGGTTACATGAGAGGGATAGACAGCGTTGACGTGGATAAGCTTTTCCCATTGAGGGTAGGGAAGATTCATACAAGAGGACGTGATTTGAGAATTAAGGGACAGAAGTTTCGGGGTAACATGAGGGGGAACTTCTTTACTCGGAGAGTGGTAGCTGTGTGGAATGAGCTTCCAGTGGAAGAGGTGGAGGCAGGTTCGATTTTATCATTTAAAAATAAATTGGATAGGTATATGGACGGGAAAGGAATGGAGGGTTATGGTCTGAGTGTAGGTAGATGGGACTCGGGGAGAATAAGTGTTAGGCACAGACTAGAAGGGCCGAGATGGCCTGTTTCCGTGCTGTAATCGTTATACGGTTAAGATATTGTGAGGTTTTTGGAGACATTAGTGACAATGAGTGATGTAAATAAGGTCAGAATGAGGGGGTGTATGTGTCTTGTTTGGGGAACAATGTTTCACCTTCATACGTAGTAATACTAGCCCAGAGGGGTCTTTCACTAAAGCCATGGATAAGGTAAAAAAAAAACCAAGGAGTGAGGTTAAAAGAAACATAGGGTTCAGACATCAATTGTTTGGATGGCTGGAGAGCATGTTGGGGGGTTGGGGAACATGGCTGATTAAAACTGGTTTGACCATTGGGGTCACATTATTTGCAGTGGCAATAATGTTGTGCTGTGTTTTTCCCTGTATTGAGTTTCTCCTGGTGAAAGCTACTGTGAAGCAACTACCAATGATAACGGGTGAAGATGAATCGGGCCCTCAAGGAAAGTGGACCTCGGCAATAGAGTATTATTACGATGGAGAAGAAGTGTTAGGAAAATGTTAAACGAAGTCTGTAAGGGAAACTGGATCTTTTTTCCTGCCTCGCGTAATGGGGTTGGGTTTTTGGCCCAGTTTCTCAGGGAATCAGAGAAAGAGCACTGCACAGCATTACACTAACTTAATTAGAAGAGCCTACATTTTAGGGCTCTATGGGTGATTTGACCCGGGGGTGTGTGTGTGGTTTTCTTTGTCTTTTGAGACTCGTTGGAGTCTCAGAGGAGGGAGTTATATGGAAGTTATAAACAAGTTACTTATTTTTACTTTTGTATTCTTAATAAATACATTTATATCCTTGTATTAAACATAAACTAAAATGGTGTGTGTAACAATATAAAATGGCTTCAGCTAAAACAGCTGGGAGATTAAAAAGCAATAGTTTGGAATTTAAGGGTGGCGAGTGAAGGAGAGATGTGAGGGGAAATATAAAGTTGAATAAGATTGAGCCAAGGTCGGAATTTAATGGTGGCGAGATAGAGGAAATTAGAATTGAAGAAAGATTGATGAGAAAGGAGTACAGCATGCAAGATAAAGCAGCAGAGATATGGCTAGAAACTGTAATAAAAAGCTGCTTGTTTCTGGGATTCAGAGAGCAATTAGGGAACGGATAGATGGTGTCATCTCTGAATGTTCCAAGTTGATATTTGCAAATAAAGGCTTTTGTCTTCTTGAAGAATTCTGTGTCTGTGTCATATTATCCAAATTTGAGTCTTAAAACCATGACACTGGCCGATATCTATCTATAAATAACTAAAACTCTGATCTTGTTATCTTCTGGTTTGGCGGTCTTTCTATTTGTGCAAAAATGGTTTGTGATAGCACTATGATTTTTCACCAGTTCACTCACCGTTCTCCTGTGCTGCGAGTGCGCCAAGTTTCGTTCCAATCAGCTGAATGTCGTAAACGTTAGCGAGGTTTAAAATTCTTAAAAACTGCGCATGCGCAGATCGATCTCTTCTCCTGCCAGTCGGCGCTGCACGGATTAGTCTCTTACCGTGTCACTTTCCGGGATGGTCCGCCCCTTCCTGCACCATCGCGTCTTTACTGGAACTGAGGGTGGCCGGCGGAGGTTTTACCAACCGACTTATGGAGAAACCCGAAGCAGCCCAGCCCAGCATTGGAGACCCAGCGCAGCCTCAAGCAGCAGCCCAGCATTGGAGACCCAGGGCAGCCCGGAGTCGGAGATGTCACCAACGTTGCCAAACGGGAAGCGGACACTTTCATCCCAGTGGAGGAGAACGGCCAGCGACCAGCGCCCGCTGTGAGTCCCCATCGCACCGCCAATTCCAGCCACTACTGCTCTGGTCCCCCTCGCTAGCTCCTTCCCCCCACCTCCCGTGATGCCCCACTATAACCCATGGTTCTTTCCCATCTTTTCTTCGAGTTCACTCCCCCCCCTGCCCACACCCCCCCCGCGCACACACACGCACACCCACCCCCACCGCGCGCACACACACACATACACACGCACCCCACACAGCCTGCCGCCCACAACCCCCCGCCCGCACACACACCAAAACCCACCCACCCCCCAACCCTACAACCCTCCCCTCCCCACAACCGCTCCCCTCCCCCACAACCCACCCTTCCCCACAACCCCCCCTCCCCAAAACCCCTCGCTCCCACAACTCCCGTCCCACAAACCTACCCCCCCCCCCCCAACCCCCCCGCCCCCTCTTAAATCTTTCTATCCATATATCTATCCAAACATCTTTTGATAGAGGTTGGGTATTATTTTGTAGGTTCTTATTGAAGTAACATGAAGAAAGAATGAATAACATGCACAGGTGCACAGAGTCTCTTGCAGTTGGGACTATCCCAACATATAAGAAGCAGTTAGACAGGTACATGGATAGGACAGGTTTGGAGGGATATTGACCAAATGCTGGCAGGTGGGACTCGTGTAGCTGGGATATGTTGGGCAAGTTGGGCCAAAGGGCCTGTTTCCACGCAGTATCACTCTATGACTCCATGACACACAGGAAATATGAACAACTCTAAAAGATGTGTCCTGTTTATTCATGATTCTTCTTGGACAGCGCAGTGTGAATAATGGTATCCATGTGATGAAATATATATGACAGGTGAAGTCACACATTGATATCTTACACTGGATCACTTTTGAGAAGAAGATTGAAACTAGTTTAACAACAATTAAAATTGTAGGACAAATATCTTCCACTGTCGAACCTACATTTACCCTGGTAATTTAATTGCTGCTGGCAGAAGTGAAATCCTGCCAGATTTTAATAAATGACATTAGATCAAAATTTCCTATTCTGCAAAGAAGTATTTTTAGAACATAGAACATTACAGCACAGCTATAGGCTCTTTGGCCCACAATGTATGTGACGAACAAGATGCTAACTGAAGGTAGACAAAAATGCCGGAGAAACTCAGCGGGTGACCCAAAACGTCACCTATTCCTTCAGGTCACGACCCAAAAGTCGAAACATCACCTATTCCTTCGGGTCTCGACCCGAAACGTCATCTATTCCTTCGCTCCATAGATGCTGCCTCACCCGCTGAGTTTCTCCAGCATTTTTGTCTACCTTCGATTTTTCCAGCATCTGCAGTTCTTTCTTAAACAAGACACTAACTGATCTCATTTGCCTGCACACGATCCATATCCCTCTATTTCCTGCATTTCCATGTGTCGATCTAAAAGTCTCTTAAATACCCTATCATATCTGCGCTCACCACCACCCCAGGCACCCCAGTGCATTCCAAGCCACCTCTACTCTCCGTGTAAAATACTTGTCCCGCATATCTCCATTAAACATTCCCCCTCTCATCATATAGCTATACCCTCTTGTGTTGGCTGTTTCCACCCTGAGAGAAAAGTTCCCCTTAGCTGAGGATTGATTATTTACATTATCGGCACGGACTCGTGGCCTGGGGAGCCTGTTTCCACAATGTATCTCCAAAGTAAAGTTAAAAGCAAGGCACGCCATCTAGTCAACCTTCCTAGTCTGTAGTACCCTCATGCCTGGGAGGTCTTATCTTTTAAGATTAATATCTGAATAGCTACATTTGCAGCTTTCCCTTTCATCGAGCATTGTCTCCCACTCCCCTTCTCCTCCTGGCCTTGGAAAACAGGATTCTGTCTCCCGCTGCCGTCTGGTGTCTGTTTCATGGGTTCCTAGACTGTTTCTGTTCTCTGATGTTCTTGAGCAGAAGGTTCCTGGATGAAGACCCAGCGGTGATACACAACTTACAGTGGAACATGCAGATGTGCTGGCTTGACTTGTCCATTGTGGTGGTGGTGATCGTGGGCTGTGGAGGTGGCTTTACACTGGCTCAGGTGAGTAAATGAAATGCAATTTGCAGATGGTACACTCTGCATCTCTACATGCCGGTATGGAGCAAGCTCAGAGGCCATTCATAACCAGTAGAATTAATGCACAACACCCCAAGCTACTTACCATATCTCCATCATTCAGTCTCACCCACATCAGAATCTGCAGGTCCCATATAAGAGTCTTACACCACCTTCAAAGCTGTACAGCTGGGGAGAAGCATCTTTGTCCATCAAGAGCAGTCTGAGAAGCTTTCAACATCTTATTATGTCCAGATGTTTTGGCACGGACACTCTTCTGAACTTGTTAATATACATATTTCTGTTTGTAATTAAACAGTCGGCAGCTATGTCAATGTTTATATTATTACTGGTTATTAATGTTAACGTTTTAAACTCTACTTTCCATTGTTACTATGTACCTTGCTTAAAATTTGTTCATCAGTTTGATCTTACACAGCCTGTCTTCTGTTGGTTTCTGTTATCACAGTTTCATTGAGAATTTGGCAAAATTCTAGCTTTAACCACTTTGGTTATAAGCCCCTGTTTTTACAGTTTATTGCTCAAAACTGATATGATGGTGATCATATTTATGATCTATGATCACCATCATATCAGAATCAGCTTTTTCCATTTGTCTAGCTTCTTGTGCCAAACTCGCTTAAGTGTTATTGCTGCTGCTCAGTAAACGTACATCAAATTAACACTGACGTTATGCTCTAAATTAAATTCTTTGGCATTTTTACAAGTTGTCTCCAAAGAAGTGGCTATTTAACCGCATGCACAACATTAAATTCACATTGAATTTGCTCATCAGTTAAACTGTGCTTAAGCACAAATGTATCCCGCAGTGCTTGGTTCAAGAAGGTGCTAAATTAGAAAGCAGCACTAAATTCACATCACTATTTAGTAATCACCACTAAATGCTAATCAATGGCCTCACCTGTCCGTTGGCGTTCAGTTTCAAATGTGTAACTTAGAAACATAGAAAATAGGTGCAGGAGTAGGCCATTCGGCCCTTCGAGCCAGCACCGCCATTCAATATGATCATGGCTGATCATCCAAAATCAGTACCCCGTTCCTGCTTTTCCCCCCATATCCCTTGATTCCTTTAGCCCTGAGAGTTAAATCTAATTCTCTCTTGCTAAGCTAAATCTAAAACTCTGTCATCCCTGAGGATAAAGTGATTTTATACTCTACCAACTTCTTAAACAAAGTATCTTTCATCTTCTTGGCACCTAGAAGTCTAGTAAAATGACATACACATCTGAGCACATCTGTAATAGTGAAGGTAGACAAAAGTGCTGGAGAAACTCAGCGAGTGCAGCAGCATCTATGGAGCGAATGAATTAGGCAACGTTTCGGGCCGAAACCCTTCTTCAGACATCTGTAATAGTGAATGTGTTTTCAGACATTTTTGTCTGGCTTCATCTTGAGCGTGCACCATTTCACCTCCATTCCCAATTTCAATGATATTGTTTGCACTGAGAAACAGATCGAACAATTCATAAAATGGAAGGAATCCCACACTTTACCCACAATTGTAAGCCTTCTGATGTCGCCAAACTGAATCAACACCTCTATGTTGCAGTGTTTTGTTTGAACAATTGCACATCTTATGTCAATGATGCCAAACACTACCTCTAAATCTGTGCTTGAGTCTAAACGCTCATTGCTTCTATTTGGAGCGTTGAAAGTACCGTAACACGTCCTACCACCATGAGCGAGCAACTGATCAACGTTAGTATTTCAGACAGCTTCAGTCGTTCTACAGTGCCCCTATGGTGCGTATACACTTGTGGGTTGAACATTAATTAATGTGCAAGTAATCACGGGACAATTAGAACAACAAAGCCAGAAGCAGTCAGCATGGTTTTAGAACAGGGAAATCAAGGTGGACACATTTGCTGAGTTCCCGAGGATGCAAGAAACAGGGTGAATAAAACTGGATTAATAGATGTAGCATATGTGCTTTTCTCAGTATCTGCCACATAAGGGTTGTTGCACAAGATAGAAGTGTATTTGGTTGGGGTCCAGGTGCAGATATGGATAAAGGATTTGCTAACTAGTAAAAAAACCAAGAGTTGGGATAAACGGGTCATGATGCAATAGCAAAGAGAGGCATTAGCTTGGATGCTGTAGAATTGGTGTGGGTAGAACTGCAAAATAGCCAAGGGCAGAAAACGCTTGTTGGAGCTGTATACAGATCACCAAACAGCAGGAGGGAGGTTGGGGATGGCATCAAGCAGGAAATTAGGGATGCGTGGAGCAAAGGTACAGCGGTTAACATGGGTGACTTTAATCTACTTAAAGATTGGGCCAACCAAATTTGTAACAGCACTGTGGAGGAGGATTTCCTGGAATGTATACGGGATCGGTTTTTAAACCAATATGTGGAGGAGCCGACTGGAGGGCAGGCCATCCTCGACTGGGTATTGTGTAATGAGGAAGGATTAGTTAGCGATCTTGTTGTGCAAGGCCCCTTGGGACCATAATATGGTGGGATTCTGCAATAGAATAGTAAGATTAAACAAGAACTTACCAGTTTGAAGCTTGATCTTGATTTTATGAGAAGTTATGTTGGTGATTATGTGAGGAAGGCCCGCCAGGCCGCATGCGCTGCAAACTTCAAAGCAGCGGTATGAAATCACAAATAAACAACACCGAAGTAAACAGTATGATGCGTGACTCGAGAACTACCAGATGATCTTTTATGAGAGAGGGTTGGGCGTGGTGGGCACGTAATCACCAACGTAACTCCTCATAAAATTAAGCTCAAACTTCAAACTGATAAGTTCTCGTTTAATCTTACTATTTTACTTCGGAGTCGCGTGAGTGATTCCGTGAAGAGTTCAAAGCTTTGTGATTTCATGCCGCAGATTACAATCTCGGCATCCCACTGCATTTGATTGACTCGAAAGAGAAATAAATGCATTAGTAATAACATTGTATTCAAAGTAATGATAGGGTTTATTTAACAATGTAAACAAACAACAGTACCCTTAAAATTTAGGTACTTAATATGTCATTGGCAAATAGCCCTGGATTGACAATTGGCTGATGATAAAAGTCTGAAACATCAGCTCATTTGCCCATCCGACGGCCGCTAAAATTTGGTCGAAGGACACATCCCTCCCTTTGGCCGCCAACATAGCTGCTGCCCTAGTATAATGAGATGTAAACTTCTCATTATACTATCTAATGATATACTGACGTTGATGCTGACCTGGTGGAATGAGACATACAATCGTCAATGTTAATACCTGTTGCAGCCACCTTGAAATAGTCTGAACCGATCTTCTTTTGTGTAATTGTTTATTAACTAATACACCGTGCTGAATCCATACTTCTAAGGATTCTGGTGGCCTTGATAACATAAAAATTAGACCGTGGGGTATTCGAAATGATCTTAAAAATCATGCCAGCCCTGGTCTGCTCTGCTAGTGTAGACCAGAATGTAAAATATAATGGCATGAACAGCCAGTTCCATCCTGTCCAGCCACCGCGTTTGCAATGTTTTGCCGTCGTTGTGCTGATATTAGAGTCATGATTAAGGATGTAGCTGGAACCCCTTGGTGAAGTAATGTTTACACATTTACAATAACCAACTGCATAATCTTGTGATGTGAGTACTTGTATCAAGATCTTTTTAACAACTTGATATCCGGGTTGGACCCGACAATGTAGTTCCCTTATGTTACAGCTGTAATTTCTCTATAACTGAACTATTGTCAATATCACTTAGAATGAACTGGAAATGTCAGTAATTTGTATCGTATCAAATGTATCATTAATATTTAACAAACATTTCTGATCCCCTCAATAGAGATGTACTGCTTTTTTAGATGCTATCCATGCATACTGCAGTGAACACCCTCATGGCTAAATGTGACAACCTGAGGCATAAGTCAATCCATTGAAAATATGTAAGTCAATAATCGTTTTACTGTGTAAAGACCAGTCTCCTGTATCACAGTTTAAAACAGCAAGTTCTTGCTTTTTGGCATAACTGTATACCGTTGTGCCATAATGCCTGATGAAGCAGGCAACATGGACGCTTGGCCAGTCCGATAATACGAATCCAAACGAGGTCTTGCTGACTGTTTTAAGTCCCAGCTAATGAGGAAGACATAAAGTCCATTCCTCCTATTGAAGCGAGAATGTATTTCTCCACACTGTTACATATTTTTGTAAACAGTGAAACATGCATAAACATGACGAACATTTGATGAAGTATTGAATCATGCTTTCATCATACTTTGAGATTCTGTGTTATCGTCAATATAAAACCGGATGATACACCAGTGGCAAGGAGATTAATTACAGGATATTCTTCCTAATTACCATGAGACTAACATATGTCACCATTGTAGAGTAGCAACTTAAATTTGTGCATGAAGAATATTGTATATTCAAACCTTACTCAACGGTGCATTTAGTGTACATATTTAGTTGATACTAATAACTGAAGAATTGGTAACTCATGCAATCTCCACTACCTTTGAGTAGGTGATGGTATTTGGAACTTCTCATCTTAGAGTTCTAAACATCAGTTCATAATAACTGAATTCAACCGACCACACTACTGTAGCGAGTTTCAAGTTCAAGTTCAATGAGTTATTGTCATGTTCAGCAATGCTGAATACTGTTGCTTCATCATTGTGGCTGAAGTAGCCTCAGCTGATAATAGCATAAGGTTGTTAGCAACAATCTAATTGCTACTTACACAATATCAGTTCCTTGATTTGCTCAGCTGCAACACAGCTGCTATATTGCCAATTACACTTAATGAAAATAACTCAGTTTTGTAACAGATTGCTATAACCCCAATCTCTTGCCACAAGGCGGAGACAAGGCTAATAATAATTAAAGGTAAATCCCAATGACCAACAAACAGTTTATCCCATACTGCAAAGCTTTACTGTTATAGTACAGTTATATTGTCTTTGATAACCTTTGTAATGGGATTTGTATAACATGTATCTCTTACCTTATGAATCTGTTGAAGTCAGGAATATGTTTTTACATTCGGAAAGTTCATATGCCCGATACTCTCCATTCTTCATAATAACATGCCAATCCTGCCTTATTGCATGGGTGGTTTGCATGAGAACCTCTGCCCAATTTCCAAACCCTGGCCATAATCCAACTTACTTGGAATGCTCCGGCTGTGCCTCAACCAAATATTTTTATCCTTTGTGTGTTGTACAAACAAATGTAAATATTACAACTTGTGAACGGTGCACTACCCAAATTTTGGAAGTGCTAGACCCATTTAGTTGAGCATGATTGGAAGGTGCATGGAATTTCTGAGCTATCATGCTGCACCCAGCTCCAGTGAACCGCTACTGCCGATGAGCGCCTGGGGTGCGTTCTGAACGATGACTTTTGCCCGTCGTTGGCCGAATTAATTCATCTGCCAGGCTTCTTCCCCTGTAGAATAGACCTACCTGAATAACCGATTCAGCTCTCACATTCCCCTGGGGGTTACACAAAAAGCTGGAGAAACTCAGCGGGTGCAGCAGCATCTAAGGAGCAAAGGAGATAGGCGACGTTTCTGGTCGAGACCCTTCTTCAGACTGGTCAGGGATCAGGGAAACGAGAGATATAGACGGTGATGTGGAGAGATAAGGAACAATGAATGAAAGATATGCAAAAAGTATCGATGATAAAGGGAACAAGCCATTGTAAGCTGTTTGTGGTGTGAAAATGAGAAGCTGGTGCGACTAGGGTGGGGGTGGGAGATAGAGATAGAGGGAATGCCAGGGCCCGAGGGCAGAGGGAGAGGTGGGCCCCCTGTTGGCGTTGTTCACTGCCGGCACATATGTGCTTGAGTCTGTTCTATTGACATCTTTAGAGCCCGGAGTCATCTTGACCTTTTGCTCTTCCCTCCTCAGAGAGGGTGATTCGTAGGCAACTCTAACAGGCGCTGCCGCAGGCCGTAGGATACAAATACTGATACGAACCCATTGGCCTTAACCCAATAGAGTATTTTACTGGGATGGCAACTTTATTGTCAGGAAAGCTACCTCTGACACGTGCCCTTCATCCCTTTGGGTATGCCCCACGGCCATACCCTGAGATGCAGTGTCAGCAGGATACTGACCCATCTTGGTCTCTGCCTCCAAGAGGGAGACCTTTGCAGCACTGTATACAACAGTTGCTGTATTTAGGATAGTCGTTTCAACGCACTATCCAGCCCCGGTAAGGAATTCATCCCCCGACTCCGTGTGCCTTGCTCTCTAGCCCCGGTGGAGAATCATCTCCCGACTCCGTGGGCGAGCAGATATGTGTGAATTTGAGCAATCCTGTCCCAGGTGTTGCTGGCGCCGCCTTTCATAAAGGCCGGCGCTTTTTGACATGAACAGCCCTGCATCAGGCGCTGCTGGCACGGCTCTCCCGTAGGCCGGCACTTCATACATGAAGCAGCCCTGTCAGGCGCTGCTGGCACGGCTCTCCCATAGGCCGGTAATGTCACAAATGAAACAGCCCTGTATCAGGTGCTGCTGGCACGGCTCTCCCGTAGGCCGGCACTTTCATATATGAAGCAGCCCTGTCAGGCGCTGCTGGCGCAGCCTGTCCCATAGGCCCGTATATTTTACACATGAAGCAGCCCTGGCAGGCGCTGCTGGCACGGTCTGTACCATAGGTCTGCACATGTTACATATGAAGCAGCCATGTCAGGCGTTGCTGGTGCGGCCTGTTCCATAGGCCCGTATATTTTACACATGAAGCAGCCCTGTCAGGCGCTGCTGGCGCGGCCTGTCCCAAAGGCCCACGCTGTTGCTGTGTAAGCTCACTAAATCAACATTTAGTGTACAACTTTACCTGTGAAGGGTAAAAATAACTCATAGCAACCTGTGCGTAAACAATTATAACAATTATAATCAGAACATATAACAATAACTTTTTACTTTGCCTTTAGCTTTTACTTTAGCTTTAGCTTTTACATGAATCCAAATAGGGCTGAATGAGCCAGTAATTTATTGACTGGGGACCAACATATGTGAGCCACTGACCCCACTGTCAGTGGCTCCAGCGTTGCTTCCTTGCTGTTCCAACGGCATCCCACAGGCTGTGAGCTGCTGACCCCCCTGTCAGTGACTCTGCTTAAATTTCTTGCCGATCCCATGGCATCCCTGCAGGCTGAGGAGCCACTGACCCCTCTGTCAGCGACTCTGCTTAAATTTCTTGCCGATCCCATGGCATCCCACAGGCTGGGAGCCACTGACCCCTCTGTCAGCGACTCTGCTTAAATTTCCAGCCATTTTACGGCATCCCTGCAGGCTGGGGAGCGGCTAACTGCACTGTTAGCGGCTCCGTATCTCGCAACCCGATCAATTTTGACGGTTTATCCACATTTGCGGTCGGACTGGAATTTCCCCACAGTCCATAACCGGCAACTTGTCGGGCTGCGAAACTGGCAGGAAAAACCTCTGTAAAAAGAGGCTCCTGCCTAAAAACCAAACTTACCTTTTAAGTTTAACTTACCACCGGCAGGAGCTCTGTCCAGCCAGACTGGTGCTTGCGCCAATGCGGCTGACGTAATGCTGCGCATGCGGCCTGGCGGGCCTTCTTCACGGAATCACTCACGTGACTCCAAAGTAAAATGGAGAGTGACATGGTTAATTCAGAGACTAGGGTCCTCAACTTAAACAAAGGAGACTTTGAAGGTATGAGACGGGAATTGGCTAGGATGGACTGCAATGGCGAAGAATTAAAGATCACATGGATGAACTCCAAATATTGTTCATCCCTGTCTGGCAAAAAAAATAAAACGGGGAAGGCGGCTCAACCATGACTAACGAGGGAAATCAAGGATAGTATTAAATCCAAGGAAGAGGGGTATAAATTGGCCAGAGGAAGCAGCAAACCAGAGGACTGGGAGAAATTAAAAACTCAACAGAGGATGGGTTAATTAAAAGGGGGGGGGGGGGGGGGGGGAAGCGTGAAAGGAATCTTGCAGGGAATATAAAAATAGTAAGATTAAACGAGAACTTACCAGTTCGAAGTTTGATCGTTATTTTATGAGGAGCCACGATGAGGGATTACGTGAAGAAGCCCCGCCTGGCGCTGGAACGGCATACTTCAAAGCAGCGGCATGAAAAACACAGAACATAATAGCCGGAGTAAGATAGTAAGGCTCAACATAGATTTAGAACTACCAGATGATCATTTATTTTATGAGGGTCGGGAGTGGAGGGCACATAATCCCTCATCGTTACTCCTCATAAAATAACGATCAAACTTCGAACTGGTAAGTTCTCGTTTAATCTTACTATTTTACTTCAGAGTCACGTGAGTGACTACGTGAAGATTTTGAAGCTTTCTGTGTTTTTTATGTCGTAGACTCATTCCATACGACACTCTGGCTCATTCAACACAGTAATGAGCAAAATAACACATTTTTTTCCTCCAAACATTGCCTCAAGTTATGTGATAAATTATTTCATGTTATAAAAGAATAAAAGTAATGCCCTTTCCATTGAAAGGTAAGTTTATCACAAAATATCAATTGATATATATAATTTGAAGGTATGAACAAAGCAACATTTATAGAGAACCCAACACTCCGTGTCCAATCCTGACACCATGACTGGTTCCATTTAATTTAATATTTATTTTACACCCTCCTGTGGCCTTGCATCTTTGCTTGAGCAGCTCATCCTGTGATATTCCTGTGAATGTATCTACATCCTTAACAGAGTGATTTTCCACATTTCAGTGTCTAGTTCCACTGAGTGTTATTCAATTTTTAACCGTCTAGAATACATTTCTATAGAACCATCAGTTTTTACTGAAACCTAATGTGGTTTTTTTGTGTGTAATAAGTAGTGCTGTCTCATCACCACAGAGACTCTTACCTACTTCAACATATTTCATCAATGTTCACACACACACACAATTTAAGGCCGTCAGGATATGCTTATAGGTTTACCTTGGTTTCAGCTCTTCTTGGTCTGCTTTGTTTGGTAAATTCATAAACATATATGATAATGTAATCTGTATCCACATGCAATTATAACGTAATATTTGCAATGTTTGCACTCTTATGTTGATACTAAAGTCATCAGCAATATTACTTTCAATGTTAACTTTTTTGAATCATTGATAGAATTGGAGTCCATTGCCGAAGGCAATTCAGGACTATATTGATCTCCCGACTTATGTATTGCAATTTTGGACAGATTATATATATTTATATTTATATCTACATATATATCCCTTTCCATATCGGGATATTACGAATGAACCTGATTATTGGCTCTATCAATTAGATACTCAGAAAAAATGCAATCCACAAGGAACTCACATGTATCTAATATGACAAATAACTATACTGTCTACACAGACTTCCAATTTCTCATAACAAAATATTGTTTTTTAAACATTTCTGCAAATTGCAGATATAACCCTTCTTTTATACGTAATTATTTTATTGTTATGTTGTTATATTAGTTAAACATTCATAGACTTCTTTGACCATCAAACTGTTGTAATGGTCTGGTCAACCTGCAGATAGTCAAATTCATATTTTCATATCATGGATGCCTTTGTACAACAATAAATTACTGCAACTATGAATCATCACAAGTGGTTCAACATCACTCAATATTTATGAAACCATGAATGATCCGTTTTGGGCCACCAAAATGCCTCTGGCAGTGTCCTGCTACATTTTTATCAGACACTGCCCTATCAGACAAAAATGAGGAACATAAAAGAACATCTTTCCTCATGTAATTGAGAGAAAAGCATCCACCTTTCCTGTTCTTGGTTTACCCACGAGAACATTTGAAAGATCGGTGATTTAATCTGTATGCAACCAGATTAATCGTAAGTAATCCATATTAATGACAAATGTATTTTCCCCACTTATTTGTTGTCTCCGATAACATTGTCTCTTTCTAAGAGATAAACAGCTGGACTAAAACATTTTAGAATATGTCACATCTGTGTACTCAGATAACCCCATGATTATTATTTTACTTATCTTATGTGATTTAATATATGCCACAGCCGTGGTATTGTTCACCTTGATATGACATGGACACTTCCATAATAGAACAATCAATATTTAATCCATAACTCCTTATACTTCAATAATTAATACAAATGTTTGGAGAAGTTTCTTGGGACAATCCATTTGCAATTACCTGGTATTATTTTCTATAGTCCCAACAAGAGATGTATCAATTATTTTTATAAGAATAGATTATATTCTTATTTTACCCAAATATTCACAGAAGCTGTCCATCATCTGTTAATACTTGCTTCAGCTTGCAACAGCTGCTAAGCTTATAGTTGAAGCAGCTTGGGAACCTTTTTTATCCATTACTTTAATAATGATAATGTATCATTTGGTATTTCCATAAGCCTCTCACAAAGGCATACATATTCTTATAAGCTTCTGCATTCCATCTTTTGGAGCTTTATTTACTCTTTACCTAGGCTCCTTTTCTAATGGAGGGACAAAGTATGTCAACAAAGCAATGAGACATATTTGTATCATGGAACAATTTTCCATCTCTTATGGTGCTGAATTACTCCTAAATCCAGAATAGTAATTTATGAATATTTATGCATGCCTAAACATAGAAACATAGAAATTAGGTGCAGGAGTAGGCCATTCAGCCCTTCGAGCCTGCACCGCCATTCAATATGATCATGGCTGATCATCCAACTCAGTATCCCGTACCTGCCTTCTCTCCATACCCTCTGATCCCCTTAGCCACAAGGGCCACATCCAACTCACTCTTAAATATAGCCAATGAACTGGCCTCAACTACCCTCTGTGGCAGAGAGTTCCAGAGACTCACCACTCTCTGTGAAAAAAAGAGAGTAAAACATAAGCTTTATGTGATGGGTCAGGTCCTTGCCTTTCAACAGGCTTGTAATTGCAGCACTAATTTGCAGCTGACTCTTTATAACCTTCCAATTTAAATGTGATCAAGATAAACCATGACCATGTCCTCATTAGTGCAAGTGCTGATCTTTTTATCAGTACAATTGTTCTGCCAGTATTCTGTTTAACAGCCTTGAACTGGTTTTATTCCTTTAGACAATGTTTTGACTTGCACCGCTTGACCCATTTCAATTAATTTCAAGCACCTGTAATATTTGATTAACAATTTGTTAATAACAACTGTATTTCAATGTTGAAGATGTTTCCATTTTAATAATGTTTTACACTGTGAAAGTGTATATAAAATGATGTTTTATATGGTTTATATCATCACATCTTTACACTGAGGTAATTTTATAATATATATGTACGTACTCCTTCTTTATTGGAGTTACTTTGGGTGCAAACCTAAAATCAATTTTTTAGGTTTTCTTATACAGGTGAACCAATCCCTTCTAAAATTTTTTGTAGTCCTTAGCTATATATTAAATTAATGATCATAATACACCTGTAATCCCCCACAATCGGAGATTTCATAAACTTATTTTGTAACAAGTTGTTTGCACCTCTTCAACGTACTTCAAGCCTTCTTTTCCCAATTATATGGGTTCGGATAAGGCTATGTTGGATTATATTTATTTATCATACTTCTGCCTTTGTTTTGATCCATTATTAAATCTTTATATTGGATCATAATTTTTTCCCCCCAAAGTTTAAAGACCAATAGTCTGTTCTTTTGTAACCAATATTTTTGATTTATCGTAAGGCAGGTTTTATTCCTTAATAATCAAGAGTTTAACATAACCTGATTGGTATTGATCTGCAAATCTAGAGTGCAGATTTGGTCCCATTGAGCTCCACAAACTGATGGCAAGTTATTTTAATTTTAAATGTATTGGTTATTTGCACAATGTTTTATTTGTTTTCCATTGAATAGTAATGCCATGCACGTTTGAAATACTTTGAAATCGTATTTCCTTATATCTCATATAATTGAGACATGGCTATCATAAACGGATTCACCGTTAATATATTTATAAAACATAAAAGTTTTATCATATTCTGCTGTTTCAATCATAACAGCTTTGGTGAGACCAATTAATTTTTAATTTCCATGTTTTACTTTTCATGGCCTCATTCATTCATTCGGGTATCGTACCTAGTATACCTCTATATATATTTTGTGCTGAAGTGTACTTGGATAAAACATAAAAGTTTTATTATTATTCTGCTGTTTTAACCATAACAGCTTTAGTGAGAGACCAACTAATTTTGGTTTCCATGGTTATTTTCCATGGCCTGACTTCTTATTCAGGTGTTGTACTTACACCTGTATATATATATTTACAGGTGTATATATATATTTTGTGCTGTGGTGGGTACTTCATGACCAGCCACCACTTGTGGAGCGACTACAATGTCTTCCTAACGTAATTTTGACGGCCACCGGTATCGGAACCGGCTCCGTAATCTCCCGTTCCGATCGCTTCCCTTAGGACGTTCTTTTAAAACTCTGTTGTTTTTTATATAAAGTATTTCCTTTTATTTTAACTTTTACTTACTTTTTACTTTTAAATTAGTTTTAAATCCTGGTGTTCAATACCAGCCACGGAATTTTTAGACCCTGAAAGTGTTTTCCACTGCACTTACCTGCGGGCCCGTACCTACCGCTGTCGAGGAGCTGCCTCTGCAGCTCTTCCTCTGCCGTCAGCGTCAACGTCATGCCGTTCCAGCGCCAGGCGGGGCTTCACCACGTAGTGACTCACGTGACTCCGAAGTAAAACTGACTGTAAAAGCTTCTTTAGATATGTCAAAAGGAAAAGATTAGTGAAAGCAAATGTAGGTCCCTTACAATCAGAGACAGGTGAATTTATACTGGGGAAACAACGAAATGGCAGTACAGTTAAACAAATACTTTGGTTATGTCTTCACTAAGGAAGTCACAATCTCCCAGAAATACTAGGGGACCTAGGATCTAGTGGGAGGGAGGAACTGAAGGGAATCCACATTAGTCAGAAAATGGTGGGACTGAAGGCAGATAAATCACACAGAGAGTGGTGAGTCTGTGGAATTCTCTAACACAGAAGGTAGTTGAGGCCAGTTCATTGGCTATATTTAAGAGGGAGTTAGATGTGGCCCTTGTGGCTAAAGGGATCAGGGGGTATGGAGAGAAGGCAGGTACAGGATACTGAGTTGGATGATCAGCCATGATCATATTGAATGGCGGTGCAGGCTCGAAGGGCCGAATGGCCTACTCCTGCACCTATTTTCTATGTTTCTATGTTTCTAAATCCCCAGGGCCTGATGTTCTGCATCCCAGAGTACTCAAGGAGGTGGCCCTAGAAATTGTGGATGCATTGGTGATCATTTTCCAATCTTCTCTCGATTCTGGATCAGTTCCTGTGGACTGGAGGGTAGCCAATGTAACCCCACTATTTAAGAAAGGAGGGAGAGAGAAAAAGGGGAATTATAGATCAGTTAGCCTCACATCGGTAGTGGGGAAGATGCTTGAGTCGATTATTAAAGATGTTATAGCAGCGCATTTGGAAAGCAGTGACAGGATCGGTCAAAGTCAGCATGGATTTATGGAAGGGAAATCATGCTTGACTAATCTTCTGGAATTTTTTGAGGATGTAACTAGTAGAATGGATAGGGAGAGCCAGTGGATGTGGTGTGGCTGGAATTTCAAAAAGCCTTTGACAAGATCCCACACAAGAGATTAGTGTGCAAAATTAGAGCACATGGTATTGGGGGTAGGGTATTACATGGATAGAAAACTAGTTGGCAGACAGGAAGCAAAGAATAGGAATTAATGAGTCCTTTTCAGAATGGTTGGCAGTGACTAGTGAGGTGCCGCAAGGCTCAGTACTGGGACTCTAGTTATTTACAATATATATTAACAATTTAGACAAGGGAATTAAATGTGACATCTCCAAGTTTGCAGATGACACAAAGCTGGGTGGCAGTGTGAGCTGCGAGGAGCATGCTCTGAGGCTGCAGGGTGACTTGGATAGGTTGGGTGAGCGGGCAGATGCATGACAGATAATGTGGATAAATATGAGGTTATCCACTTTGGTGGCAAGTACAGGAAGGCACATTATTAGTGCAGACACATTTGCACTTTAGACTGTTTTACTGTTCTTTTTATAAATCATGTTTCTCGGGGTATCTAAATCTAAATTTTATCTAAATTGTATTAATTGTTTAAGTTATGACATTGGATGGAAGCAGCATACCAAATCCCGTTGCACATATGTGCAATGAGAATAAAATATATTATTATTATTATTATTACCTGAATGATGTCAGGTTAGGAAAAGGGGAGGTGCAACAAGACCTGGGTGTGCATCAGTCACTGAAAGTAAGCATGCAGGTACAGTTAATGGCATGTTGGCCTTCATTGCGAGAGGAATTGAGATTAGGAACAAGGAGGTCCTACTGAAGTTATACAGGGCCCTGGTGAGACCACACCTGGAGTACTGTGTGCAGTTTTGGTCTCCGAAATTGAGGACGGACATTCTTGCTCTTGAGGGAGTGCAGCGTAGGTTCACCAGGTTAATACCCTGGATGGCGGGACTGATATTTGAGGAAAGAATGGGTTGACTGGGCTTGTATTCACTGGAATTTAGAAGGATGGGAGGGGATCTTATAGAAACATATAAAATTCTTAAAGGATTGGACAGAGTAGATGCAGGAAAAATGTTCCCCATGTTGGGGTAGTCCAGAACCAGCGGTCACAGTTTAAGAATAAGGCATAAGCCATTTCGGACTGAGATGAGGAAAATCATTTTTACACAAAGAGTTGTGAATCTGTAGAATTCTCAGCGACTCAAGGCATTGGAAGCTAATTCACTGGATGTTTTCAAGAGAGAGTTAGATTTAGCTCTTAGGTCTAGAGGAATCAAGGGATATGGGGAAAAAACAGGAAAGGGGGACTGATTTTAGATGATCAGCCATGATCATATTGAATGGTGGTGAAGGGCCGAATGGCCTACTCCTGCACTTATGTTTCTGTTTCTATGTTTCAGATTAACAATTAATAACTAGACATCAGTTCTGGGGACCTCAGCATTTTAAATCAATATTAGTGACATGGATGAAGGGATTGAATAGAAAGCCAGGTTTGCGGATGATCAAAGATAGGTGGATTAACAATTTAATGTTGGTAAGTAAACTTACCTTGCTGAAGTAAACGCAATGTAATAGTTATTCCTTAGTTCCTTAGTTATAGGAAGTAACTAAGCAACTAACTTAGTTCCTTAGTTTTAACTTCCTTAGTTATAGGAAGGATGTCAACAAAATAGAGAGAGTACAGAGGAGATTTACTAGAATGTTGCCAGGGTTCCAGCAACTATGTTACAGAGAAAGGTTGAACAAGTTAGGTCTTTATTCTTTGGAGCGCAGAAGGTTAAGGGGGGACTTGATTGTGGTCTTTAAAATGATGAAAAGGATAGACAGAGTTGACGTGGATACGTTTTTCCCATTGAGGGTAGGGAAGATTCAAACAAGAGGGCATGACATGAGAATTAAGGGACAGAAGTTTCGGGGTAACGTGAGGGGGAACTTCTTTACTCAGAGGGTGGTGGCTGTGTGGAATGAGCTTCCAGCAGAAGTGGTGGAGGCAGGATCAATTTTAACATTTAAGACTAAAGTGGATAGGTATATGGACGTGAAGGGAATGGAGGAGCATGGTCTGAGTGCAGGTAGATGGGATTAGGGGAAAACAAATGGTCGGCACGGACTGGAAGGGCCGAGAGGGCCTGTTTCCGTGCTGTAATTGTTATATGGTTATATGGTTATAATGTGAAGTAAACACAAACAGCCCATAAAGAAGTGGTTGAGCAAGGTTGATAGATCGAGTAGAACGTACAGTTTTGGTCTCCAAATCTGAGGAAGGACATTATTGCCATAGAGGGAGTGCAGAGAAGGTTCACCAGACTGATTCCTGGGATGTCAGGACTGTCTTATGAAGAAAGACTGGATAGACTCGGTTTATACTCTCTGGAATTTAGGAGATTGAGAGGGGATCTTATAGAAACTTACAAAATTCTTAAGGGGTTGGACAGGCTAGATGCAGGAAGATTGTTCCCGATGTTGGGGAAGTCCAGGACAATGGGTCACAGCTTAAGGATAAGGGGGAAATCCTTTAAGACCGAGATGAGAAAGACTTTTTTCACACAGAGAGTGGTGAGTCTCTGGAACTCTCTGCCACAGAGGGTAGTTGAGGCCAGTTCATTGGCTATATTTAAGAGTGAGTTGGATGTGGCCCTTGTGGCTAAGGGGATCAGAGGGTATGGAGAGAAGGCAGGTACGGGATACTGAGTTGGATGATCAGCCATGATCATATTGAATGGCGGTGCAGGCTCGAAGGGCTGAATGGCCTACTCCTGCACCTAATTTCTATGTTTCTATGTTTCTAATGTGGGGCTACGTGAGGTCGTCCACTGTGAAAAGAATAATAAATAGCAAATTATTGAAATGATTGAGCCCGTGAAATGTTATGGTATGAAAGTATCTAGGGTTCGTGGTCCATGAAACAGAAAATATTGGCAAGCAAACGCAGCAGGTAATTAGGAATGCTGAGAATGTGGCCTTTATTACAAAGGTTATGAACTAAGTAGGGAAATATTGATTCAAGTCAACAGGGCTGTACTGTCTATTTTTAAAAGGACATGCTTGCTTTAGAGGCAGTGCACAGAAACCTCACAGAGGTGATTTCTGGAATGTGAAGAAAGCTTGAGCAGGTTAGACCCGTGCACATTGGTGTTCAGAAGAATGAGAGGTGCTTGTTTGTGGCAATCTGAGAGGCATTGATAGAGTGGGTGCTGAGTGTAGTGGTTGTATCTAGAAATGAGTTTCACAAGAAATTTTACTTCGGAGTCACGTGAGTGACTACGTGAAGAAGCCCCGCCTGGCGCTAGAACGGCATTACGTCAACGCTGACGGCAGAAGCAAGAGCTGCAGAACGCAGCTCCTCGCAGCGGCCGGAACGGACCCGCAGGTAAGTGCAAGGAAAATAGGGGACGTTCTAAAAAAGACGTTACGCTGGTAGAACCAGCAAATGAGAAAGTAAAATTTAAAATCAGAATCACGCTGGCGTACTGATTTAGCCAGATAATAAAAAAGAAAAATGGAGAAGTCTCAAAGGAAAATTTTGCGGGTAAAAAGATCGTCCCGGGGTGAAGCTAGAGTCGGGACAAGAGTTTAGTGCGGATCCGGTTCCGATACCGGTGGCCGCTGATTCACCCATTAGTGAGACTATAATTTCCTCCGCCCTTTTCCCGATTAAGGGCGGAGGAAGTCTCATTGGATATAATTCCAAGTGTATCAGGGCTGCAAAAGACAGACCCTGCAAGTGGTGATGTGGATTATGAGTGCACACCATGAATAAAAAAGGAGGCCAGATGTGCCTGATATGGCAAAAGATTTTGCTATACCTGAAGGAAGTGGTGAGGCTATGGAAGAAAACCTAGCTGCCAGTATTAATTATATGGTATCTCACCAACTTCAAGATTCTATGATGATTGAAACAGCAGAATTATATAAAACACCGGAAAATTGCACCTCATTGAAGGTACCTACGGTTAATCCGTCTATATGGACGCCTATGACTCCAGGCATGAGAGGACAAGAAATGAGATTTCAAAGAACCCTCAAATTGATTTCAGCTGCCATTACTGCTTTTGGAAGGCAAATGGAGGGGTTGGAGATGGATAAAATCCAAAAAGATACTTTGGGCTTATTATGTAATTCCTTCTATGAAATTAATTGTATGAGGAAAATTGCGATTCAGCCCATATTTCATCCAAGGTTTGCAGGTCTGTGTCGATCAAGTGGTGTTCAAGCTCCTGGTTATCTATTTGGAGAGAACCTGCCTAAGCAAATAAGAGAAATGGATGAAGAGGCTAAATCTATTAGCCACATGAGACCTTTCGTCTTTGGACAAAAAAGGTATTTTTCGTCAAGAAGGGGATTTGATTTTGGAAACAGAGGCAGGAATATGATAAGAAAATATTATCATCCGACACAGCCTAATGTTCACCCGTATACGGGGAGAAGGAGACCACCACGTTCATATGGAGAGGTACAAAAAATGTATTCTATTCTTAAAGAAACTGTGGACAAATCTCCAGTTGGAGGGAGATTACAAATGTTTTATGATGAATGGCTTGCCATCACATCTGAGCGGTTTATTTTACAAACAGTTTCTGGAGCTACTATTACATTCAAAGAAGATGTTAATTCTCCGGTACAAAATAAACCTGCTTATGGTTTTATGTTTTCTGCAATTGAAGAGGCAGAAATTAATGTGGAAATTGACAAATTGTTTAAAAAAGGTGTTATTGAAAAAAACTGTTGAACATAAACATCAATTTGTGTCAAATATATTTCCAAGAAGTAAAAAAGATGGTGGTTGCAGAATTATTCTGGACCTTACAAACTTTAATAAATTTGTCGAGTATAAACATTTTAAGATGGAAACATTCAACACTGCAAGACATTTGATACCAGCAGGTTGTTATATGGCTACAATTGATTTAAAGGATGCGTACTATTCAGTACCAATACATCAGTTCTTTCGAAGGTATTTAAAATTTAATTGGCTGGGACAAGCTGCTAAAAACATTCTGATACAACAGCCTGAAGTAATTTTACAAACAGATGCTAGTGCTCTCGGATGGGGGGGCGACAGATTCATTCACCAGCTGTGGGGGCTGATGGACTGTCCAATAGGAAATGTTTTTCCAAACATATGGTATTAACTATTTAGAATTATTGGGAGCATTTTATGGGTTGAAAGCCTATTGTTCTACAAAAAAGAATCTGCATGTACTGATACAATTAGACAATAAAACAGCTGTTGCATATATTAATCACATGGGTGGAGTCAGATCGGTATCATGTGATTGTTTGGTCAATCAGATATGGCAGTGGTGTATTAAGCACCAAATTTGGATTTCGGCAAATTACATCCCAGGTAAAGACAATGTGGTGGCAGACAATAGATCAAGGATGATTAAGGACAACACAGAATGGATGTTGAACGCAGTAATTTTCAGTAAAATTGTGATTCAATATGGGTTACCAGACATTGATCTGTTTGCATCAAGACTAAATCATCAATTGCCTAAATATGTGTCTTGGGAACCAGATCCAGATGCAGTAGCAGTAGATGCTTTTTCACTACACTGGGGGAATATGTTCTTTTATGTCTTTCCGCCATTTGCTCTGGTTCAGCAATGTCTGAAGAAAATAGAACAAGATTCTGCCACAGGATTATTGGTGATTCCAAATTGGCCGACACAACCATGGTTCCCATTGATGTTAAACATGATTAAAGAACCATATATGTCAATTCCTAGCAGCAGTGATTTATTGATAAAGCCAGTAACCAAAGAAATTCATCCATTACATGCTTATATGAATTTGTTAATCTGCAGGTTTTGACCAGACCACTACAAGAGCTTGGATTGTCGGATAGAACTATGGATATTATAGTCGCATCATGGCGAGATAGCACTCAGAGACAATATATGACACATATAAAGAAATGGGAAAAATTTTTGTAGACAATCAAATATATCCTATCATACTGTGAACATTGCAAACATATTGGAGTTCCTTGCCGAGCTGCATTTTGAACAGCACTTAAGTTATAGTGCCATTAATAGTGCACGTAGTGCCTTATCTTCTTACTTAGGACAAATCTCTGACCAGAAATCAATTGGATCACATCCATTAATATCCAGATTTATGAAAGGAATCTTTAACAAAAATCCACCCAAACCAAGATATACAGAAATTTGGGATGTCAGCATTGTACTTACTTTACTTAGGCAATGGACTCCAATCGAAGTTTTGTCATTGGAAAAGTTAACATTTAAATTAGTAATGTTAATGGCATTGGTTTCAGCTCAAAGGGTGCAAACATTACAAATGCTACGTTTAGACTGTATGCATGTGGCTGCAGATAACATTGTGTTCTATGTTTACAATCTGATCAAACAAAGCAGACCAGGGAGAACTGGAGCGAAGGTAATGTTTCAAGCTTACCCTATTGATCCAACGTTGTGTGTAGTTAAACATTTGAATCAATATGTAAAAGTTACCAAAATTCTTCGAGGTGATGAAAAACATTAATGATTACGCATAAGAAACCACACACAAAAGCTTCAGTGCAAACAATCTCAAGGTGGTTAAATCAGGTGTTGCTTTTAGCAGGAGTAGACACTGATGTGTTCAAATCTCACTCCACCAGAGCAGCAGCTACATCCGCGGCGAAGTTACAGGACGTACCACTCAGACATATTTTAGAAACCGCAGGGTGGTGTAAAGAAGAAACTTTTTCAAAGTTCTACAATAAACCTGTTCACACAATGACAGGCTTTGGACACGCGGTGTTGGGTTCACTATAGTCACCTGCTTTGTTTTCACTATCGATTGATATTATCAATTATGTTATCACTTATATCTTTTATCACTTTGTAATGGTTTCCCTCAGATGTAAAAAGAGGGTTATTATATGTTAAACATAGAAACATAGAAATTAGGTGCAGGAGTAGGCCATTCAGCCCTTCGAGCCTGCACCGCCATTCAATATGATCATGGCTGATCATCCAACTCAGTATCCCGTACCTGCCTTCTCTCCATACCCTCTGATCCCCTTAGCCACAAGGGCCACGTCCAACTCACTCTTAAATATAGCCAATGAACTGGCCTCAACTACCCTCTGTGGCAGAGAGTTCCAGAGACTCACCACTCTGTGTGAAAAAAGTCTTTCTCATCTCGGTCTTAAAGGATTTCCCCCTTATCCTTAAGCTGTGACCCCTTGTCCTGGACTTCCCCAACATCGGGAACAATCTTCCTGCATCTAGCCTGTCCAACCCCTTAAGAATTTTGTAAGTTTCTATAAGATCCCCTCTCAATCTCCTAAATTCCAGAGAGTATAAACCGAGTCTATCCAGTCTTTCTTCATAAGACAGTCCTGACATCCCAGGAATCAGTCTGGTGAACCTTCTCTGCACTCCCTCTATGGCAATAATGTCCTTCCTCAGATTTGGAGACCAAAACTGTACGCAATACTCCAGGTGTGGTCTCACCAAGACCCTGTACAACTGAAGTAGAACCACCCTGCTCCTGTACTCAAATCCTTTTGCTATGAAAGCTAAAAAGCTAACATACCATTCGCATTGTTCTTTTATCATTAAAAGATTTATGGAAAGAACTAAAATTAGTCTGGTAAAAGGTTTTTACTCATGTATGTGTTGACCTAGCCGGACTGTCGTATGGAAGAATTCTACGACATGGAAAACACAGAAGCTTCAAAATCTTCACGTAGTCACTCACGTGACTCCGAAGTAAAATAGTAAGATTAAACGAGAACTTACCAGTTTGAAGTTTGATCGTTATTTTATGAGGAGTAACGATGAGGGATTACGTGCCCTCCACTCCACACCCTCATAAAATAAATGATCATCTGGTAGTTCTAAATCTATGATGAGCCTTACTATCTTACTCCGGCTATTGTGTTCTGTGTTTTTCATGCCGCTGCTTTGAAGTATGCCGTTCTAGCGCCAGGCGGGGCTTCTTCACGTAATCCCTCATCGTTACTCCTCATAAAATAACGATCAAACTTCGAACTGGTAAGTTCTCATTTAATCTTAAAATTATTACCTATTTAATAATTATTACCTATCTATTACCTATTTAAAATTCAATTTTGGAACATTTTCCTTTCTCATAAGATTATGACTATTTGATACTCTCTATCTCAGAGAACAGTTAATGAATATATTGAGGGTACAGATTGAAACCTAAGATAGGCTTCGAGGGATATGGGCCAAATGCATGCAGGTGTGGCTAGTGTGGTTGAAACTTGTTGGTCGGTGTGGGCAAGTTTCAACGCTGTATCACTCTATTTCAACAAGGTAATCAGGAGATTATGGTGAGAGAGCATGAAAATTGCGTTGAAACCAGGGTGAGTCAGCCATTATCTCTTCAATTTCAGGGTCAGTTGGCCCGTCTCCTGTTTGTATTATTCTAAGAATGTGCACAATTACACATGGAAAACATGAAGCGTACAAAAAATGTTTTGGTTTATTTGGGGCTACTTTTCATTACCTTTCTTTTTTTGCTAAATGATGAAATTATATAGCATCGGAGATCGTTTAAGAAAGAACTTCAGATGGTGGAAAAATCGAAGGTAGACAAAAATGCTGGAGATAGCGGGTGGCAGCATCTATGGAACAAATGAATAGGTGATGTTTCGGGTCGAGACCCTTCTTCAGATTGATGAGACGGGTCTCGACCAGAAACGTCACCTATTCCTTTGCTCCATAGATGCTGCCTCACCTGCTGTTTCTCCAGTATTTTTGTCTACCTAGCATAGGAGAGTGTTGTGCTTAATCTCTGTGCTTTCTCTCTGAAAGCTTTCTAACTTTGCCCAATTTTTCTGCCAGTTTCCCAGTCTCTTTAAATATATTTCATTTTTAAACATATTATGGATTCAGCTGGAACTACTTTTTTCTGATAGGAAAACTCTATATCAAAAGAAAATTTACATAATTAAACAAAATAGCTCTCTTCTCTTTTTGTTCTCTGCATTTACCAACGCTTCTGCCTTACAGTGCCAGAGACCCAGGTTTGATCCTGGCTATGGGTGCTGTCAGTTTGGAAATTGTACATTCTCCCTGTGACTTGCATGAGTTTTCTCCTGAGATCTTCGGTTCCATCCACGTTCCAAAGACGTGCAGGTTTGTAGGTTAATTGGCTTGGTATAAATGTAAAACCATGTAAAATTGTCCCTGATGTGTGCAGGGTAGTGTGAATGTGTGGGAATTGCTGGTCGGTGTGGATTCGGTGGGCCAAAGGGCCTGTTTCCATGCTGTATCTCTAAACGAAACTGAAGCATTTGTCAGCTTGTAATTCTCACCACCAGTGCTGAAATCTATTAATCTTTTGAAGTTAAGTCTGCTACTCTATCCTCAGAATTAAGGTCTCAGTTCAGGTATTCACATATTGGAACACATTTGATGTACTCTCCGTGGTAATGATAGACACACACCAAATCCTGTTCATCACAGTTCCTCAAAGAGCTTTGTTTTAATTGTCAGAGAATGCAAATTTGCATTCACAAAATTGTGGTTTTCTGGGTGATCATTGATTTTATCACGGAGACGCAAGAAACTGCAGATGCTGGAATCTTGAGCAAATACAAAGTCTGGCAACATCTGTGGAGGGAACGAACAGTTATTTTGGCTTTCTTCTTTGGGGTCGTTGAGTTTGTTTTCACATGCACAAGCACGTTGAGGTACAGGTATCATGGAAATCTGGCGTTTAGCAGCATCGCAATGACATAGATTGAGACAAACACACAAAAACAAACTGAGCATAAATTTTGCAAGACAGTTAAAAAAAGAAATAAAAGACATTGGACGAAAAGACATTAATGCAAAAAACAATTAAAAAAATTAACAAATCCGTGGTATTCTGCGACTTTGGCAGGATTGGGATTATGCGGGTGGGTTCAAGAATCCCAACATCATCATCATCCTCGTTGAAAACATTAGCGACGCAGTGGTGCTGGTTTCCAACGGGCACGATGACGGACGCACCACACCTCTGTCCTCCATGCAGCTGGCAAGCTCCTCTTTTGTCTCTACACATGCGTCTTCCATAAATGTCTTCAGCATCTTCTTGATTGGCCGTCCCACGTCACGTCTTCCATGGGTGGGTTCCCACAGCACAGCCTTGTCACTGTCAGTGACCAGTGAGCCTCATCCTTCTCCACCTGATCGTCTCGGTCAGAGATTTTCCCCATAGAGTTGGTGATGTGGTCCCTGATCTGATGGTTGCAGGAAAGCAGCTGTTCCTGAACCTGGTGGTATGGGACTTCAGACTTCCGCATCTCCTGTCTGACCGTAGCAGTGCAAAGAGGGCATGACCAGCTGGTGGGAAATTCTAGATGATAGATGCTGATTTTGTGAGGCAGCATTTTATGTAGAAGCCTCTGATGGTGGGGAGACCTGTGCCCATGATGGACTGGGCTGGTACCAACACTCCCTGCAGCCTCTTGCATTCCTGATGTAACCAGTCAGAATACTTCAGTCCTCAGAGTTTTTATGAAGGTCCATCATGACTCCTTTGCTTGCACTTTTCAGTTGCATTTTCCTCAATCGCCTCGCTAATTCATCAAACGAAAAATCACAATGGAGACACAAGGAACAGCTGATGTTAGAACCTTGAGTATCACATACCTATAGATTCAGGAACAGTTACTTCCCAGCTGTTCTCATGCAACTCATCATCCTCATCATTGTTGAAAACATCAACGGTGCCTAATGCCCCTGTCCCACTTAGGAGACCGAAACAGCAACCTCTGGTGATCTTGCCCGCCACCCAAAAAAAAAAATCAAGGTCGAAGTGACCTGACACCCTTCCTTGACTATGAAGAAAACCGGCTTCGACTAGACCTGTGACAAAAAAGTTATTGATTTTTAAAACGGCAACCTATTTTTAGTCAAGGCCGGTTTTAATCATGATGAGAAAATAACTGCAACCTAGATGAAGCCTCGAACACATGGAAACGACTTTCGACCATTAGGGCGAGTGACCAAAACTTCCGGACCTCATGGAAACCTTGGGTGGCGGGCAAGGTCACCAGAGGTTGCTGTTTAGGTCTCCTAGGTGGGACAGTGGCTTGTACAATGCTATATACAACAGTGATCGCAACTTCTACTGAAGTGTGCATGGCCGTTGGCTCACCAGAAGCTCATCCGCCCTTTGACAGGTCTTGTTTTTGGTCCTGTTGGGGGTCCACAGACCCCTCCTCACCTGGCAAACCAGGTGGGGGAGATGGTTTAGTCACCATGGAGCAGGTAGCACGAGACTACATGGTACCCGTGGCGGGGGTAACTCCTCCCCCGACCTGACTCATGCAACCGAACCATCATTTCTCCAACTGAGGATCAGTCCTGACCTACCATCTACCTCATTGCAGGCCCTCAGACTATCTTTAATTGCACTCTACTGGACTTTATCTTGCACTAAAAGTAATTCCCTTTATTCTGTATCTTCACACTGTGGATGGCTTGATTGCAGATGGAACTGCAGATGCTGGTATAAACCGAAGATAGACACAAAATGTTGGAGTAATCTCAGCGGGACAGGCAGCATCTCTGGAGAGAAGGAATGGGTGACGTTGAAGAAGGGTCTTGATCCGAAACATCACCCATTCCTTCTCTCCAGAGATGCTGCCTGTCCCGCTGAGATACTCCAGCTTTTTGTGCCTATCTGCAATTATGTTGTCTTTTCACGGACTGAATAGCATGCAACAAAAAGCTTTTCACAGTACCTCAGTATACATGACAATAATAAACTAAACATAAAGTGCTGGTGTAACTCAGCAAGAAAGGCATCATAGGGAATGGGTAGGCAAAGTAAAGAAAAAGAGTGGTCTGCAATTACTGGGTTTATTCCTGGAGTTTACTTTTAAATATTTGCAATATTCCAGACCTCAGACACCACCCCCCAGCGCTCAAAATAAAGCCCTGGCCTCTGCAGTTTCATACCCAACGTTTCAACAGCTTACATAGTATCCCATTTGAACCAGGTGATGAGAACCCTAAACCGACAGCACAACTGTTTACTTTGCACTTCCTCTATCAATTCTTAACCCATTTGGAATCTCAACGATATCTTCCTTTACAGAAACTCAAGCAGCATTCTCTTCCATGTTAAAGTCTGATGTCAACAGCTTATTTAGTGCCTCCCTGATTCCGTGAATAGATTTCCTTTTCAGGTCCCCGCTCATCTCCCCTTACAACCCTTTTCCTTCTCACGTACCTATTTTTGGATTTCATGTTTGCTGAGTCTTTTTCTATGTCATCTCATTTCCTTTTTTAACTTCCTCACTGAACTTTCTCGTGATAACAACTAGTATTTGTCACATCCTCTTTTTTTCATCGTATCTTCTTCACTAATTGCAGATTTCTGTCTTAACATTTTCTATCCTTCTCCCATTGGAGCTCGAATCTAGCTGAAACATTTCTACGGTAAAGGCAATAATTTGGCCTGCCTTGATTTGATTCCAATTCACCCAGGCAGATCAGTCCTCATCCCCTTGAAACTGGCCCGTCTCCAATCTAACACCTTGATTGAGCGACTGGGCTTGTATTCACTGGAATTTAGAAGGATCTTATAGAAACGCATAACATTCTTAAGGGATTGGACAGGCTAGATGCAGGAAAAATGTTCCCCATGTTGAGGCCAATTCACTGGATGTTTTCAAGAGAGAGTTAGATATAGCTCTTAGGGCTAATGGATCAAGGGATATGGGGAAATAGCAGGAACGGGGACTGATTTTAGATAATCAGCTGTGATCACATTGAATGGCGATACTGTCTCGAAGGGCCAAATGGCCTACTCCTGCACCTATGATCTCTGTTTCTATGATCTCCAGCAGGAGTATTGGTGGAGGTGCTGATAGTGAGGTGTGAGTGATACGTCAGATTACGGAGTGACATTGATCAGTTGGCAAATTGAGCAGAGATGATAAATTGAACTTGGTGAGTGCGAGCTGATGCATTTTGCGGGGTCTAATAAGAGCACGACATACACTATTAAGAGTATTTTATTGCCATGTATTCGGAAACGGATCAACTAAGTTCTTACTTGCAGCAGCAGCATAACAGGTTTGTAAACACAGTTCTCAATAGACAATGTATTAAATAAACATAAAAAGAACTTCAATAAATTTTTAAAAAGTGCATAAACAAAACCCAAAATCCCTAGTGAAACCAGGCAGCGTATCTCAGTCAAGTTGGAGTTTGTGGTGTTCAATAGCCTGAAGGTTGGTGGAAAGAAGCTGTTCGTGAATCTGGAAGGTACAGTTTTCAAACTCCTACACCTTCTTCCCAAAGGCAGGAGTGAATTGAGTGTGTGGCCAGGGTGGTGCGGGTCCTTGATGATGCTGGATGCCTTTTTGACGCATTCATGGTAGGACCGAGGGAATATTGAAGAACCCTTGCTGAATTGCAAAGGCGGCAACACAGGTAGACAGAGTGATGAAGAAAGCACACAAAATACTGACGTTCGTTAGCTAGTGCGTTCATAACCCAGGGACAACCTGAACTGAAAAGAGACAAGTGCTATGGAGTAATTCGGCACAGAAACTTCATGTCCTTTCGCACAACTATTGCAAACAATGCCATAATGAGTCTTGCCTGGAGATTGCCTCATAGATGCCTGCCGCCCAGGTTTGAGTCACTTCATTGAGCAGTAATACTGTCTTGGACTAGGGACATTGTGGCTAGGTTCTCCTGAGAATACTGTAGGAAACTCCTCCATCCTTATGTCAATGCTGCTCCAACCTATAGTTGGATTGTTGAAGCTACCCATCGTTCATGCCTGGAGACATAGTCACTGCAGAAACTGGAATCTTCAGCACAACACAAAGTGTTGAAGGAACTGTGGAGAGAAATGGACAGATGGAGTTTTGGTTCAGGACTGCTGGTGTTATGTGCAAGGGAGGAGATCCTGAGGAGAAGCATGGACTCTATTCCTTGGAGCACAGGAGGATGAAGGGCGATTGTATAGTGTATAAAATGAGAGGAATAGATCGGGTCAATGCAGAGAGTCTCTTACCCAGAGTAGGGGAATCAAGAACCAGAGGACATAGGTTTAAGGTGAAAGATTTAATAGGAATCTGAGGGGTAACTTATTCACACAAAGGGTGGTGGGTATATGGGACGAGCTGCCAGAGGATGGTGGTTGAGGCAGGGACTATTGCAACATTTAAGAAACAATTAGACAGGTACGTGGATAGGACAGGTATAGAGGGATATGGGCCAAACGCAGGCAGGTGGGACTAGTGTAGATGGAGCATGTTAGTCGGCAGGTTGGGCCGAAGGGCCTGTTTCCACAGTGATTCCTCCTTTAGAAAGGAGATTTCTTTAGTCATAGGAGGTAAATCTATGGAATCATTGCCACAGATGGTTGTGGAGGCCGTCAATGAGTATTTACTTGATTAGTAAGGGTGTCATAAATTACAAGACGGCAGGAGAATGGGGTTGAGATGGAAAAATAGATCAGCCATGACTGAGTAGATGATGGGCCAAATGGCCTGATTCTGCTCCTATGACTTATGTCTGTTCTACTACCAAAGCTCCTCAAGGTTCCTTTGGCAACAGACTGGTTCCACCAAGATGCAGTACAGAAAAAGGGGATCCTTTTCCCCTGTGGCTATCAAACTGTACATGTTCAGTGTATCTTGCGTTTTATGACTGTTGGCAGATCAATTTCCCCCTGGGATAAATAAAGTTCTATCGTATCACATGCCTACTTTGAAGATGTTCCCCTCCTCTCTCGGACAGGAGCTCGGCGAACCCCTCTCTCGGTGGGAAAGTTGATAGAGTGATACAATTCTCAGCAGGACGACAGTGAAACTAATACAATGACTAGGGTGGGGGAGGGAGAGGGGGGGGGGGTAAATGCAGGGGTTACTTGAAGAATCACTATTCATACCACAGGGATCTAAGCTGCCAAACAAGAGGTACTGTTACTTTTTTGCATATCTTTCATTCATTTGTTCTAGATCTCTGTACACCAATTATATCTAATGTTTCCCTTCCACGACTGTCAGTCTGAAGAAGGGTCTCGACCCGAAATGTTACCTATTTTTTTTTTCTCCAAGGATGCTGTTTGATCCGCTGAGATACTCCAGATTTTTTTGTGTCTATCACCTATCCATGTTCTCCAGAGATGCTGCCCGACCCGCTGAGTTACTCCAGCAGTGCGGCGGCGCGACTCGCGTTACAGCGGCCGCTATAGCCTGTCTGTCTTTTTTTTAAATTTTTTGTCTAGTTAAATGTAGTTGTTCGTGTTTTTTTGGTACTGTTTCTAACTGTGTATATGTGGGGAGTGGGGGGAAACTTTTAAAATCTCTTCTCTGCATGGCTTTTTCCCTGTCGGGTCTCCGTTGTTGTTGGGGCCTAGCACCGTGGAGCGGCCTCCGACTGGGACGACCTGGGGGCTCCAGTCTCGGAGCTGCGGACTCGGAGCATGGGGAGCGGTGGTGGCTTGCTCCATCTGCAGCCCGACTCCGGATCTCCAGTTCCAGATTACTGCCGGTGGACTGTCGGGATATCGGGAGCTCGCGGGTCCGAGTGAGAGACCGCTTTCCGGAGCTCCCGCAACACAACTTCTCCAGCGAGGTTGGAACGACCCGGAGCGGGGCCGTACATAGCCCGGCGCGGCTTTAATGGCCGCGGGACATTCCAGCGCCCGCTGGGGGCTCCAGCTTTGTGACTTTTGGGCCTAGAGCGGGGCCGTACATCGCCCGGCGCGGCCTCAATGGCCTTGGGACTTAACACCGCCCGCCTGGGGCTTCGACATCGGGAGAGAAATGGTGCGGGGGAGAGAGAAGAACTTTGCCTTCCATCACAGTGAGGAGAGTCACTGTGATGGATGTTTGTGTGAATTGAATTGTTTGTGTGTTTTTTATGAATTGTTCTGTTTGTATGGCTTGTAGAAACGGAGTTTCGTTTGAGCCTCTCTGAAGTTCGAATGACAAGTAATAAAATCTAATCTAATCTAATTTTGTGTCTCTCCTTCAATGTGCATTGGACCTCACTCTGACAGTGGTGGAGGCCCAGGGCGGAAAGGTCAATGTGGGAATGGGAAGGAACTGCAGATACTGGTTTACACTGAAGATAGACACTAAATGTTGGAGTAACTCAGCCACACTGGGGAGAAGGAAAATGGGAATGGGGAATGGGAAGTTAGTGTTTGGCAACCAGGAGATCACATAGGCCCTGGCAGACTGTGCGGAGGTGTTGAGCGAAACGATCATCCAGTCTGCCCTCTGTTCACCGACCGACCGTCTGTCCATCCGAGGGCCGCTCGGGCGTCCGTCAACACCAACACTTTAACTTCCCCCTCCCATACTAGCCTTTCTGACTTGAGCCTCCTCCACTGTCAGAGAGAGGCTCAGTGCAAATTGGAGGAACAGCACCTCATATTTTGTCTGGGCAACTTACACCCCAGTGGTATGAATATTGATTTCTCTAAATTCAAGTAACCCTTGCATCCCCTCGCTCTCCATTCCTCCCCAACTCTGGTTCTCCAATTAGTTTCACTGTCCGACTAATTAATTAACAATATACCATTCTACGTAGAAGATGGATACAAACGCTGGAGTAACTCAGCAGGTCAGGCAGCATCTCTGAAGAAAATACATAGGTGACGCTTTGGGTCGAGACCCTTCAGACCATTGCATATTTCCTTGATTAGCATCAGCTTTGATCTGCCATTTTCACACCTTACCCTTCCATATCTCTTCTTGGGTCTTCTTCTTGGTTTCTTGGACCTCCAAAATATTCACAATGGAATTTCAACTGGAGGTGGTGGAGGGAGGACTTAAGCCAGAAAGGGTTTTTGAGAAGAAAGAGCTACCTTAAATTTTGTTGCATCTGGTTGGGCAACTATGGTAGGGTGAAGACTATTCCATGCTTTAATTGTGCGGGGGAAGAATGAATTGTGGTGCACATCTGTCTTGGTAGCTGGTATCTCAAATTGGATCGAATGCCCTCGTCTGCTCCTATATTGGTTTGGGTTTGGTGTAGGTTTTGTAATCTATGTCGAGCTGACCATTTAACATTTTGTAAAAACAGGTCAAACGATGAGCTTCACGTCTGTCTTGGAGAGGGTTCCACCCCAGTGAATTCAGATGTTTGGTAACACTCGCTTCTCTCTCATAGGTATTAGTAACAAATCGATTGCCTGTCTTTGGACACGTTCGATGGAAGAAATGTTTATATTTGTGTATGGGTCCCATGCTGCAACTGCGTAGTCCAAATGAGGTCTAACGAGGGTGAAGTATAGCTTCTCCTTGACAGAAGTTGAACAATGATGAAAGTTGCGTCTCAGAAAATTTAGGACACCTGTTGCATTCACCGTTGCATGATGAGTCTGACCATTCCAACGCAGATTGTTCTGTAATTTGATGCCAAGATACTTGGTTTGTTTGGATTCTTCAAGGGTGGCACCAAGTATATTGTAAGATGTTTCGCCTGGATTCCTTTCTGGCGACACGCATGGTTTCACATTTGGAAGGGTTGAACTGCATGCCCCATTGTTGTGACCACTCAACCGTTATATCGAGATCCTTTTGGAGAGCATCTTCATCATCAGCTGACTTAATTGGATGGTACAGCAAACAATCATCAGCGAATAGTCTGGTTGTGCTTGTGGTTTTTTCATGGATGTCATTTATGTAAAGCAAAAACAGATGTGGGTCAAGTACTGTGCCCTGAGGTGTACCACTCAACACTGGAAGCCAATCGGAGCTCTTTTCGTTCACACACACGTGCTGAAGACGTTTTGTCAGGAAATTGGATATCCATCGTTTCGTGTTGGAATGAATACCATAGAAGTTAAGCTTCCGAAGCAGTCTCTGGTGTGGGATGACATCAAATGCGTTAGAAAAGTCCAGCACTTCTAAATCCTTGATGAAATTACTATCAAGGTGCTTGGCCAGGTCATTTGTCGTCAGGATAAGCTGAGACTCACATGATCTATGCCTCCTAAATGCATGTTGGTTGTCAGCAAGAATGTTATGTTTGCTCACGTGTCTCATCAGATTTCTATCAATTAAATGCCAATTTATTAGTTTGCAGCAAGTTAATGATACAGGATGATAATTCGCTGGGTTGGTGGTTGAACCCTTCTTAAAGAGAGGAGTGATGTTAGCCTTCCTCCAATCCAGCGGAACATCACCTGAGTCAAGCAACTGTTGGAAAATGAACTGCAAAACTGGAGCCAGTACTTCGGCCGCGATCTTGAGGGCTTCTGTATCTGATCTGATTCTGTATCTGATCTGGTCCAATTGCTTTTGTTGCATTGATGTTGAGCAATAACCTCTTCAACCTCAATTTTAATAGCAGGCATATCAGCATACGGCGGTAGATCTGGAAATGATGAAGGCTCCATATCTTCCCGGGTGAAAACGTGTTGAAATTGGTTTGTAAGAGCTTCTGCTTTCGCCTGGCCCTCAGGGATCAGACAGTTGTTCACTTTAAGCATCTGGACACCAGTGTTGTCTGTCCGTCTGGATTTCACATATCTCCAAAAAGCCTTGGGTTGCTCTCCCCGAAGAATAGAAAAAACATGTTGTCTATGAGCACTCCTAATAGCACGATTGACTTGCTTTCGCACACTAGTAAAATTGTCCCAATCCAGTTTTGTACCCCTTTTTTTGGCACAGATATAAAACTTTTCTTTCTTACTGCTAAGACGTTTCAGTTTTGCCGAAAACCAAGGAGGATGCATACGGCCCTTAATGAGTTTTTGAGGAACATGATTTGTAACAAATTTATTTAAAAAGTTTCTCAGCCACACCCAGTTGTCTTTTACGGATCTTTTATCTGGTTGCAGGTTGAAGAAATCTTTTCCCAGTTTTTTTTTACTAAGTCTTTAAATTCCTCACTGTTCACTTTTCTCCAGAGGGAAATTTTACGCGATGGTTTTGAAGGAACTTTAAGGTTTGTGTGCAGTTTTGCTTGGTAATATAATGATCGCTAATTCCAGCACACGATGAAACGTCCGAAATTAAATCTGGATGCGACGTGAACAATAAATCTAAAGTATTTTCGGTGCCATTTGTCTCATCATGCCTGGTAGGGAAAGTGACTTTTTGGGACAGGTGATTTTCCAGATTAAGGTCAGCTAGGGCTTCCCGGAGAGCCCCTTTTGGTTCGCTTTGTGGCTTGTTCTTGTTTCCTTCTCCACTGACTTAGTCTGAAGAAGGGACTTAACCCGAAACGTCACCCATTCCTTCTCTCCAGAGCTGCTGCCTGACCAGCTGAGTCACTCGAGCATTTTGTGTCTATCTTCACATTGTTCAGTTTAGTTTATTGTCACGTGTACCGAGATACTGTGAAAAGCTTTTTGTTCCATGATATTCAGTCAGCAGAAGGACAATACATGATTACAATCGAGCCATTCACAGTGTACAGATACATGATAAGGGAATAACGTGTAGGGCAAGGTAAAGCCAGTGACGTTCGATCAAAGACAGTCTGACGGTCCCTGATGCGGTAGATAGTAGTTCAGCACTGCTCTCTGGTTGTGGTTGGATGATTCAATTGCCTGATAACAGCTGGGAAGAAAGTGTCCCTGAATCTGGAGGTAGACACAAAATGCTGGAGTAACTCAGCAGGTCAGGCAGCATCTCTGGAGAGAAGGAATGGGTGACATTTCGGGTCGGGACCCTACTTCAGTCTGAGAGTCAGGAGAGAGGGAAACTAAAGATATGGAAGGGTAAGGTGTGAAAACAATAGATCAAAATCTCGAAGGAAATCTAGAATGGTCTGAAGAAGAGTCTCAACTTGAAACGTCACCCATTCCGTTTCTCCCGCTGGGATACTCCAACTTTTTGTGTCTATCTTCAGTGTAAACCAAGTTCAAGTTTTATTGTCACTTAACCAATCAAGGTATAGTGCAATTTGAGTTCCATACAGCCATAGGAAGTTAAAAGCAACATCTGCAGTTCCTTCCTGCACTTGAATCTGGAGGTGTGCATTTCACACTTCTGCACCGCTAATCCGGGATCCCACCACTAGCTACATTTTCTCATCTCTACCCCTTTCCGCCTTCCCCAGAGACTGTTCCCTCTGCAACTCCCTAGTTAACTCATCCCTTCCCACACAATCCCCAGGTACCTTCCCCTGCAACCACAGAAGATGCAACACCTGTCCCCATACCTCCTCCTTCGACTCTGTCCAGAGATCCAGAGTCCTTTCAGGTTAGGCAGAGGCACTTGCACCTCTTCCAACCTCATCCCCTGGATCCGTTGTTCAAGATGTGGACTCATACATCGACGAGACCAAACATAGACTGGGAGATAATTTCGCTGAACACCTTCGCTCAGCCCGCTTGATCCAACCTGATTTCCTGGTTGCTAGACACTTTAATTCTCCTTGCCATTCCCACGTTTCTGTCCTCGGTCTCCTCCAGAGTGAGGATAAACACAAATTGGAGGAATAGCATCTCATATTTCACTTGAACAGCAATATTCAGTGGTACAAATATTGATTCTTCTCACTTCAGGTAGCCCTGGCATTCCCTCTCTCTCTATCCCTCCACCACGCAAGTCGCACCAGCTTCTTGTTTTCACCCTACAAACAGCTGACAATGGCCTGTTTCTTTTATCATCGTTACTTTTTTGGCATATCTTTCATTCCTTGTTCTTTATCTGTCAACATCATCGTCTACATCTGTTGTTTCCCTTATCCCTAACCAGTCTGAAGCAGGGTCTCGACCCAAAATGTCACCCATTCCTTCTCTCCAGAGATGCTGCCTGTCCCGCCGAGTTACATCCAGCTTTTTGCGTCTATCATTGGTTTAAACCAGCATCTGCAGTTCCTTCTTGCACATTTCGACTGACCATGTGTGGGTGAGCGACAATCACTCACTTTCCACCACTTCCTCCTCCTCCTCCACCACCAACTCCCTCCCCCTCCACCACCCAAACTGTCTGCAGCACGTCCTCCCCCTCCACCACCATCAACACTGGTCTCCACCACCCACTCCTTCCCGTCCTCCCATCCCCCACCTCACCCACATTGTACCCTCCCTCTCCTCCACCACCCACTCCTTCCCCCCCCACCTCACCAATACTGTACCCTCCTTCTCCTCCCCTCCTCCCTCACCCTCCTCCTCCACCATCCACTCCTTCCCGTCCTCCCCTCCCCCACCTCACCAACACTGTACCCTCCCTCTCCTCCCTCACCCACTCCTTCCCCTTCCCCACCTCACCCACACTGTACCCTCCCTCTCCTCCCTCACCCACTCCTTCCCCTCCCCCACCTCACCCACACTGTACCCTCCCTCTCCTCCACCTCACCCACACTCCCATCCTCCCCTCCCCCACCTCACCCACACTGTACCCTCCCTCTCCTCCACCACCCACTCCTTCCCCATGGGGGCGGGGCGGGGCGGGGCGGGGCTCGGGCGCCTCCCGCGCGCCGGACGACACCAACGGCAGCGGCGCGCGCTGGAAGTGACGTCAGGCGGCCGCCGGGGGGAGGCGGGGTGGCGCGTGGATCGCCGGCCGGGCGGGCGGGAGGAGGGAGTGAGAGGGGCAGAGACGGCGGCGGCGGTCGGGACATCACTCTCACTGAGGTAAAAAAGAAAGTAGCCGGTTATGGTCGGGGGTAGAGCTGAGGGAGGGATGGACGTGCGGGTATTTAGCCTGCACACTTTACCCGCCGCCGGGAGGAAGAAAGACCGACGGACCGACCGCCGCCGCTGCTGCCCACCCGCAGAGTTTGACAGGAGCCGGCCGGCCGGCCGGAGTGCGAGTGCAAGCCCAGCCCCAGCCCCAGCCCAGGCCCAGCCGACCGGCCCGTTGCCCGAGGTCCTCCCATCCCTACCCTCGGTCAAGGGAGTATTTACACACTGCTGACTTCCTGTCTGTTAGGGCATTTAGTCAACAATAACAAAAGTGCAGTGACTGCATCCAGCCCCCCCCCCCCCCCCCCCCCTCTCTCCCCCCCCCTCCCTCCACTCCTGTGTACAGAAACTTCACCCAACTTCAACGGCAGGTCCTGTCGAGTCCCTCCACTCAACCTTCCAGAGTTGTCATTTAGTTGTTGCTGGAGCCTTGGGTCACTGGCTATCCTCTGCTGAAGGCGGCTTGTGCTTGACATTACTCTGTCCAGCGTATAGTAGGATTGTCACTGAACTATGTATGTGCCAAAAAAAAAGATTCTCACGTTAGCTGTACCAAGTACAGTGACATTATTTTTTGCATGTAGTTCATTGACAATCCTACCATAAAATGCCATTGAATCAATGAAAACTGAGGTGTGATCTCTGGCGTGGGCAGGGGGCAGGGGGCAGGGGTGAAGGGATCAATGGATTGATTGATCACCATGGTTTTGTTCTCCCCATTATCCAACTGTGTTTCTCTAGTCACATTTCTAATGTACGTTTGCCCTGTAAACATGTCACGCTGTAATTGAGCTGCACTTCCATTAGGGCCTCCCCAGGCAAAGCTGCAAGTTTGGATTTGACTGCGGGAGATATGCAAATGCAGGAGTTTGTAACAGAGAAATGCAGATCCAAATTAGTTTGCAGTTTCTGTTTTATGGAGTGCGTTCATTTTGTAATTGAGAACGACATGTTCTGTCACAAAGTTTCTGAGTTGAAACAATATGAAGATATCATGGAGTATTTCATTTTAAAACATGCTGTTTAAAAACTGAATACTGTACTTGCAATAAATAGTTAATAGTGATACAAAGAAGGTTAAAATAATTAGACCCACTTTTTGTGAGTAGTTTAAAGGAGGGCATCATGAAGTAATTTATTTCTCAAATGTGCTTGTGTGGTGTATTGTGCCCATTGTTTTTGGCAAAATGTTTATTGGGTCAGGTATGTTTGTCTCATTTAAAGTTAGTCGTGACTTCAACAAATCTTTGAAAATGTGTCAAAATTGGTCCGGGCATATTTGTAGTGAAATTTAGAAGTGGTGAAGTGTGGCATTTTCTCTGTAGAGTCAGGAATTTACATTGTCACGTGGATCAGGAAGACAGTTTTTAGTTTATGAAGGAATCATCAATAAAAGCTGTGACAGTTGAAGCAAAATGGTGTTCTAGACCAGGGGTCTCCAAACTATGGCCCGCGGGCCACATCCGGCACGCCACGAGATTTTATCCAGCCCGCAGCAAGCTCTTAACGCGTTGCGTGTGGCGGGTTGTATGCGAGTTTGGTATTCCGACTGCGCATGCCTAGGTCATTGGGCACTCACCATAAACATTGTCCGGCGTGGATCTGCTGTTATCAGACCTTTGTTTCATCCGGTGAGTGAGTGAGATCGTGCTGCTGCATGGGGTCGGGGCCCGGGTCTCCATGCGTTGTTGAGTTGCTGCTGGGCCGACCCCGTCCCTGTCCGGGGGTGGCCGGAGGTGTCGGCCCGGGCTTGCAGCTGGCTCCAGCTCTGCTTTCTGGGGGATCGCTGGTCGGCGCAGACCCAACTCTCAGGAGAGTCAGTCCCTGGTGGACTCTTCGGGAGTCAGATAAGGAAACGGGAGGAGTGAAATGTAAAGCGAGAGAGGTATATAAATGGAAGAAGACAGGGGAGAGGCAAAAGAGGGGAAATAAAGGTGAGATGATCCTGAGTCCCTAATTTCCCTTTTATCTCCCTCATTGCCCTTCCCTCCAACCTGTTTCACCTATATCCCTGTCTCATGACATGTCCTTCCCTCCACAGATTCTGCCTCACCCACTGAATTCTTCCTACATTTGGTGCTTTGACCTTAAATTTTAGGTTTGGATCTTTCTGATTAGGTTTCTGCCGTCCCTTTAAACCAAATCACTTAAGACATCTTTAAACTTGTGATAAGGTGATCTAACCCACCCCATTGTTCACAGGCAGCCTTCAGCTTATGAAATGAGATCTCCCTTCACTGTCTCTCCTGTTGTCCACTTTGGTAGGACCACACTCTCCTCATTCCATTCCTTCTCTGACAGTCATAGCCACACCTTCTTTCATCCTTCTATCCACAACTCTTCTTTTATCTTAGATACTTTTATCTTGGATTAAGATCCAGCACAAAAGCGATTGAACACACTTATGGGGCTGCACGGTGGCGCAGCGGTAGAGTTGTTGCCTTACAGCGAACGAGACCAGGTGCTGACTGTACAGTTTGTACGTTCTCCCTGTGACCTCATGAGTTTCCTCGGGGTGCTCCGGTTTCCTCCCACATACTCCTCCCAATTTGTAGGTTAATTGGCTTTGGTAAATTTATAAATTGTCCCTAGTGTACAGGGTGATTGCTGGTCTGTGCGAACTTGGTGGGCTGAAAGGCCCGTTTCCATGCTGTATTTCTAAAGTCCAAAGTCTAAACCAGGAACAGCAGTTGCACGTTTACAAAAAAAGGACGCAAAGTGCTGGAGTAGCCCAGCAGATCAGGCAGCACCTCTGGAGTACATGGATACACGTTATAGAATTGTGGTTTTACGTATTCTATGGTGCTTCTGCAAGTAAGAATTTCATTGTTCTATATGGGATATATGACAATAAAAGACTCTTGATTCTTGACTCTTAGTTTAGTTCATCAATGCATTTGTGCAGTAACATAGAATTCTTAATGAATTATTCACTTGAACATTTGAAGTCCATCCTCAAAATTGGATCCTCAATTGAATTAAATTTTGAAATCAAGAAAGCAGTTCCATCCTTCCCATTAATGTGGTTGCAAAACTATGATTTTGTTGGGTAACCTTGATTGAAGGCTACAAGTTTTGTTTTGAATTTGTACCATTTGTTTTACTTAAGTTCTTTTTTGAGTTCATTAAATCTTATATAACTGACATCCCTTTATTTTTTCCTACGGCCCGCAAAAACGTGCCGAATATATAATGTGGCCCTCATGCTGAAACGTTTGGAGGCCCCTGTTCTCGACTAAATGAAGGGTCTCGAGTCAAAATGTTGTCTGTTCATTTTGTTCCATAAATGCTACCTGACCCGCTGAGTTATTCCAGCTGCTCTCCTTTTTATCACGACAAATACCTGTACCTGTGGTTTCTACTGCTCCAGTGAAAAATATCTTCAAGGTACGCCCTCTTTGAAGAGGTTTTCTTGTCCAGGAGTTGTGATTTCCACTACTCCCTGACACCTTGACCACATTCACATCCAATGTGCTAATATAGCCACATGTCCTTCTAGTCTAGATGCAGATTGTTGACCCAAAACCATTTCCCTCCACAGATGCTGCATGACCGATTGAGCTTCTCCAGCTATGCTCTTGTTTTTTGCTGCAGATTCCAGCTTCTGCTGTCTCTTGTGTCCCTGTTATTTGACCTTCCTGGTCAAATGATAGTCATAGAGTGATATATAACCATATAACCATATAACAATTACAGCACGGAAACAGGCCCTCTCGGCGCTTCCAGTCCGTGCCGACCATTTGTTTTCCCCTAGTCCCATCTACCTGCACTCAGACCATACCCCTCCATTCCCTTCACGTCCATATACCTATCCACTTTACTCTTAAATGTTAAAATCGATCCTGCCTCCACCACTTTGCTGGAAGCTCATTCCACACAGCCACCACCCTCTGAGTAAAGAAGTTCCCCCTCACGTTACCCCGAAACCTCTGCCCCTTAATTCTCATGTCATGCCCTCTTGTTTGAATCTTCCCTACCTTCAATGTGAAAAACGTATCCACGTCAACTCTGTCTATCCCTTTCATCATTTTAAAGACCTCAATCAAGTCCCCCCTTAACCTTCTGCGCTCCAAAGAATAAAGACCTAACTTGTTCAACCTTTCTCTGTAACATAGTTGCTGGAACCCTGGCAACATTCTAGTAAATCTCCTCTGTACTCTCTCTATTTTGTTGATATCCTTCCTATAACTAGGCGACCAAAATTGTACACCATACTCCAGAATTGGTCTTACCAATGCCTTGTACAATTTTAACATTACTTCCCTACTCCTATATTCAATGCTCTGATTTATAAAGGCCAGCACACCAAAGGCTTTCTTTACCACCCTATCTACATGCGATTCCACCTTCAGGGAACTATGCACAGTTATTCCTAGATCCCTCTGTTCCACAGCATTCCTCAATTCCCTACCATTTACCATGTACGTCCTATTTTGATTTGTCCTGCCAAGATGTAGCACTTCACACTTATCAGCATTAAACTCCATCTGCCATCTTTCAGCCCACTTTTCCAAATGGCCCAAATCTCTACTGTAGACTTTGAAAATCTACTTCATTATCCACAACACCACCTATCTTAGTATCATCTGCATACTTACTTATCCAATTTTCCACCCCATCATCCAGATCATTGATGTACATGACAAACAACAGTGGACCCAACACAGATCCCTGAGGCACCCCACTGGTCACCGGCTTCCAACCTGACAAACAGCCATCCACCATTACTCTCTGACATCTCCCATTCAGCCACTATTGAATCCATCTTGCTACTCCGCCATTAACACCCAAAGATTGAACCTTCTTAACCAACCTTCCATGGGGAACCTTGTCAAAGGCCTTACTGAAATCCATATAGACAACATCCACTGCTTTACCCTCATCAATTTCCCTAGTTACCGCTTCAAAAAATTCAAGAAGGTTTGTCAAACATGACCTTCCAGGCACAAATCCATGTTGACTGTTCCTGATCAGACCCTGTTTATCCAGATGCTTATATATATTATCTCTAAGTATCCTTTCCATTAATTTGCCCACCACTGACGTCAAACTAATAGGTCTATAATTGCTAGGTTTATTCTTTGAACCCTTTTTAAACAATGGAACAACATGCGCAGTACGCCAATCCTCCGGCACTATTCCCGTTTCTAATGACATTTGAAATATTTCTGTCATAGCTCCTGCTATTTCTACACTAACTTCCCTCAATGTCCTAGGGAATATCCTGTCAGGACCTGGAGACTTATCCACTTTTATATTTTTCAAAAGTGTCAGTACTTCCTCCTCTTTGAATCTCATAGTTTCCATAGCTACTCTACTTTTTCCCCTTAACTCACCAAGTTCAATATCCTTTTCCTTGGTGAATACCGAAGAAAAAAATTGTTCAATATCTCCCCCATCTCTTCTGGCTCTGCAGATAGCTGTCCATTTTGGTTCTCTAATGGTCCAATTTTATCCCTCGTTATCCTTTTGCTATTAATATAGCTGTAGAAACCCTTTGGGTTTACTTTCACCTTTCTTGCCAAAGCAACCTCATGTCTTCTTTTAGCCTTCCTAATTTCTTTCTTAAGATTCTTTTTACATTCTTTATACTCCTCTAGCACCTCATTTACTCCATGCCTCCTATAATTATTGTAGATATCTCTCTTTTTTCGAAACAAGTGTCCAATTTCCCTTGAAAACCCATGGCTCTTTCCAATTTTTACTATTTCCTTTCAACCTAACAGGGACATAAAGATTCTGTACTCTTACAATTTCCCCTTTAAATGTCCTCCATTTCTCTTCTACATCCTTCCCATGAAACAAAGTGTCCCAATTCACTCCTTTAAAATCCTTACGCATTCCCTCAAAGTTAGCCTTTCTCCAATCAAAAATCTCCACCCTAGGTCCAGTTCTGACTCTCTCCATAATTATATTGAAACTAATGGTATTGTGATCACTGGTCCCGAAGTGCTCACCAACGCATACCTCCGTCACCTGACCTGCCTCATTTCCTAACAGGAGGTCCAGCACTGCCCCTTCTCTGGTCGATACCTCTATGTACTGCTGCAAAAAACTATCCTGCACACATTTTACAAACTCCAAACCATCCAGCCCATTTACAGAATGTGTTTCCCAGTCTATTTTTGGAAAATTGAAATCTCCCACAATCACTACCTTGTGCTTACTACTAATATCTGCTATCTCCTTACATATTTGCTCTTCCAATTCACGCTCCCCATTTGGCGGTCTATAATACACCCCTAAAAGTGTTGCTACACCGTTCCCACTTCTCAGTTCCACCCAAATAGCCTCCCTAGACGAGCCCTCTAATCTATCCTGCCAAAGCACTGCTGTAATATCTTCTATGACAAGCAATGCAACACCTCCCCCTCTGGTCCCTCCAATTCTATCACACCTGAAGCAACGAAATCCTGGAATATTTAGTTTCCAATCACAGCCCTCCTGCAACCATGATTGCCACAACATCATATTTCCAGGTGTCAATCCAGGCTCTAAGTTCGTCCACCTTACTTACAATGCTCCTAGCATTAAAATATACACATTTTAGAAACCCACCATCCCTTATTCTCTGTCTATTATCTTTTTCATCTTTCTCGCCTACATTTTGGATCCGAGTGCTTCCCTTCTCTGCCTCTTGCCCCACACCCTGACCCCTAGCCCCCTCTACCCGAGTCCCTCCCCCCAGCCTTTCTAGTTTAAAGTCTCCCCAGTAGCCTTTGCAAATCTCCCTGCCAGGATATTCGTCCCCCTCGGTCTCAGGTGCAACCCGTCCTTTGTGTACAGATTATGCCTTCCTCAAAAGAGGTCCCAGTGATCAAGAAACTTGAATCCCTGCCCACTGCACCAGTCCCTCAGCCACGCATTTATCCTCCACCTCATTTCATTCCTACTCTCACTGTCACGCGGCACAGGCAGTAATCCTGAAATCGTTACCCTTTTGGTCCTTCTCCTTAACTTTCCCCCCCAACTCCCTAAATTCTCCCTTCAGGACCTCATCACTTTTTCTGCCTATGTCATTGGTACCTATGTGTACCACAACATCAGGCTCCATACAGTGTGATACAGTGTGGAAACGGGCCCTTTGGCCCAACTTGCCCACACCGGCCAATATGTCCCAGCTACACTAGTCCCTGTGTTTGGCCCATATCCCTCCTAACCTGTCCTATCCATGTACCTGTCTAACTGTTTCTTAAATGTTGGGATAGTTCCAGCCTCAACTACCTCCTCTGTCAGCTTGTTCCATACACCCATCACTCTTTGTGTGAAAAAGTTACCGGGCAAAACAGAAATGTTCAAAACACTCAACAGCTCAGGTAGCATTTATGGCAAGAGTTAATGTGCTGCCATCTACTAACATCATGCCCGATCAGATTGTAATACTGGCTCCGTATTCCTTTCCAGCTACAGTAAGCATTCATCCACCTACTTATGAAGAATCTATCAACCTCACCCTTAAAAATATTGGCTTATCTTAGATACTTTTAGGCATGTGAAGGTAATAGGAGACCTGATGAAGACCTATCCAGTCACACAGGGAGAACACACAAAATCCATATGGACTGCACCAGAGTTAAGATTGAATTAGGGCTACTGGCATAGTTAGAATCATAGAATCATAGAAAATAGGTTGAGGAGTAGGCCATTCGGCCCTTCGAGCCTGCACCGCCTTTCAATATGATCATGGCTGATCATCCAACTCGGTATCCTGTACCTTCTCTCCATACCCCCTGATCCCTTTAGCCACAAGGGTCACATCTAACTCCCTCTTAAGTATAGCCAATTAACTGGCCTCAACTACCTTCTGTGGCAGAGAATTCCACAGACTCACCACTCTCTGTGTGAAAAATGATCTTCTCATCTCGTTTCTAAAAGACTTCCCCCTTATCCTATGTAATGGTCAAGAGCGTTTAATTGTCATTTGTACCGACAATGGAACAGTGAATTGAATTTTCTCTCAATTATTTCCATTGCATTAACATCCTTGCATAATGAGATCAGTACTGCAGATGTGGTCTAACTGGTGCCTTGTACAACTGAAGCATAAGCTTCCCCTTTTTTTGTTTTCACTTACGATCAATTATAACTTTTGGATGGCTTTCCTCATTGGTTGCTTCCAAGTCTGCTTGTGCGGTATTTTTTGCATATGCGGTCTCCCTGTTTGCCCCCTCATACTTTTTCCCCATGATTTCCACCTCTGTTCCTCACTATTAATAAACCTCATTACCTGATTAAATCTTGATACCTGTTTTTTTAATCCTTTATTACATTACGACAGATATTAATACACGTAATCATTGTTATCATGTAATACAGTCGAAGAGGTGCTGAAGGTACGTGAAGGTAGACAAATCTCCAGGGCCTGTTCAGATATATCCGAGGACACTGTGGGAAACTGGAGAGGAAATTGCCTGAGCCCTTGTTGCAATTTACCAGACATCTTTTAATACAGGAGAGATGCTGGAAGACCGGACGGTGGCAAATGTTGTGCCTTTATTCAAGAAGTGCTGCTGGGAACTATAGGCCAGTGAGCTTAACATATGTAGTTGGAAAGTTACGAGAGGGTATTCTGAGGGATAGGATATACAGGAATTTAGACGGGCAAGGGCTGACTAGGGATAGTCAGCATGGTTTTGTACGTGGGAGGTCGTGTCTCACTAATCTGATTGAGCTATTTGAAGACGAGACCAAAAAGGTCGATGAGGGCAGAGCTATAGATGTTGTAAACATGGATTTCAGTAAGGCATTTGACAAGGTTCCGCAAGGTAGGCTGCTCCGGAAGGTGAGATTGCATGGGATCCAAGGAGAGATAGCTGAATGGGTAGAATATTGGCTTCATGGAAGGAAGCAGAGGTTGATGGTGGATGGCTGCTTCTCGGACTCGAGGCCTGTGATTAGTGATGTGCCTCAGAGTTCGTGCTGGGTCCGTTACTGTTTGTCATCTACATCAATGATTTGGATGAGAACATACAGGGCAAGATTAGCAAGTTTGCTGATGATACAAAAGTCGGTGGTTTTGCAGATTGTCAAGTCAAGTCAGAAGAGTTTATTGTCATGTGTTCCAGATAGGACAATGACATTCTTGCATTGCTGCAGCACATCAGGATATTGTAGTCATAAATACAGATCAGATCAGTGTTTCCATATACCATAGAATATATGTAGTGAAGATGGTTGTGAAGAATTGCAGCAGGATCTTGATCCATTGGCCTGGTGGGCTGAGGAATGGTTGAAATTTAATACAGAGAAATGTGAGTTGCATTTTGGGATGTCGAACAAGGCCAGGACCTACACAGTGAATGATAGGACTCTGGGGAATGTGGTAGAGCAGAAGGATCCAGGAGTACAGGTGCATGGTTCCTTGGAGGTCGAGTCGCAGGTAGATAAGGTGGTCAAAATGGCTTTTGGTACATTGGCCTTCATGAGCCTGAGTATAGAAGTTAGGAGGTAATTTCACAGTTGTTTAAGACCTTCTGAGAGTGCATGTGAGTATTGTGTTCAGTTCTGGGCATCATGTTATGGGAAGGATATTGTCAAGCTTGGAAAGGTTCAGAGAAGGTTTACGAGGATGTTGCCAGAACTAGAGGGTCCGAGCTATAGGTAGAGGTTGAAAAGGCTGGGTCTATTATCTGGAATGCAGGAGGATTCGGGGTGATCTTATAAAGTTATATAAAATCATAAGAGGAATAGATTGGGTAGATGCACAGAGTCTCATGTCCAGAGTAGGTGAATCGAGGACCAGAGGAAGGTGAAAGGGAAAAGATTTAATAGGAATCTGAGGGGTAACGTTTTTACACAAAGGATGGTGGGTGTATGGAATAAGCTGCCAAAGGAGATAGTTGAGACTGGGACTGTGTCAGCGTTTAAGAAGCAGTTGAACAGATCATGGATAGGACAAGTTTGGAGGGATATAGATCAAACGCAGGCAGGTGGGACTAGTGTAATTGGGAAATGTTGGCCAGTGTGGGCTAGTTGGGCCGAAGGGCCTGTTTCCACACTGTATCACTCTTATGCTTCTATGACTCTTTATGAATAAATTAAGTCTTCTCGTGCCCAATCTGATATTTTTGAATGACCGCAAAAAATGACAGGGCGGTCACAGTGGCGCAGCGGTCGAGTTGCTGCCTTACAGCGAATGCAGTGCCGGAGACCCGGGTTTGATCCTGTCTACGCTGTCTGTACGGTGTTTGTACGCTCTCCCCGTGATCTGTGTGGATTTTCTCCGAGATCTTCGGTTTCCTCCCACACTCCGAAGACGTACAGGTTTGTAGGTTAATTGGCTTGGTAAATGTTAAAAGAAAATTGTCCCTAGTGGGTGTAGGATAGTGTTAATGTGCAGGGATCGCTGGTTGGCGCGGACTCGGTAGGCGGAAGGGCCTGTTTCCGCGCTGTATCTCTAAACTAAGCAAATTAAACGTATATTTAAATCACTAAAACAAAAATATAATATTAACCAAATCTGCCCATACACATGGTCACTTAAATTTCATATTTCCATAAACCTGGCAGCAGTTTGAGCTATGAAGTGATTTATTTTTTCAAACATCTTCAGGATCCTCTTTCCTTCTTAGTAATTTATAGATTTTTAATATATTTGGAATGTACAAAAAAGTCTGAAGAAGTGTCTCGACCCGAAACGTCACCCATTCCTTCTCTCCAGAGATGCTGTCTGTCCCGCTGAGTTACTCCAGCATTTTGTATCTATCTTCGGTTTAAACCAGCACCTGCAATTCCTTCATATACAAAAGAAATTACCTGAGCTATATTTTAAAGATATCAAAAGAAAAAAAATGTGATATGAATGTAAAGGCATCGCTTGTAAGGAAGGTTTTTAGCGAGGGCAAATGGAGTCTTTTAAGTGAGTTGCAGAATGGTGATTCAGCTGAATGGTGGGGAAAGAATAAGAATGCCAAATTGAAGATCTGGATGAAATTTGGATATAGAGGAGAATGGCTATAAGGGTTAAAAATATACAGAGTAGAGGCTGCGTCACCCTGATTCAGTGCTGACCACCTATTGATGAGTATGAATGATGTTCAAGTCTTGCTGAGAGGTGTTAGTGCAAATTTTAGGCTGACAGGGTTTTTTCTTAAGGCAGCCCTTCGGGTTGACGATGATTACATTAAAAAGAATGGACGATCCTGTGCATGATTTCCCTTAATGTGGAGCAGCCATTGCACAAGACCTACCACATTAATGACAAAACAGCATCTGCCTCAAACGTTTAATATGATAGAAGACGAGATTCTGGTATTTGAGTTTAATAAATATATTTATACCCACTCACTCTTCCACTTTCACAGTCTTTCCATTCTCCAGCCTCCTGCCTTCATCAGACATCAAAGTTATAGTGAAGGGGTGAAGTGGTACAAGGAGGTAGACACAAAATGTTGGAGAAGCTCAGCGGGTGAGGCAGCATCTATGGAGAGAAGGAATGGGTGACGTTTTGGGTCGAGACCCTTCTTCAGATTGAAGACTGCACCCATTCCTTCTCTCTGCCTCACTCGCTGAGTTTCTCCAGCATTTGTGTCTATGTATGATTTTATCCAGCATCTGCAGTTCTTTCTCACACATGTACAAGGAGGTCTTTGGTTTATCAGTACAGTGTACAAATAGGTTCAGAATGGATTAACTAGTATCGGAGTAATGAATGAGGATTGACTGTAATTCAAAGGCACTTCATTTTGTTTTAAATGCACTTTGGCACAAACTGAGTTCTGCAATGCACTAGATAATGTACTTAAAAGTAAAATATGACTAAAACAGGAACAATTGCAATATCCCAGCTACATGTTCTTTCACTGTTTGCTCTCCAATGAGGTGGGTAAAGATTGCAGAAACAGATGGCATACAATTCTGCAGTTGTGGATTGATGGGAGCAGGAGATCGCAATACAATTTATCTGCTGTGAACATCAATTCCATAAATGCCCCTGAGGTAATAAACTGTCAGACGTAGACATAGATTCGGCTTAGTCTGAGGTAAAGGCAATAAAAGCACTTTGATCTCCCAGGCTAAAGAACTGTTAAGCTAATTTTATCTAAGCACTGAACAAACATTTTTCCGCAAAAGACAAATTAAAATAATTGGGAAGCAGGAGAGTTTGCCAATGAAATTCCGCTTGATTTTGAATATAGTTTAACTGGCAGAGATTTCATCTATGAATGTATTGCCCATAAATTTGAGTGGTGATTGTAATTCCCCGATATAAACCAATTCTTAGTTGGTCACAACAAACTGCATCTTGATTTGGCAATAATTTGCGACCGCTACTTTCTAATTCCAGATTTCAGATAATATTTTCAAACAATCTGCTAAAAGTGTGCAGTACAAGTGATATCCTTCAGTGGAGTGTCAGTTGGGTAATGTCTGCTTGCATGTTGAAGAGAGAGAAGTGTTGGATTCACTATCTGGAGCCTCAGTTATCTGAAAAGCTTGTGTGGTTGATGATGGTTCAGAACAGAAAGACACCAATTTCTGAAACGTTTTTTATAATTTCAACTTGTTCGAAAGCACTTTACAACCAGTCAAGTATTTGTAGAGGTTATGAACTGTTATTACAAAATTAGGAACTCCTCCTTGGTGACTACCAGCACAGGAGCACCTAACATTCTGCTCAGTTTACTCTCTCTACACCCATGACTTGGTAACCTGTCACAGCTCCAAAACTATCTTTAAATTCACCAATGGGAGATCGATAATCTGGCTGAGTGAAGCCAGAACAACTATCTTGCACTTGACATTGACAAGATCGAGTAGCTGATTATGCACCAGGAAGGGAAAGCCAAGGATCCATGAACCTATCGGTAGGATGGCAGTGGAGATAATCAGCAGCTTATAATTCCTGGGCATGAACATCTCTGTGGATCTGTCTGACACTCGGCACATTGATGTCATCATAATGAAAGCACCTCAATGCCTCAATTTTCTTAGTTGTAAGGAGATTTGGGAGGTTGTTTAATACTATTTAATTTCTACAGATGTAGTCAAGACCATGTTGACTGGTTGCATCATGAGGTAAAGGATGCCCAAGAATGAAGGAGATTGTAGAGAGTTGTAGCATTGCCCGTTCCATCACAGGCATTGACCTCTTCACCATCAAATGGATCTTCAGGAACAGCTGCCTAAAGAAGGCAGCAAATATCATCAAACACTTACACCACCTTGGCCATGCTCTCATCTCGCTGCGACAATTGGAAAGAAAGCACAGAAGCTTGGGAACCATTACTTCCAGGTTCAAGGCTGATGTCGGAGGAAGAGGCAGAGACAGTAGGCTTGTAGGACAGCTGGGGAGGGGAAGGACTATCTGAAATTAGATAAGTCATTGTTCATACCTCTGGGGTGTAAACTACCTAAGCAAAATATGAGGTGCTGTTCCTCCAATTTGCGCTGGGCCTCACTTTGGCAATGGAAAAGGCCTAGGACAGAAAGGTCAGATTCGGAATAGGGGGGGGGGGGAGTTGACGTGCTGAGCCACCGGGAGATTGGGTTGGTTAGTGTGGTGGATGTTTATGTTAAATTCTATTGTGTATTGTGTTCTTTTTATTCGTATGGCTGTGTGGTAACTCAAATTTCACTGTACCAATTGGTGCATGTGACAATAAATGTGAACTTGAACTGAATGGAGTTGTTGGGCGAAGCGATCGCCGAGCCTGCGCTTTGTCTCGCCGATGTAGAGAGGTTGACACCTGGACAGCGGATGCAGTAGATGAGGTTGGAGGAGGTGCAGGTGAATCTCTGCCTCACCTGGAAAGACTGCTTGGGTCCTTGGGTGGAGTCGAGGGGGGAGGTAAAGCGACAAGTGTAGCATTTCCTGCGGTTGCAAGGGAAAGTACCCGGGGAGGGGGTGGTTTGGGTGGGAAGGGATGAATTGACCAGGGAGTTATGGAGGGAACGGTCTCTGTGGAATGCAGAAAGTGGAGATGGGAAGATATGGCCAGTGGTAGCATCTCGTTGGAAGTGGCGAAAATGTCAGAGGATTATATGTTGTATGCGACGGCTGATGAGGTGGAAGGTGAGTCCTTATTATGAGGAGGGGGATGGGGAGTAAGAGCGGAGCTACGGGATAGAGGAGACCCAGGTGAGAGCCTCATCTATAATAGAAGAGGAGAACCCCCGTTCCCTAAAGAATGAGGACATCTCCGATGTCCTAGTATGGAACATCTCATCCTGGGTGCAGATGCGGCGTAGACGGAGGAATTGGGAGTAGGGGATAGAGTCCTTACAGGAAGCAGGGTGGGAAGAAGTGTAGTCCAGATAGCTATGGGAGTCAGTGGGTTTGTAGTAGATGTCAGTCAGTGGTCTGTTGCCTGCGATGGAGATGGTGAGATCTAGAAATGGTAGGGAGATGTCGGAAATGGTCCAGGTGAATTTGAGTGCCGGATGGAAATTGGTGGTGAAATCGATGAAGTCAGCAAGTTCTGCATAGGTGCAGGAGGTAGCGCCAATGCAGTCGTCAATGTAGCAGAGGTAGAGTTCGGGGATAGGGTCATGGTATGCCTCGAACAGGGTTTATTCAACGTACCCTACAAAGAGGCAGGCATAGCTGGGGCCCATGCACGTGCCCATAGCTACGCCTTGGATTTGGAGGAAATGGAAAGAGTCAAAGGAAAAGTTGTTGAGGATAAGGACTAGTTCCGCTAGGCGGAGTAGAGTATTAGTAGAAGGAGTGGTTGGTTCTGCAGTCGAGGAAGAAACGGAGGGCTTTAAGACCCTCCTGGAGGGGGATGGACGTGTAGAGTGAGTCAAGGAAGAAACGGAGGGCTATTTGATAGACAAAGGGTTTGTACAAACAAAATCTTTGGAAACGTGACAAGGAAAGTAGGGTGTTGAGCTTTTCAATAATTTTACAGATTTCAAAACCTAAATGAGATGGGGACTTCTTGAAGAAGAGCCTTGCCTTTTTTGTTAGTGCACTGCAGAACTTGAATTGGAGCTGGTCCAACTGATCACGGGATTTACTCTTCTGATTAAGTTGTTACCACCTCTGTCACCAGACACGTAGTGGTTTGGATCACTTGGAAATCAGTGATTAAGCCAGAAGGTTTAAAATACTGTTTTAAAAGGAGCTTGCAGTGCTCGTGGTTTTGCAGATGTGCGGTGTTGGAGGTAAACTGTTTGATAGACGTGGACACTTGGTCCTCAACTTCCTCTGCTTATCCGTTCCCAGTTTACCATTGGTGCCCATCTCTGGTAATTTTCTATGCTACTTGGGGGCACATGCAAGCATAGTTTCGGGCAGCCTTGTGCGAGTTTATGGGCCACCTTTATTTATTGTATTTTATTTAGATGATGAAATAAATCAGTGAAAAGACTCAAAATGAATAGTCTATTTTGCTGTAACATTTTGAAGAAATAAACCAGTCTATCCTCTTGGTATAGATTTGTTAAACTATTTCAAAAATGTAATTCTTACTTTTGGAATTGCAACACTGTCTATTGGAGAGATAGCCACTTTTCCAAAAAATACTTTGGATACATCAGGCTCCTGGTCATATTAGCAGAGATAGTTCTAAAGTTGAACCACTTGAAGTTGTGTATTGTTGAAGGCTCCAAACTTATTTCTAGTTGGTGTGTTCACTTTTTTTAGACAATGATGTAAGGTGCAGTTCAAAAGACATTGCCTTTGGCTTTTGTCATTGCATGCTTATGGATTGGATGTGTAATGGAAATGCCCTACATGGAGTAAACTAGCTTATCCTGTGTGTAAACTGATTTGAGGTGCAACCAGATTATCCCGCTTTGATACCATACAATCTTTCCTGATTTAAATTGCAGTGCTGCCAACTCTCACGCATTGAGCGTGAGACTAACGCATTTGAGGAAATTCTCACGATCTCACGCTGATGACAGAAGTTCTCACGCTCAAAAAAATATTTTAAAAAATCGATGTCTGAGTTTGGAGCGCAGAAGGTTAAGGGGGGACTTGATTGAGGTATTTAAAATGATGAAAGGGATAGATAGAGTTGACGTGGATACGTTTTTCCCATTGAGGGTAGGGAAGATTCAAACAAGAGGGCATGACATGAGAAGTAAGGGACAGACGTTTAGGGGTAACGTGAGGGGGAACTTCTTTACTCAGAGGGTGGTGGCTGTGTGGAATGCGCTTCCAGCAGAAGTGGTGGAGGCAGGATCGATTTTAACATTTAAAAGTAAAGTGGATAGGTATATGGACGTGAAGGGAATGGTCTGAGTGCAGGTAGATGGGACTAGGGGAAAACAAATGGTCGGCACGGACTGGAAGGGCCGAGAGGGCCTGTTTCCGTGCTGTAATTGTTATATGGTTTTGTTATATAGTATGCACCAGATTGCACAATTTCAAGTTGAAAAATGCAAAAGCTCCGTGTTTAAGTAGAATATCAGTCATGATTGAATTGAATGGTAGTGCAGATACAATGGGCCAATAGTTTTTCATGTTTTTTCCAAACTTTTTAATGTAAAATTCTTACTATTGACTGCATACCTGAACATTGAAACACCAAACTGAATAAATCATTATGAACATGAGCATTCCTTACTGCAGAACATGACGTTTCCGATTAAACTGCAATTGCTACTCTCGTTGTGTTTGAATTTAAACTTTCATTCTCTAATTAAAATTGTGAATCTTTGGGAGATATGCTTCTGTCAATACATACCTCGCTTAAATATAAAAGACTACCTTGTTTAAATATAACAACAATTTCATCGGCACAATGGTGATACTTTGGATTTTGTACAATGTATTCAGACCCCTTCACTTTTTCCACATTTTGTTATGTTATGTTACAACCTTATTTTAAAATAGATTATTCTTTTTTTAATCATCAATCTACACACATTACCCCAGAATGAAGAAGCGAAAACAGGTGTTTAAATTTGCTGCTGGAAGCGCATTCTTCTGCTGGAAGCGCATTCCACACTGCAATTGCTACTCTCGTTGTGTTTGAATTTAAATTTTCATTCTCTAATTAAAATTGTGAATCTTTGGGAGATATGCTTCTGTCAATACATACCTTGCTTAAATATAAAAGACTACCTTGTTTAAATATAACAACAATTTCATCGGCACAATGGTGATACTTTGGATTTTGTACAATGTATTCAGACCCCTTCACTTTTTCCACATTTTGTTATGTTATGTTACAACCTTATTTTAAAATAGATTATTCTTTTTTTAATCATCAATCTACACACAATACCCCAGAATGAAGAAGCGAAAACAGGTGTTTAGAAATTTTTGCAAAGTAATTACAAAGAAATAACTGAAATATTACATTTACATAAGTATTCGGACCCTTTGCTGTGACACTCAAAATTGAGCTTAGGTGCATCCTGTTTGCATTGATTATCCTTGATATATTTCTACAGTGGTAAATTTAATTGATTGGACATGATTTGGAAAGGCACACACTTATCTATATAAGGTCCCACAGTTGACAGTGCATGTCAGAACAAAACCTAAGCCATGAAGACAAAGGAATTGTCCGTAGACCTCAGAGACAGGAACCACCAGGACTCTTCATAGGCACTGCTCATCCCTTGGCCAATACCATACCATTGGCTGCATCATGCTGTGGGGATGTTTTTCAGCGGCAGGAACTGGGAGACTAGTCGGGATCGAGGGAAAGATCAAAGGAGAAAAGTACAGAGAGATCCTTGATGAAAACCCGCTCCAGAGCATTCTGGACCTCAGACTGGGGCGGAGGTTCACCTTCCAATGACCCTGAGCGCACAGCCAAGACAACGCAGGAGTAGCTTTGTGACAAATCTGTGAATGTCCTTGAGTGGCCCAGCCAGAGCCCGGACTTGAACCCGATCGAACATCTTTGGAGGGACCTGAAAATAGCTGTGCATCGACGCTCCCCATCCAAACTGACAGAGCTCGAGAGGATCTACGGAGAAGAATGGGAGAAATGACCCAAATCCAGGTGTGCTTAGCTTGTAGCGTCATACCCAAGAAGTCTTGAGGCTGTAATCGGTGCCAACGGTGACTCAACAAAATACTGAGTAAAGGGTCTGAATACTTATGTAAATGTGAAATTTCAGTTATTTATATTTAATTACTTTGCAAAAATTTCTGAACCCCTATTTTCACTTATATATTATGGGTTATTGTGTTTAGATTGATGATGTAAAAAAGAATTTAATCCATTTTAGAATAAGGATGTAATGTAACAAAATGTGGAAAAGGTAAAGGGGTCTGAATACTTTCTGAATGCACTGAGTGGATGTTATCACCATGTTGAAAGATTGCAGTAAAGCAGTGGCCACCTTCTCCTTTTAAGAGGTTATTTGAACCTATCTGGTCATTTTTGGAAGGTAGACAAAAATGCTGGAGAAACTCAGCGGGTGAGGCAGCATCTATGGAGCGAAGGAAATGGGCGACGTTTCGGGTCGAGATCCTTCTTCAGACTGATGTGGGGGTGGTCAATTTTGGTCAATTTTAGATAACATTTTATAAAATCTTCTGTGGTCAACACCAAACTCTTGTGCCTTGCCTTAGAACATTTTTATAATTAGAGGATGCAGTCAAACTCAAGATGTTATTTGCTTTCATTAGTTGTACTTTGTTATTGTTCAGGACTTCTAGCTCACATTTGTGGATATCCTGTATTGTGTTGTTTATAACACTTGTATGGGGAAAATAGTAATGTTGTCAGTTTTTAGTTTAGTTTAGGAAAACGCATTCTTCACCAGGTGTTTGCAACAATTTTGATTAGATTATATCTTTGACTTTGCATATTACCTAACCAGAGGTCTGTAACACACACATTTTAATAAATAGCTCTTTGTTTTTCTGTTGGCTCTGTATTTATTTTTCAAAAATGGCTTGCAAGCATTCAGCACAAACAAGCTTTTAACTCCTCTGTCCTTGCATTGTCCCTGAGCGCATCTTGTGTTTCATCTGCCCAATAACAGATGTTTCTGCTTTGGCAGTAATGTTCCTCTTGCCATCTATTGAAAGTACCAAGTCAGTCAAGTATCTCATTATAAATATTGGATTGTTGGTGCAGAGGGTGAGCAGAGAGATGGACCAATTAATCTACAGATTGAGAAATGTTCTCAGAGAACTCTCATCATGGAGAGGAGAGCCTTTAGTTTAGTTTTATTTTAATTTAGAGATACAATGCAGAAACAGGCCGCCGAGCCTGCAGCGATCCCCGCACATTAACATTACCTACACACACTAAGGACAATTTACATTCATACCAAGCCAATTAACCTACAAACACGTACGTCTTTGGAGTGTGGGAGGAAACGGAAGATCTCGGAGAAAATACACACAGGTCATGGGGAGAACGTACAAACTCTGTACAGGCAGCTCCCATAGTCGGGATTGAACCCAGGTCTCTGGTGCTTAAAGGCAGCAACTCTACCGCTGCCCTAACCTCTTTAACGTAGGCATACCTTGAAGAGATTCTGCAGTGGAGTAGTAAAATGCACACACATGCAAAGAAACATAGAAGATAGGTGAAGGGGTAGGCCATTCGAGACATTGCTTATCATCAAAAATCAGTAACCCGTTCCTGCTTTCTGCCCATATCCCTTGATTCCGTTAGCTCTAAGAGCTCTATCTAACTCTCTCTTCAAAACATCCAGTGAATTGGCCTCCACGGCCTTCTGTGGCGGAGAATTCCACAGATTCACCACGATTTTCCTCATCTCAGTCCTAAATCGCCTACCCCTTATTCTAAAATTCTGTCCCCTGGTTCTGGACTCCCCCAACATGGGGAACATTTACCCTGCATCTAGCCTGTTCAATCCCTTAAGATTTTTATGTTGCTTTAAGATCCCCTCTCATCCTTCTCAATTCCAGTGAATACAAGCCCAGTCGATCCATTCTTTCTTTATATCTCAGTCCCGCCTTCCTGGGAATTAACCTGGTGAATCTACGCTGCACTCCCTGAATAGCAAGAATGTTCTTCCTCAAATTAGGAGACCAAAACTGCACAGAGACTCCAGGTGTGGCCTCATGTAACTGCAATGGACCTTTGCCTCATAGGGCGGTAGAGGCTGGTTCCCTGGATGCTTTCAAGAGTGAGCTAGACAGCTCTTAAAGATATCGGAGTCAAGGGATATGGGAAGAAGGCTTGTCAAGCAGGAGTAAAAACATCTGATGAAGGCATTCAACAGGTCGAGCAACTATATGATTATCATACTGATTGTGGATGATCAGCCATGATCACATTGAATGGTGGTGCTGACTCGAAGGGCCGAATGGCCTACTCCTGCACCTATTGTGTATTGTCTATTGTCAACATTACTTTGTTCACTACTGAATCCGTGAATCTGAAGAAGTGTTCCAATCCGAAAGGTCACCTTTCCATGTTCTCCAGAGATGCTGCCTGACCCGCTGAGTTACTCCTGCATTTTTTGTTTCTACCTTGTAATATGTTATTTGGTTATTCAGAAATGCCAACATCTCGGTCACCAGATAATGTTTGCTGCAGTCTTACTTGCCAGGGGCCAGATCACCCAGTTCACTGAATAATATATTCTTATATTGAGTTGTATCTTATAAAAATGAATTGACAAAGGTGAAATAACAGCTATTCTATAATCTCAATAATTTGCCAATCTGGCACCAATTGAATCATCAGTGAACAGGATTACTGGAGTTTTACTCTATGTAGCAGTGTATCATAAATCCTTATGTGCGACATCATTCCCATTATTGCTCTTTCTACTTAATCAATAATCATATCATCATCATCGTCGCAGTGGTGCTGGTTTCCGACGGGCACGGTGACGGACGCACCACACCTCTGTCCTCCATGCAGCTGGCAAGCTCCTCTTTTGTCTCTACACATGTGGCTTCCATCAACGTCTTCAGCATCTTGGCCGTCCCTGGTCACGTCTTCCAAGGGTGGGTTCCTACAGCACGACCTTGTTTGCTGGCAATGACCAGCGAGCCTCATCCTTCTCGACCTGATCGTCTCAGTCAGCGGTGGAATCTCCCCATGGAGCTGGCTGTTGGTGATGTGGTCCCTCCAACTGACATTTTGAACTTTTCTGAGCATTCGGGTGCAGGTACCATCGAGAGACTTGGACAGTGCTCGAGTGAGAGTCCATGCATCACACCCGTACAATAATATGGTCTCTACAATTATAATCATATAGTTGCTCGACCTGTTGAATGCCTTCATCAGATTTTTTTACTTCTGCTTGTTAATGTTTTGTTTATTGTTAATTGGAATGTGAACGGAGATACAATGAGAACCCCATGCGTGGTATCCAATCAAATCATATCATATTGTTGAAGAAGGAACTACAGATGCTGGAAAATCTGTAAATCGAAGGTAGACATAAGTGCTGGAGCATCTATGGAGCGAAGGTAATAGGCAACGTTTCGGCCCAAAACGTTGCCTATTTTCTTCGCGGCATAGATGTTGCAGCACCCGCTGAGTTTCACCAGCACTTTTGTCTACCAAATCATATCATACATGTGTACAATCAAATCATAACTCAAGTACAACAGATAGTCCAAAGAGAAAAATACCAGAGTTTAGAATATAATGTTACGACTAGCAAGGGCAGGACCTACACAGTGAATTATAGTGTTGTTGAGCAGAAGGATCTAGGAGTGAAGGTGCACGGTTCCTTCAAGGTCAAGTGCAGCTAGATAAGGTGGCCAAAAAGCCCTTCAACAGTCAGTGTACTGAGTATAGAATTCTCTCGCTTCAGGTAGCCCCAGCATTCCCTCTCTCTCCATCCCTCCCCCACCGAGTCACGCTAGCTTCACGTTTTCACACTACAAACAGCTTACAATGGCCTGTTTCCTTTACCATCGTTATTTTTTTGCATATCTTTCATTCATCCTTCTTTATCGCTCCACATCACCGTCTATATCTCTCATTTCCCTTATCCCTAACCAGTCTGAAGAAGGATCTCGACCCGAAATATCACCCTCTCCAGAGATGCTGCCTGTCCCGCTGAGTTACTACAGTTTTTTGTGTCTATTGATTATAGAAGTTGGGAGGTCATGTTGCAGTTGTATAAAATGTTGGCGAGACCGCATTTAGAGTATTGTGTTCAGTTCTGGGCACCATGTTATCGGAAAGATATTGTCAAGCTGGAAAGGGTTCAGAGAAGATTTACAAAGTTGCTGCCAGGACTAGAGGGTCTGATCTATAGGGGGAGGTTGAGTAGGCTGGGTCTCTATTCCTTGGAGTGCAGGAGGATGAGGATGTGATCTTATAGAGGTGTATAAAATCATGAGAGGAATAAATCGGGTAGATGCACAGAATCTCTTAACCAGAGTAGGGGAATGGAGGACCAGAAGACAGGTTTAAGGTGAAGGGGAAATTATTTAATAGGAATCTGAAGGGTAACCTTTTCATACAAAGGGTGGTGGGTGTATGGAACAAGTTGCCAGAGGAGGTAGATGAGGCTGGGACTGTCACAACGTTTAAGAAATCGTTAGACATGTACATGGATAGCACAGGTATGGAGGGATATGGACAAAACGCACGTAGGTGGGACTGGTGTAGCTGGGAATTGTTGGTCAGTATGGGCAGGTTGGTCCGAAGGACCTGTTTCCACTCGCTCTATGACTATGACTGCATTACAGTGTTACAGCTTCAAAGAAAGTGCAGATGTTTATAAAAAGTACAAAAGCTGCAATGAGGTAGGTTGAGGGATCAGGACCATGCTCTTACGTTAAGAGAGGTCCATTCAGTAGACTGATAACACTGGGGAATCAACATCCTGTGATTCATCCATTTAGATGTAGTTCATGTATCATGCAGATAATATTTGGTGTAACATTTTTATCCCATTCAGAATTTCTACATCTTTGCTTAGGCTGCAGTAGCAGATTTTTCTTAGTAGATGCTCGTAAGGTTCTCATTTAGCACCTTTGTCACACTGTCTTTGTCCATGAGAAGATTCCCATGGTCTTATAATTTCTGTTCCAACACTAACATATTTGTTTAGAGATACAGCATGGAAACAGGGCCTTAGGCCCACAGAGTAATTGCACACAATTGATTATCGATTCAGAATAGATCCATATTATCCCACTTTCACATCCACTTTCAGACTAGTACAATTTACAGATGCCATTTAACCTACAAATATGCACATCTTTGGGATGTAGGAGGAAGCTGGAGCACCTCGAGGAAACCCGCGTGGTTAGAGGGATAACATGCAAACTCCATACAGACAGCTCCCAAGGTCAGGATTGAACCTGGATCTTTGGCGCTGCGAGGCAGCAGCTCTACCAGTTATGCCACTGTGTCGCCATTGTCGCCATTCTCTTTTACGTTTGTTTCTGTGATGGGTATGGCTTTATGACTCTATTTGCTGCAGTTTTTTTTGTATCTAATTTTCTTTGTAAATCCGCTTTGGGATACTCACTTGGATGGTTTACACTTATGATAATAGTCCAGCATCTATCATATGCTCTTGCAGTAGTAAGCCAGATTGTCACAGCTGTGGCCATGAGAGTTGGAAGGCGTTTCCACATGTAAATGCTATCATGAGTGGGGTAGGAAAGTGATAATGACGCTGGGAATCAGATTGACAAGTCATAGCCATAAAACAGCTGATAAACCTTTTCAATCAGCATTGACCCCCCACTCCCCAATCTTCTGGTGTAGCTGCTGTCAAAGCTTTCATTATTTAATCTTTGTAACACTAAAATATTCCAAGACTATTAAAATGAATCGGAAGGTGAAGATGAACAATTATTGCAAAGAACATGTGAGCACTCAAAGCATTAAAATATTTTAAAGATCTATTATAGTTCAAATAAACCGCTGTTTAAAAAAAAAATCTAGGTTTCCTTGTCATAATGGTGGCGAGTGTTGTGGGAGCAGGTTACTTACTGCTATTGGTGAGATATTGCTTCACTTTGGTGATCAATGGGGAACGTACTGTGAAAACGGAATTAACCATATAACCATATAACCATATAACAATTACAGCACGGAAACAGGCCCTCTCGGCCCTTCCAGTCCGTGCCGACCATTTGTTTTCCCCTAGTCCCATCTACCTGCACTCAGACCATACCCCTCCATTCCCTTCACGTCCATATACCTATCCACTTTACTCTTAAATGTTAAAATCGATCCTGCCTCCACCACTTCTGCTGGAAGCTCATTCCACACAGCCACCACCCTCTGAGTAAAGAAGTTCCCCCTCACGTTACCCCGAAACCTCTGTCCCTTAATTCTCATGTCATGCCCTCTTGTTTGAATCTTCCCTACCCTCAATGGGAAAAACGTATCCACGTCAACGCTGTCTATCCCTTTCATCATTTTAAAGACCTCAATCAAGTCCCCCCTTAACCTTCTGCGCTCCAAAGAATAAAGACCTAACTTGTTCAACCTTTCTCTGTAACATAGTTGCTGGAACCCTGGCAACATTCTAGTAAATCTCCTCTGTACTCTCTCTATTTTGTTGATATCCTTCCTATAACTAGGCGACCAAAATTGTACACCATACTCCAGAATTGGTCTTACCAATGCCTTGTACAATTTTAACATTACTTCCCTACTCCTATATTCAATGCTCTGATTTATAAAGGCCAGCACACCAAAGGCTTTCTTTACCACCCTATCTACATGCGATTCCACCTTCAGGGAACTATGCACAGTTATTCCTAGATCCCTCTGTTCCACAGCATTCCTCAATTCCCTACCATTTACCATGTACGTCCTATTTTGATTTGTCCTGCCAAGATGTAGCACTTCACACTTATCAGCATTAAACTCCATCTGCCATCTTTCAGCCCACTTTTCCAAATGGCCCAAATCTCTCTGTAGACTTTGAAAATCTACTTCATTATCCACAACTATCTTAGTATCATCTGCATACTTACTTATCCAATTTTCCACCCCATCATCCAGATCATTGATGTACATGACAAACAACAGTGGGCCCAACACAGATCCCTGAGGCACCCCACTGGTCACCGGCTTCCAACCTGACAAACAGCCATCCACCATTACTCTCTGACATCTCCCATTCAGCCACTATTGAATCCATCTTGTTACTCCGCCATTAACACCCAAAGATTGAACCTTCTTAACCAACCTTCCATGGGGAACCTTGTCAAAGGCCTTACTGAAATCCATATAGACAACATCCACTGCTTTACCCTCATCAATTTCCCTAGTTACCGCTTCAAAAAATTCAAGAAGGTTTGTCAAACATGACCTTCCAGGCACAAATCCATGTTGACTGTTCCTGATCAGACCCTGTTTATCCAGATGCTTATATATATTATCTCTAAGTATCCTTTCCATTAATTTGCCCACCACTGACGTCAAACTAATAGGTCTATAATTGCTAGGTTTATTCTTTGAACCCTTTTTAAACAATGGAACAGTACGCCAATCCTCCGGCACTATCCCTCTAATCTGAGGATAGAATTGTAGAATGACTGGCGGTCAGAGACTCTCCGTGTAATTGTTTCCACCATCTCAAATGTAGTTATGATCCCTGATAACAATTGAGGATCAATGCATTTGAGAAATCAGTGCATCTTGTTTTTGTTTTATTGCAGGGAGATTTTCATTGTGCTGACCACCAAAGGTTGTTGAGAAAGAAGAAATAGAGACCCAATGCTCTTAAGAATACCTTGAACATTGATAGCTATTGTTAAATAAATAAAATAAATTGCTTTAAAAGATTTTACAGCATGCAAATTGATGTGCACTTTAGCTTCTTTCAGAACTGTGGGTGAAATCTAACTCTGCCTTTGGGTGGCTTTTGGATTTAACCTTTGAACAGCTGAATTCCAGCAGGAAAGTTATCCCTCTAGGTTAGGGTTAGCTCCTATTGACTCATCACAATAACAGAGAACTGCAGCTGGTCTGAACAACTCCTTGGTCAACAAAGGGAAATGTTATCCACTCCGGAAAACCGTCCAGAGATTGATACTGGAAGTGTTTGTGGGCCTTTGCACCTATGAGAACATAAACAGGGATTGCCCCCTTGAGCCTGCTGTGTCATTAATCTAGGCTGATTGTATCTTGGTCTAGGCTGCCCTTTCTCCTCCTTTCCCATCCTCCTTGATCCCCTAATTTAAATGTCTGGAAGTTGTTAATATAATCAAGGATTCTGCTGCCACAATTCGGTACGAAGAGAACTACGAAGATTCATAATCCTCCTCGCATTCATGTGAATTGGGTGACCCCATATTCTGAAACTAAGTTCTCGAGTTCAAGATACCACTACTAAGGCAATCATCTCACTGCCCACATTGTCAGTCCACTTCAATCATGTAGGTTTCAATAAGACACCTGTCCTAGAGCGGATACATGCCTTTCGGGCCACCGAGTCCACATCGACCAGCGATTCCCGCACACTAACATTATCCTATACATTAGGGACAATTTACAATTATACCAATCCAATTAGCCTACAAACCACTACGTCTTTGCAGCATGGTAGGAAACCGAATATCTTGGAGAAAACCCACGCGGTCAAATCAAGTCAAGAGAGTTTATTGTCATGTGTCCCAGATAGGACAATGAAATTCTTACTTTTCTTGAGCACAACAGAATATAGTAGGCTTGAATTCACAGGGAGAACGTACAAACTGTACAGGCGGCACCCGTAGTCGGGATCGAACCCGGGTCTGTGGCGTTGTAAGGCAGCAACTCTACTGCTGCGCCACCGTGCCGCCCATGCTATATGCCAGTTCTGGATCATGTTCTTAATGTGATCTGTCTTTTTGCAGGCTCTTTGTATCCATTCACAACGTGCCAATCCACCTATCATTGTGCACCAGCAAATTTAGTTACAATATAATCAATCCATTTCATCAGTATTGATTAAACATAGTTGAGACCCCAGCATTGATCTCTGTGGCATCCCACTAGTTACTGATTGCCAAGCCGAAATTTATTTTGTTTTCTATCAGTTAACAACTCCCTTCTCCATACTGATATTACTCCCATCCTGATTTTTCTTTATAGCAATCTTTCATGTGGTACTTTATTGAATTCCTACCAGAAATGCAAATATGCAAAGTGAGTGGGCAATGTTGCCGGATTGAATTATGTGGGAAGAATGAGGTGATGAATTTTGACTGGGATATACATAATGAATGCTAAGACCTTAGCAATCACTGAAGATCAGAGTGACCTTGGTGTCTACATCCGAGGATTCCACAGCTTAGTTGTAAAAGTAGTTAAATAGGTTAAAAAGACAAAATGGATACTTGCCTTCATCAACCAGGGCTTTGAATATTGGAGCATGGAGGTTATGGTGATAGATAAAACATTCGTTAGACCACAAGTGGTTTGCACTGATGATTCGTCGAGGTAAAAAGTGTTAAGTGATGGGAGTGGTATGAAGAGATGTGGCAGGCAACGCCTTGAATGCACAGCTACATCAAATGGAGCTTGTACCTTCCCTGTTATTCTGTCCACTACTTCCCAACAAAAAGGGAGGAGTAAATAAATAGATGTTTGAAAGGGGCACTGTAGAAAAGAGATGGAAAGGAAAAGAATAGGGCATGTTCAAACGAAAGCAGCAGACATAGATTGGAAGGATGCAAATGTTCTCAGACTTTGCACCATATCGGTGCAGTTCAGCTTTGTGGCAATAAACAAGACTTCGTGCGCTTATTTTTAGATTACAACCTCGTGGGTAATTTTATTGACAGAACATTAGTAAAACCCCCTGAGGTTTATACATCATGGACTGAATTATTGACTCGACACCAACACCCTTGTCAATTGTGAATTTAGGCAAACAACTTTTGACTGTTGAGTCAGATTTTTTTTAATTTGTAACTTTTTTTTAAGGGTCTTGACCCGAAACATGACCCTTTCCTTCTCTCCAGAGACACCACCTGTCCTGTGGAGTTATTCCAGCTTTTTGTGTCTTTGACTGTTGAGGCTTGATTTGAATGAATACCATAGCTGATTCTGCTTTCTATTATAAGGGTGTTTAGCTACTTTTTCGTTTTTGTTAATTTCACTGTTTTTAACTATAAATTTAATGTTTTTCAATTTTTATTTCAAATTATTTGAATGAATTTCAATCATTTTTAAATATCTCTATCAAATACATTAAAAACTTTAGCAGGCCTTTGGGCTCACAAACTATTAAAAGCATTCAGCTCGCGGGGCCTCGGAATACCACGCCAGGTTGCCATTCATGGGATGGCCCCGGAACTGACACCTTGGCTATTGGGAGCCGTGCTTGAGAAGTAAGCAAATGCAGCGGTTTGGATTGAATACAATTTTTGCCATAACTATAAATTGTGAACAGGGCTACAGGAACATTACATATCACATGCATACAAAAGAAGGAAATCAAAACCTCCCATCACCTGTATCCATTATTTGCCAGGTTTTGTCCTGCCCCTCCACTTTTCCAGCTTTCTTCTCCTCAACCACAATAGTCTGAAGAACGGTCCCTACCCAAAACGTCACTTATCCATGTGTAGGAAACAACTAAATCGAAGGTTGGCATGAAATGCTGGAGTAACTCCGCGGGACAGGCAGCATCTCTGGGGAGAAAGAATGGGTTACGTTTCGAGTCGAGACCCTTCTTCAGTCCATGTTCTCCAGAGATGTTGTCTGTCCGGTTGAGGTACTCCAGCCTTTTATGTCATTTATTGTAAATCAGCATCTCCATTTCATATTTCTGCAATTACTTAATGCTGTTTTGGAGCTGGTGTTAACGCTTGTGATTTTAAGTTTTTTTAATAATATCGCTTTTAAAACATCACCAGGGAGGTGGCTAACTATATTATGCTGAAAAACATGCTTTTGGTGAACCTCCAGAGCCTATTTTACATGCAGTGAGAATGGGCAGCAGCATCGTGCAGTGTAATAAAACAGGCGATGCCAGGATGGCAATGAGTTTAAAGCCAGTTACATCCATTATGACATCATAGCTTAGCAACAGAAAATGACTTGCTGTGCTCCTCAAATTGCAGCGAGTTTTTAACTTTCTATATTTTTTACAAATATATATAATATATATAAAATGAGCTGTCACTCAACAGCTATGCAAGTCTGACTGCAATATAGAAATCTGTTGTAGAGTTGAGATTTTCCTTCATATTAGACATGGCTGGTAACTCTGTGGAGTGAGTATCAAAACTACCTTAGCTTTTGGAGGAGAATTGCAATGACTGAATGCAATTGACAGTTTTCTCCCCAGGATTTGATTTTCATTAAGTTATTACATCCTAATTTTGAGCATCGCACTTTAAGATGGGCACCAAGGCCTTGGAGAAGCTGCAAATAAAATAAATAGTGACCTGGAAGGACATTGGTAGTGTGGAGAGACTAGAGAAGCTAGGATTGTATTTTGTTAATATAAAGGGAATTAACAGAAGATTTGAACGTTTTCGTAAAGTAGTAGGTAACTAAAATTTGTTTCCATTATTCCATTCCTGCGGTCAGTAAGTAAAGAAGAAGGACAGGATTGTAAAGAAGATGTTAATATCTGAAATGGTGGTGGATGTAGTTTGAATAATACCTGTCGGAGGATTATGTGCTGTATGCAACAGCTGACGGGGTGGAAGGTGAGGACAAGGGGGACTCTGTACTTGTTACAAATGGGGGGAGGGGGAGCAAGAATGGAGCTGTGGGATATCGAGGAGGCCCTAGTGAGAGCCTTATCAATAATGGAAGAGGGGAACTCCCGTTCACTAAATATATAATTGGATTAATTGAGAAGCTCTGAAAGTGCGAGTATACACCACCTCCTGTTCATTGAAATTGTTCAAAGATTTTCTCAATGGTACCCTAGTTATCATGCTAATTACCATTCTACAGTCATAAAACTGAAATTCCATTGCAGTACTGAGGGATTGCTGTATGATTTTAAGATATTATCTTCAGATGAAACCTTGAGGCAAGATCCAGTCTGCCTTCACAAGTAGACGTAAAAGATTGGTTTTGGCTTACATTTGCCGTCTCAACTAACGCACATTAGCTGGCTATTTGTCTTGGTGCTTCTGTGGGATCTTGCTGCACACTACAGCAGCAGTCATTGCACTCCAGCATTAGACCTTAATATCACACACCATTTCTGATTTTATTACTTCTGGCCCTCTGCCCTCTAAAACCTCCAACTTTATCGTTCCCCAGCCCCGCACGGCCCGATTTTATTTTCTCAATATCCTCAAATGGAACTGTCCTGGCAGACCCATTGTTTCTGCTTGTTCATGTCCCGCCAAATTAATTTCCACATACCTTGACTCTATCCTCCCCCCCCCCCCCCCACCCCGATTCAATCCCTCCCTACCTATGTCCAAAACACCTCATGCTCTTCGTCTCTTAAACAACTTCCATTTTCCAGGCCCCCACTCACTCATCTTTACCATGGATGTCCAGTCACTCTACACCTCCACCCCCCACCAGGAAGGTGTTGAAGCCCTCTGTTTCTTTCTTGACCGCAGAATCAGCCAATTTCCGTCTACGAACAATCTCCTCCGCCTAGCAGAGCTGGCCTTACCCTCAACATATTCTCCTTTGACTACTCCCACTTCCTCCAAATCCAAGGTGTAGTTGTGGGCACTCGCACAGGCCCCAACAATGCCAGCCTCTTTGTTGGGTACGTCGAACAATCACTGTTCCAGGCATACACTGGCCCTATCTCTGAACTCTACCTCCGCGACATTGACCTCTGCATCGATGCTGCCTCCTGCACCCTCCAGAACTCACTGACTTCATCAACTGCATGACTAATTTCCATCCTGCACTCATCTACGACAGCTCCCTACTGTTTCTGGATCTCACTGTCTCCTGCTTCCTGTAAATACTCTATCCCCAGCTCCCAATTCCTCCATTTACGCCGCATCTGTGCTCAGGATGAGGTTTCCCATACTAGATCATCGGAGATGTCCTCCTTATTTAGGAAACGGGGGTTCCCCTCTTCCATTATTGTTGAGGCTCTCACTAGGGTCTCCTCAATATCCAGCAGTTCAGCTCTTGCTCCCCCTCCCCTCCATTTGCAACAAGGCCAAAGTCTCCCTTGTCCTCATTTCCACCCCATCAGCCGCTGCATACAGCATTTGATCCTCCCAACACTTTTGCCACCTCCAACGGGATCCCACTGCTTGCCACATCTTCCCATCTCCATCCCTTTCTACTTTCCGCAGAGACTGCTCCTTCTGCAACTCCCTAGTCAACTCGTCCCTTCCCACCCAAACCGGGTACTTTCTTCTGCAACCGCAGGAATACAACACATGTCTGTTTACCTCCCCTCCTGACTCCATCCAAGGACCCCAACAGTCTTTTCAGGTGAGGCAGAGTTTCATTTGCACCTCCTCCAACCTCATCTGCTATATCCGCAGTTCCAGGTGTCAACTTCTGTACATCGGCGAGACCAAATGCAGGCTCGGCGTTCATTTCGCTGAACACCTCCGCTCAGTCCACCTTAACCTACCTGATTTCCCAGTTGCTCAGCACTTTAACTCCCCCTTCCATTCCCACACTGACTTTCTGTCCTGGGACTCCTCTACTATCAGAGGGCCAGCGCAAATGGATGAACAGCACCTCATATTTCGCTTGGGCAGCTTACACCATAGCGGTATGAACATTGACTTCTCTAACTTCAAATAGCCCTTGCTTTCCCTCTCTCTCTCCATCCCCTCCCCTCCCGCTTTCCAATTCTCCCACCAGTCTTACTGTCTCCGATTACGTTCTATCTCTGTCCTGTCCACACCCCTGACATCAGTCTGAAGAAGGGTCTCGACCGGAAATGTCACCCATTCCTTCTCTCCAGAGATGTTGCCTTTCCCGCTGAGTTACTCCAGCATTTTGTGTCTACCTTTGATTTAAACCAGCATTTGCAGTTCTTTCCTACACTCCAATATTACTCAGTTTGCTGCACTGTCCTCCGGGATGCACTGGTACTTTGAAAGATGTGATTTGTGCACTTTACTATCTAAACAAGGAATGGATTAGGGTCTGCTGTGGTCAATATCTGTGATACCTGAACAGTGATATATATTCCAACTAAGAACTGGAGTGTTTCAGCTCATTAAAAGATGATAAGTATAACCTTGCAGTTAGATGACTTCAGTAACCTATTACAATCAGAGATCACTTTCAGTTCACAGAGATCATTCAGAGATCTAGTGGTATTAGCAAGGAATGTATCAGGTTTGCTATGCAATCTAATTCAAATAGGACATAATCTGAATATTTCATTTCCTTGCGAAGGCCTTGCTTATAACCCATAGATTGGAATATCTGGGGACCAATTTTGTATCTTTACCTTAATTCCCGTTGATTACCTTGTTCCCATTCCCAAAATTATGCAAAGCAAGCTGAGAAGAAAAATTGAGCTTGAATCCTAATTCACCATATTTTGACAAATGTCTATTAATGTATAAGGATTTATATTTTGAAACCCAAGAAGAAAAATTACAAACCCTGCTAGATTTAGCTCCTAATTTATCTTATGACTTCAGTTCATTCGACACTGAGAGGGATAATAAATCATTTTGATCTTTCAAAGTGTTGGAGTATCACTCCAGTATTCGGAAAAGGGTAGCATATTGTTTCGTCTTTTGCAATTGGTAGTAAATCACCTTGATCTTTGCAAGGAATTAAGTATTGCTCTGACCTTCTCGAATGGGAGATATTAGCAAAAAGTAAAGTATCTTTCTAGTCTTACAAGAATCAGGGTAACGTCTGGCTCGGACCTTGAATGGAATCGAGCTATTGGATAAGCGCACCAATCTCAACAAAAACGAACAGTTATCAAATTTACCACGGGAAAATGAGCGAACATTTGTTACAAATAATTAATCTAGTTATAAAATAATAATAGACAGCTTTCGACTTATCTCCATTATGGACAAAAATAAAAGATTGAATTGACACTCCCTGGAAATTTACTTTCCATTTACTCTGATTTTAAATTGGACCACCATTCAGAAAATGAATTGACCTTCACGCGACATTAGCCATGTTTAAAAGTACAAGTATTCAGTTCTATAACTGAGGTTGTGATTGCATGTCAAGTGTGGTATGGTATAGAAATGCTAACCAGTCTTTTTTTAAATTGCTCAGTAGTTTAATGAAGGTCAGGTAAGCTTTTGGAACTTTATCTTTCATGTGCACTAACAATGTACTCTTGTATGAGGAATAAACTCAGAAGTAGAGCTGTTTATTTAGAACAAGGTGACTCTATTTATTTGCAGTTTGTCCCTGAACAAAAAGAAAAGCTAGCATATTTTCTTTAAGAAAATTGAAAGTTCGAGTAGAAGACGATTGAGAATTATTTAATGAGATGCTGTTAGTAATGAAACTGAGGCAAGGTGTGAAAGGCAAGAGTTAATGGGGTTGATTTTGACTTTTGGGCGATCAACAGGCGGAGCACACCAGGAGCTCACCCGTACCCACAGAGGAGAGGCAGCCACGATTTTCAGGCATCGGCCTCATTAACATCGGGTCAGCAAGTTGTGGGGCACCAAGCGGGCATCCTGATGCAGTTCGCAGGATTACGGCTGGCCAATATCGGATCACCTCTACCGCTGTCAAGGTATGTGTGGGTGAAGCCGGGTTCGCAGGGCACCAGTAGCCCGGTTTTATATTGTGAGGTTTTCCAGAGGAGCTTTTGCTTCTTTACTTCTCTGGTCTTAACTCAAGTCTGTGAACTTCAAATAAGATGATTGATATGCTGTGTTTAGTATATTTGGAGACAAACATACATATTTGGAGACATACATTACTGCATTGTTTTGCTGCATATTACTCAGAATCATGCCTGGAATTTCTACTCTCAACCTTCTGTTCTGTCAATGTACAAAAGGTTCACAGGTAGAACACGTGTAGAATTTCTTTGCCCATGTTCCTAACCTCGCTGGGAAACTCATGGCATTGCAAACCCGTGTCGCATATCAGTAGGAGATTTGTTTTAATATTAATTTAATGCTGTGAAATTCCAGCTGTTTCCTCTAAGCATATGAAATGTTGGTTCTAAAGAATGTTCATGTGAAGTTGCCATGCAAAGTTACTGCGTAACGAATGAGCTGATCTGAAGGAAATGAGCCATGTATCTACACCGGAACTACCATTACTTTATTTCCCTTTATTTTAAGAAAAGTTTCTTATGGCCTACATTTATCTGGTATCCTTGCATTATTACTTTGAGATCACCTGCTTTGCCTAATTATACTAATTGAGTAGTAATGGAAGATAATTAAGGAATGCAGAGGAGATAGTCTGGGATTATCCAAAGGTTCCCACTCTTTCATTTGCAGGTAACAGATCTCCTTGAAGGTTGGACTGTACATTTGATGATGCTACCAGGATACTCTTTGTGAAACATGGCCGTCAGGCTTTTTAACAAGGTGTTGTTTTTTCTATGTGACATTGACTCTGAATGTAAAAGAAAATCATCTTTAGCCTAATTTTATGTCATGTTATTAATCTATGACTGGAGTTTTTAATGAATATAAAGGTGATAAAATAGTACATAACTGAACTGTAAATTTACTTTGCAGAAATAGGATAGATAGATTGGATCTGTGTTATGACAAAATATTTATTTTATGGAACTTGACTACACTGAACCCGTTATGATCGAACGCTATCTTCATTTGATTTTGTAGTTCAGCGCAATGACTTTCTAACACACCTTGCTTCTTCAACTGAACATTTTTAGTAACTTATATTCTATTATGTTTTTTTAAACTATAGCATTATACATCAATGGTCTAGGACAAAAGAAGAAACAAAATAGAGTCTAGATCAGAGTTGCAATATTTTTTTTGCATTTGTTCCAGTGTGTGTGCTGGGATAATCTGGCTAAAGTCTAGATAGTTTTAAGGGAAGTGCAGAAACATGCTTGAAATTGTTTTATTTTTCCAACTTCATTAGTTAAAGATAGATGATGTAAATGTTTTGAAAAAGGCTTGGATTTATATTGGCCAACAGCAAGTGTTGTGACCATTGTTATATGGACACATTTTGAGGTATTCTGCATACATTGAGAGTCTTTTTTGACTTGTTTTGTGCTTTTGATCTAGTTTGAGCGATGAATGTTGATTACTATATCAAAAGGACTTTTTTGAACTCTTGAAATATTCTGGAAATCCTTGACATCTGTTTTTGCTGCCTCATCTAAATGTCAGCACCTTAAACAATGTTTTGCAGTAGTAGGGAAGGAACTTGCACCCAAATGAGAAAATGTGTTGGGTAGGTTAAACTGGCTGCACAAGAAAAATAATTTACTAATTCCACAAAAGACTTTGCATTTCACAGGTTGTGTGGTTAATTTATAAAACAATAATGGAGCTAATGGCATATGAATCACACTACTCGTGCACTGGTTTATTCAGGTACTTGAGTTTTGGTGGTCCTTTTTTCCATTTTGGAATAATGTGTGTCAATTCTCCGTTGACTGAGGCTATTCATCCATAAATTCTCCGGCCTTGGTTTAGTTTGAGCTAAGGAATGGGAAAGGAACTAGTGGTGCATGCTGGAAGTAATTTGGGATTTAGATTATCAAGCTCCAGTAATAAAAAAGTGAACCCCTAAGGCCCGTCCATTATCAATTGCACCATATTTAACTAAGCGAGTTCAGCATGTCTCTGAATGGAGAGGTCGTGTCAACCAAACAGCATTGATCTGTGGGGTTTGACAACACTAAAAAAGATAGTTGTAACAGGTCTGTCCTCAGCAGAGGTCTTACCATTGTCCCCCTCCGTCCCCACCTCAATGAGTTCCGCGCCCACCACGACTTGGAGTTCTTCTACCGTTGCCCCAGCCTCACAGCGTTTTTCCACGGGAAGAAGTCCTCGCCCCCCACTGATGATCCCTTTTCCTGTCTCCAACGTACCCCCTCCACTTGGACCCCCCCTCGTAGCCTTCCGCTATTAATCCAGAACTGCCGTCGGGACATCAACCGCCTCGACTTCTCCACTCCCCTGTCTCATTCCAATCTCTCCAGCCCCGAACGTACTGCCATCGACTCATTCCGTAACAACCCAGACTGGGTTATCAAACCCGCCGACAAGGGAGGTGCCGTGGTAGTCTAGCGCGTCGATCTCTACAAAGCAGAGGCCGCGCGCCAACTCTCGGACACCTCCTCCTACTTACCCCTGGACCATGACCCCACTGACGAACACCAGGCCACCATCTCGAGCACCATAACCGACTTCATCAGCTCCGGCTCCCTACCCCCCCGAGCCTCCGACCTCATCGTTTCCCAGCCCCGCACGGCCCGATTTTACCTTCTTCCCAAATTCCCCAAACCCGACTGCCCTGGCAGACCCATTGTCTCTGCCTGTTTGTGCCCCACCAAACACATTTCTACATACCTTGACACCATCCTATCCCCCTTTGTTAAATCCCTCCCCACCTATGTTCAAGACACCTCAGACACTCTCCGTCGGCTCCGTGCATTTCATTCTCCAGGCCCCCATCCTCTCATCTTTACCATGGATGTCCAGTCACTCTACACCTCCATCCCCCACCAGGATGGTCTCAAAGCCCTCCGGTTCTTCCTCGACCAGAGGAGCAACCCATACCCGTCCACTGACACCCTCCTCCGCCTAGCGGAGTTGGTCCTTACCCTCAATAACTTCTCTTTTGATTCCTCCCATTTCCTCCAAACACAAGGCGTAGCTATGGGCACACGCATGGGCCCCAGCTACGCTTGCCTCTTTGTTGGGTACGTCGAACAATCCTTGTTCTCGGCGTACCAGGGCCCCATCCCCGACCTCTACCTCCGTTACATCGACGACTTTGCTTTGGTGTCACCTCCTGCACCCACACACAACTGACTGACTTCATTCATTTCACCACCAACTTCCATCCAGCACTCAAATACACTTGGACCATTTCCGACATTTCCCTACCATTCCTTGACCTCACCATCTCTATTGCAGGTGATACACTCCTGACCGACATCCATTACAAACCAACTGACTCCCACAGCTACCTGGACTACTCTTCCACCCACCCTGCTTCCTGTAAGGACTCCATCCCCTACTCCCAATTCCTCCGTCTACGCCGCATCTGCTCCCAGGATGTGATCCCCAGGTCATCACAAATGGCCTAATTCTTCAGAGAACGGGGATTCCCCTCTCCCACTATTGATGAGGCTCGCACCAGGGTCTCCTCCATACCCTGCAACACTGCCCTCTCTCCCCATTCCCCCACTCGCAAACAGGGCAGAGTCCCCCTAGTCCTCACCTTTCACCCCACCAGCCGGCAAATACAACACATAGTCCTCCCGCCAGTTTCGCCACCTCCAACGTGACCCCTCCACTCGCCACATCTTCCCATCTCCCCCCCCCGTCTGCCTTCCGCAAAGACCGCTCCCTCTGCAACTCCCTTGTCAAATCTTCCCTTCCCTCCCGCTCTACCCCTTCCCCGGGCACTTTCCTTGCAACCGTAAGAAATGCTACACTTGTCCCTTCACCTCCCCCCTCCACTCCTTTCAGAGACCCAAGCAGTCCTTCCAGGTCCGACAGAGGTTCACCTGCACCTCCTCCAACCTCATCTACTGCATCCGCTGCTCCAGATGCCAGATGATCTATATCGGTGAGACCAAGCGGAGGCTTGGCGATCGTTTCGCCGAACACCTCCGCTCGGTCCGCAATAACCAACCCGACCTCCCGGTGGCTCAGCACTTCAACTCCCCATCCCATTCCGTATCCGACCTCTCGGTCCTGGGCCTCCTCCACGGCCAGAGTGAGCAACACCGCATGTTGGAGGAACAGCACCTCATATTCTGCTTGGGGAGTCTGCATCCTCTGTGCTTGAACATTGAATTTTCTCAATTCTGTTAACCCTTGCTGTCTCCTCCCCTCCCCACCTCTCCCTCAGCCCTCGGGCCCTGGCATTCCCTCTATCTCTATCTCCCTCCCCCAGTCGCACTAGCTGGGGGTTACACAAAAAGCTGGAGAAACTCAGCGGGTGCAGCAGCATCTAAGAGGCATAGAAACATAGAAACATAGAAATTAGGTGCAGGAGTAGGCCATTCAGCCCTTCGAGCCTGCACCGCCATTCAATATGATCATGGCTGATCATCCAACTCAGTATCCCGTACCTGCCTTCTCTCCATACCCTCTGATCCCCTTAGCCACAAGGGCCACATCCAACTCACTCTTAAATATAGCCAATGAACTGGCCTCAACTACCCTCTGTGGCAGAGAGTTCCAGAGACTCACCACTCTCTGTGTGAAGAAAGTCTTTCTCATCTCGGTCTTAAAGGATTTCCCCCTTATCCTTAAGCTGTGACCCCTTGTCCTGGACTTCCCCAACATCGGGAACAATCTTCCTGCATCTAGCCTGTCCAACCCCTTAAGAATTTTGTAAGTTTCTATAAGATCCCCTCTCAATCTCCTAAATTCCAGAGAGTATAAACCGAGTCTATCCAGTCTTTCTTCATAAGACAGTCCTGACATCCCAGGAATCAGTCTGGTGAACCTTCTCTGCACTCCCTCTATGGCAATAATGTCCTTCCTCAGAGGCGAAGGAGATAGGCGACGTTTCGGGTCGAGACCCTTCTTCAGACTGGTCTTCAGAAGCTAGTCGCACTAGCTTCTCATTTTCACACCACAAACAGCTTACAATGGCTTGTTCTCTTTATGATCGATACTTTTTTGCATATCTTTCATTCATTGTTCTTTATCTCTCCACATCACCGTCTATATCTCTCGTTTCCCTGATCCCTGACCAGTCTGAAGAAGGGTCTCGACCCGAAACGTCGCCTATCTCCTTCGCTCCTTAGATGCTGCTGCACCCGCTGAGTTTCTCCAGCCTTTTGTGTAACTGTAGTTGTAATAGAAGGTGGACACAATATGCTGGAGTAACTCAGCGGGACAGCCAGCATCTCTGGAGAGAAGGAATGGGTGACATTTCAGATCGAGACCCTTCTTCAGACTGATCAGTTGAAACAGAAAATGTGTTTTGTAACTTGGCAAGTGATAATGTATAGTTTAATATTTATGATATTGGTATTGTTGTGTCCCATTTTATTTGTGTCTGCTTGAAAAAGTTACTTTTATAACAATCAAACAGGTTCGCTTCTTAATAAACAGACAACTCACAAATGTTTGGTAGACCAGTTCAAAACTTTACTTATTATCGGCTGATGGAAGTGGTAAGGAACTGCAGTCAAGTGAGCAATACAGACACTTCACTGTCATTCCACTTCCCGAACAACAGAATTACATTGTATTATATAGTGTGTACACAAAAAGCTGGAGAAACTCAGCGGGTGCAGCAGCATCTAAGGAGCGAAGGAGATAGGCGACGTTTCGGGTCCAGACCCTTCTTCAGATTATATAGTGTTTTTTTTATCACCTTAGCACATTCCACAAACATTAGTCATGGTCAGAGGTACAGAAAATAAAGTTTTCTACAGAATGTGTCACATCAAAGGCATCTTGTCATATGGTACAAGACATCTTACATATTAAAGACATCGGCCATTTGTCAATACCCCTTAGATCAATCTAGCTTCTTCCCTCGTCACTTCACCCCTCACAGGCATCGGACATTTGGTGCAAGGTATTTACATATTAAAGACATCGCCATTTGTCAATACCTCTTAGTGAGATCAATCTAGCTTCCTCTCTGCTTCCTCTCTGCTTCCTCTCTCGTCAAATGGTAGACAAATGTTACAGTTATTCATTAACTCAATACACAGCAACCTGAAGCAAGCCTAAACTTGCCTTTCTGTATTAATCTACTGGAGAAAAGCCTAATTTGAGATTGAAGAAGGGTTTTGGCCCGAAACGTTGCCTATTTCCTTCGCTCCTTAGATCCTGCTGCACCCGCTGAGTTTCTCCAGCACTTTTGTCTACCTAATTTGAGACTAAATATAAGCTGTAAGCTAGCCCAGGAACCAATTTAATATCTTCTTATATGTTTAACTTAATTCAGCCTTATCATGCTACATAAGTGAATATTTTCAGTTTCTCCTTGGATAGCATTGATAAAGGTAACATAAAACTTTGTTGTGACATTGAGTTCACAGATTCTTAAGGAAGCACTTTTTTTCCTTTTGTGTTATATTTAATTGAGGCGTTGGCAATGGTGGGCTATTGCTCTTGTGTGATGGAACAAAGTACACCTCTTCAGTGGGCAGGTAAGAGATGATCACATAGAAGTGGAATTCTGCAGTAACCTGTCTGGGAAAAAGTCTCCACCCTTATGTTCATGAACTGATTAGGTTTTTAAGGACCAAGGTCATTTTGTTACTGACAATTTTCCTCAAAAAATTGAAATGAAATTCTGGTATTCTTTGAAGAAGTGACTGCTTTGAAGAAGTAAATAGCAGGACAGACAAAGGAGAGTCAGTCGATGTTGTATACTTAGATTTTCAGAAAGCCTTTGATAATGTGCCACACGTTAGGCCGCTTTTGAAGATGGGAACCTACTGTGTCCAAGGGCAGATACTAGCATGGGCAACAGGTTGGCTGGATGACAGAAGAAAAACAGTGGAAATAAAGGGGGATTTTTTTGCATGGCTGCCAGTGACGAGTGGAGTTCCGCAGGGGTCGGTGCTGGGGCCGGCTGCTACTCTTTACGTTGTATATTAATGATTTGGATGAGTGGGTTGAAGGCTTTGTGGCAAAGTTTGCGGATGATACAAAAATAGGTGGAGGGCCAGGTAGTGTAGAGAAAGCAGGGATTCTGCAGAAGGACTTGGACAGGTTGGAAGAGTGGGCAGAGAAGTAGTGTCTCAAAGTGTGGATTTTGGTAGTAGGAATAAAGGCGTAGATTATTTTCTAAATGGGGTGAGAATCCAGAAATCGGAGGTGCAAAGGGACCTGGGAGTGCTGGTGCTGGATTCCTAAAACGTTAATCTGTAAGTCGAATCGGTAGTAAAGAAAGCAAAGGCTAGCATTTATTTCAAGAGGGCTTGTATACAAAAACAGGGATGTAATGCTGAGGCTCTATAAGGCGCGGGTCAGGCCGCATTTGGAATATTGTGAGCAATATTCTAAGGAAGGATGTGCTGGCTCTGGAGAAGGTCAAGAGGAGGTTTACAAGAATGATCCCAGCAATTAGTAGGTTAACATATGATGAACAATTGTCGGCACTGGGCCTGTACTCGCTGGAGTTTAGAAGAATGAGGGGGGATCTCTGAAACATCCATAATATTGAAAAGCTGGAATAGAACCAATGTGGAGAGGATGTTTCCACCAGTGAAAGAGTCTAGGACTACAGGCCATAGCCTCAGAATTAAAAGACGTTCTTTTAGGAAGGAAATGAGGATAAATTTATTTAGTCAGAGGGTGGTGAATTTGTGGAATTCTTTGCCACAGAAGGCTATGGAGTTAAAGTCAGTAGATATTTTAAAGGCATAGATAGATAGATTCTTGATTAGTCCAGGTGTCGGGGGTTATGGGGAGAAGGCAGGAGAATGGAGTTAGGAGCGAGAGATAGATCAGCCACGATTGGATGGCACAGTAGACTTGATGGGCCAAATGGCCTAATTCTACTCCTTCTTATGACCGACCTTATGATGTTATTACTGATGGTTAATCTGGGCCGTTGGTTATTAGTCGGCAACATGACTGCTGCAGTACCATACCTAATTGTGCTCCGCTCACTTGAAAGGCAGAGATGCGTTTGTAACTAGCAACAGCAGATGAAACATTGACCACTTGCAATCACCAGATAATTGAGAAGAATCCTGAAAGTTTGTGGTCATGACTCTATCCCTCACAGTCCTGCTCTCTTCAGATGTTACCTGACCTTTGTATTTTCACCATTTTCTTTTTTAAAAAAAAGCTAAATTATTCATTGTTCAGACATGTTAGTACATAACAAACATTGTCATTGCCAAATTTTCATTCAGGATCATCAAATAGATGGTTACTTCAATGTATCTGTGAGAGGGAGGGATGGCAATCTACTGCATTAGTGCTGGATATTTGGACAGGAAGTTGTTCATTACCAACACAACGTGGTTGAGAGGATAGGTACTGTGATCATAATTGACCGTGCCTTTGATTTTCATTAGTCATAAAGAATTATTGATGACCCAAACTCCTACTTGATTGACAATTTAGCAATTTGTATTTCAGAATTTTATTAGCTGTGTCTTTTGACAAAGAAGAAACAAAGTGCTGGAGTAATTCAGCGGGACAGGCAGCATCTGTGGAGAACATGGGTAGATGACGTTTCACAGAGTGCTGGAGTAACTCAGCGGGTCAGGCAGCATCTGTGGAGATCATGGATAGATGATGTTTCACAGAGTGCTGGAGTAAGTCAGCGGGTCAGGCAGCATCTCTGCAGTACATGGATAGATGACGTTTCACAGAGTGCTGGAGTAACTCAGCGGGTCAGGCAGCATCTCTGGAGAACATGGATAGATGCCGTTTCAGTGTGTTGGAATAACTCAGCGGGTCAGGCAGCATCTGTGGAGAACATGGAGACATTTGGGATTGGGGCCCTTCTTCAGATTCAGTCCAAAAGATTCAGAGATGCCTCCTGACCTGCTGAGTTACTCCAGCATTTTGTGTCTTCTTTTGTAAACCAGCATCTGTTGTTCCTTGTTTCTAAGAATTTGTCAACTTGAGTTGCGGAGGAATAAGATGTGAAGCTAATTGGATGATGTTTGAATGTTACATGCCCCAAGGCATTCCTCTGATGCTGACTTGTGGATGATTCTGGTCACATTGCAATTCAGAAAAGATTTCAAAAGGATCAAGGTTTACCTGCATGGTCTAAGGACTGAGAAACCTTAGTTCTGAGGAGAGCTTGAAGGAAATAGAAAACTGCTCCTCAGAATAGAGAAGTGTGGCATGACCTGAGGTTTTTAAGATGAGAATTTTGATTGAATAGAAAGGTTCTTGCCATGATTAGCTGAGTTAATAAACAATAGCAACATTCATTTTGAATAATTAATAACCTGTGGTGATTATTTGGAAATTAAATTAACTTTCAGATAGATGAGTTGATTTCAATCATATGATGGAGATGAGCGTTTGCTCCATTGCTTTCCCAAACTTTAACGAAGAGGTCTCGAGAGGTGTATGTGATGGTTAAAAGTTTGAAAACATAAATCCAGAAAAATTTTAATTTTTAAAATAGGACAAGGAGATGCATAACCAAATCAGCTAATGGTGAATTTATGATTGATTCAAAAGTATTTCATATAAAGGCTGATTGTTATAATAAATTGTACTCAGAGTGGAAATGGGAAATTGTACGTGGGATGGGAAAGGCACGGTCATTATCGTCAATGACCTAAGTTTGCAACTTTCCCGTTGCAATTTTTCTGATGACTAATAAACTTGGAAGTGAGCTTCCATGGCATCTTAACTATCGAACATTCTGAAATGGAGTATTCAAAATAAAGGTTCATGCATTTGTGGATGCGTTAGCAATGAATTAATACTCACGTATGTGAGTTCACGAAAGGAATGTTAGCTCTTGATATTTGTTCAGCAACCGAGAACGCGAAATCATTCACTTAAACCTCCCACAGCATTAAGTGAAAAGTGACACGCACCACAAAATGTTGCGGAGTAAAATTGTCTAGCCTTTTCATCCAAAGATTTTAATTTCTGAGAAATCTCAGTTCAGGTATCAAACATAAAAGCCCAAGTCAATAATTTTGGAGAAGAGCTTTAGAGGGAAGGGGCAACAAAGAAATATAAATCGGAAAATATAAATATTTGGTGGAAATATAAGAAACGGAATACAAAGCACAGGAAAAAGCAGATAAAATGGAAAAAATAGATTGGGAATTAAAATCAATGGAGTGAAATCTGAAATGAAAATAAGGAGAAATTACAATTAGGGAATAGTTAAAGTGCAATTGAGATTGTTATGTTCAATATTCTCACATCTGTGATCTCTTGTGTCTATAATCTAGATTTTATATTGGCAATACAGCCTTTTAAGAAAATAGCTTGGTAGACCAGTGAGAATATTAAAGAAGGTACCAATGTGCCATTTTTTAAATTTGTTGCTGATGTACAATTTATTTGCTTGTTCATATCCGTTCCAAATTTGGTCATTGACTGCAACGTCTCCTGTATCCACTGTTCCAGGTGTGGACACCTGTATATCGGCGAGACCTGCAGGCTCAGCGATCGTTTCGTTAAACACCTCCGCTAAGTCTGCAAAACCTATCTGATCTCCTGGTTGCTAAACACTTTAACTCCCCCTCCCATTCTCACACTCGCCTTTCTGTCCCGGGCCTCCTCCATTCTCAGAGTGAGGCCCAGCACAAATTGGAGGAACAGCACCCCAGCGGTATGAACATTGACTTCCCTAACTTCAAGTAACCCTTGCTTTCCCTCTCTCCCCATCCCTCCCCTTCCCAGTTCTCCGACCACATTCTGTCTCTGTTTGTTTAAGAAAGAACTGCAGATGCTGGAAAATCGAAGGTAGACAAAAATGCCGGGGAAACTTCTATCTCTGTTTGCTTTGTTGTTACCTTCTCCCAACTAACAATGATCTATTCCACGTCTTCCTTGATCTTCATTCACTTTGTCATGTTTTCACACCTTACACTTCTTTAAATATACACTTCGTTATCTATGTACCTCTCTCTCCCCTGACATCAGTCTGAAGAAGGGTCTCGATCCAAAACGCTACGCATTCTTTTTCTCCAGAAATGCTGCCTGTCCCGCTGAGTTACCCAAGCATTTTGCCCTGTGGCTGTCTTACTTGCAGCTTAGAAGCATGTATACTTCAGCATTTTCATACTGAGGGTTGGTTCAGTCTATAAATTCCACCTAAATAATTTAAAATATTGCTGTCATGTAAATGACATGAATTAATATTTGCCAACAAGTAACAATTCTGTTTTAAATGCCTATTCATGTACATCCACTGTACTAAGAAAGCTCTAGATCTAAGCAGACTTTTTTTCTGTTGTATACAGAGGAGGTGCAGGTGGTGAGAAAATGGATAATTCTCCGCTCCGAGGGGATCTAATGGCAACGGGACTCCATGAGAGGTATGCAGTTGCTTATCATTCAGTGAAATGTGAATGTGGTTTGAGAGGAATATGTTCAAGTGAGTTGTGTTTTACTGTTTCTTTAAAAGCTGTTTTTGATGTCCATCTATCATGTTACCTCATATACCAGCTGCTGTTATGTATTCACTGATGGAACACTTAGGTTTAGGGCATCTTTCTACTGCAGGAGCTGACATGAGGGATCTTTCTTGAATGTCCGCACATCAGGGCTGGTCTCACTGTTATAATTATGTGGATTAGGTCAGCTCTTGGAACAAGCAACAGTGAAATGACTTTATAAGGCATTTGATAAATTTTGGGAGCTCTGACAAAGAATTTAGAGTCCTTTATAAAGGATGTGGTTATGGAGTATTCAAAAGTTCAGATTAAAATAGGCCAAAGCCATAATGGCTATGAGAAGGGGAGGTCTTGCCTGACAAATTTGATAAAATTCCTTGAAGAAGTGAATAGCAGGGCAGACAAAGGAGAGTCAGTAGATGTTGTTTACCTAGATTTTAAGGAAGCCTTTGATGAGGTGTCACATGGGAGACTTCTAAGGAAGATGAGAACCAGGAATGACATTAGTTAACATATGATGAGCCTTTGATGGCACAGGGCCTATACTCGCTGGAGTTTAGAAGAATGAGGAGGGACCTCATTGAAACGTACCTAATAATAACAGGCTTGAATTGTCCTCCTATCGCTTTACCAGCTATTTTAAATCTATGTGATATTTTGTGTCGGGCTGTGTTATTTAAATGATGAGGCACTGGACCCATGGAATGCAGTGGAAGAATCAAGACTGTTTTATTGTCATATGTCACAGATAGAACAATGAAACTCTTACTTGCTGCAGTACAACAGAATATGTGAACAATATCATAAACGAGAGAAAAAGCATTTCAGTGTGTGCGTATATATACACATACTCACAAATACAGATCATATAAAAAACATATATATATACCTGCCACAAACATCACCCGGCAAGCCTTGAAATGGAACCCCCAAGGAAAAAGGAAAAGAAGTCGCCCGAGGAACAGATGGAGAAGAGTTGTTCAGACGGAAATGTCTGAGAGTGGGCTCAACTGGGGAGATCTCGAAGGAACTGCCAACAACCAAGTGAGGTGGAGGACATTTGGCATTGGCCTATGCTCCCTGGAGGAGCAAAGGGCTTAAGAAGAAGATATATATATATACGTATACACATAAACCCACACACACACATACGTACATACAAAAAACAAATAATAGTAGTATAATAATAATAGTCTACTGTAGTTCAGAGCTAATTTGAGGTTGTAGTGTTTAATAGCCTGGTGGCTCTAGGGTAGAAGCTGTTCCTGAACTTGGACGTTGCTTTGGGATGTAATGTAGGCACTTCTATTTGTTCACAGCTAGATCCACAAACAGCAGTATGATAATATCCAGGTGACTCATTTTTGGTGTGGTTGACTAAGATATAAATGTTTGGCAGGATACTGGGAGAACGCCCTAGCTTCTCTTTAAATCAAACGAAGGAATAGTTTGTGTCCTAATGAGATCCTCTATAATATCTCATCCAAAAAATGACAGCATTGCTTTCTGTGTATTATTGAAATGTCAACCATGGGCTTAAATGTCAGACTTCAACTCGTAAACTTATAACTCTTGTAAATTATATCCTTGAGGTGGAGCTAATGGTGAGGAGTACAGAAGGGGATATGTTTTTGGCAGAACAGTTAAACCATGAAGTGTTGATTTTCAATTATTGTTGGCATCACTGATAAGGCCAGCATTATGGCTTATCATAAATTGTCCTTGAGAAAGTATTAGTGTGATATGCTGAGAACTTTGCGTTTACTATTATCACGTGTAAGCGTTGCTTACATGCAATACATCAAGTTAAAGTCGAGGACAAAAGGTAGAGCAAATAGGAAGGTACAGAGTGAAGCATACGGTCTCAGCAACGTAGTGCAACAATTCCAGAGAAAAAGTCCAAGTCGTCAACTTTATTTGTCACCTACACATACAAGATGTGCAGTGAAATGAAAGTGGCAATGCCCGCGGATTGTGCAAAAACAACAACAGAACAGAACAGAACCAGTATTTACATTTTAGAAAAAAAAGACACAACAGTAAATTAGTCCCTGGTGAGATATGAGTTTACAGCCCTCATGGCCTATGGCAAGAAACTCTGTCTCATCTTCTCTGTTTTCACAGCGTGACAGCGGAGGCACTTGCCTGACCGTAGCAGCTGGATCAGACCGTTACTGGAGTGGTAGGGGTCACAATGTCCACAATAAGCTATAAGTAAATTGGACAGTACTCCATTTTATGGAATTTCCACCAGGATCCTGATAACAGAGGGAAGATCCATAGGAGGTTTTAAAGATGCTGCTGCACCCGCTGAGTTTCTCCAGCATTTTATGTATCATCCATAGGAGGTTCCTTGATTTAGACCTAGCAACTACAAAGAACTGGAAATATATTTTCATGTCATAATGTTATATGACATGGAAGACATTTTGCACTTGTCTTTGTCTTTCATTGGTTGAATGCACAGGTCTGGAAGGTGAAAAGCCACAGTACACTAAGGTAGATGCTACATATAGGAGCCGCAGCCAGGAATGAAGGGAGTGTTTTTTTATTGGTTACCGTTTTATCATTTTAACAGCCTACGTTTGTCTTGAATCAAAAGCAATTATTGTATTCAATTTATTGTCATTATCTCATTTTAGAGACAACAAAATGGATTTTCCTTACAGTCAGTAACATAAAAGTAAATAATACATAAATAAACATATTTAACAAATAAGCACAAACACAGAAGTCCACACACAACATAACCCCACAGCGGCACCAGAGTTAAGGAAGGTACCATAGTCCAGCCAGCCTCCCTGCTGATCTTCCCAGATGTTCACCCGTGGTCGGGGCCTCCCGAGCACCCGCAAGCCCTCTCGCCGGGAACGATGCTCAGGCCCTCTCGCTGGGAACGATGGAACCCCGACGGAGAACACCCTCAGTGGCCCGGACCTCCAGATCAGCCACCTCCCACCGGAGTCCGCGGCTCCCAAAGTCCACGGGCCGAGCCGGGCGGAGTCGCAGGACTCCGCGATGTTGGTCAGCGCCGCCCGCGTTGTGAGCTCCACGGACCACAGCTCCGCGATGTCGGTGCGGCAGGCTCAGCACTCCGGAGCTCCAAACGGCGATCCCCGGTGAGGCATCGCCTGCCCCTCGATGTTTCCAACGCTGCGCCGCTGCTGCTGGAGCTATGGTCGGTCCCGGCAGGAAAGGCCGCGCCAATCCCGTAGGTAGGCCGCGGGGGGGATGGGGGCGAGGACGCGACTCGAATAATAGTCGCATCCTCTCCAGGAAGCGACTGGAGGACGGTATCCCCTTTACCTTACCCTCTTCCCCTCACATAAAGACATTTAAAAAAAACCGCAAAAAACGTCTTCAAACATAACAAAAAAACAAGAAGATACCGGACTGAAGGCGGAGGCAGCTAGCAACAGCGCCACCGGATGTAAAATTAGTGAGAATCTGTCCTAGAATCCTCGACTGTGATGAGTGAGGTACTGCGAGGATTTGTGCTGGAGCCGGAGCTTTCCGTAGTTTACATCTCCTAGCTTTTCACTGTACCTCAGTATGTGGGACAATAAACTAAACTAGTTAGTCGAGTGGACAAAATCTTAAAGTTTGTAGACTAGTGGAATTAAGACTGGCGTTGTTGAAGGGGATCAGCTAAGCTGAGGCCTTTCAGTATTTTTTAAACTCAGTCTGTGCATCTATTCAACCCGTCTCTCATCTGGCATACTCACTACCCTCAAATCTAGTCCAGGAAATTATTATTGCAACCCCTCACTGGCAATTACCTTTTTAAACTTTACACAATACCCCAGGTGCAGTCTCACTGAGTCCCATTCAATTGCAGAAGGGCCTGGATGTGGCATTTTGAACATAGAACATAGCAACATACAGTGCAGTAACAGGCACTTCAGCCCACAATGTCTGTGTTAACCATTATGCCAAAATAAACTAATCTCATCCGCCTGCACATGATTCATATCCCTCCATTCCTGCATATCCATGTGCCATGTAATATAATGTGGAAAATTGAGGCTATCCACTTTGGTGCATAATAGCAAACAGGAGTATTTGTTAAATGTTGAAAGCTTTGGTCATATCTATCTTCAAAAGGACCTTGGTGTGCATATACACAAAGACATCGAAGATCAACTGTGCAGGTGCAATAAATAATTAAGAAATAAATGGTATAATCCTTTATTATGGGGAGATTTGAATGCAAGTGTAAGGAAAGCCATCTGCAATTGAATAGGACTTGGTGAGACTGCACCTGTGGTATTGTGTACAGTTTTAATCTCTTTACCTCAAAAAAGGGAGCTAATTGCCACTGAGGATTTGCAGTAATGATTTACTAGACTAGTTGTGAGGGTGGTGAGTGTGCCAGATTGGAGACAGATTGAATAGATGCATTGACTGGGTTTAAAAAAAACTGAAAAGGCTCACTGAGACATACTAACATCTTTAAGGGTTTGTTAGGCTAAATGCAGAGGATGTTTCCCTTGGCTGAGGAGTCCATGGTCTCAAAATACAGGGCTTAAGATGACGATAAATGTCTTCACTCGTGCTACTGAATGGTCAGAATTCTCTACCCCTGAAGGCTGTGGAAGCTGGTGTGTATTTAAACTCGGGCCAATAAGAGTTCTGAATGCTATAGAATTCGAGAGGTATTGGAATACCACAAGTACTGAGGTAGAAGTCGAGATCCTAATAGCTGAGTAGCCATATGGTCCCACATGGTCCCACCTGCTACAGTTTCTCTGTTTGTTGAGGTTGTAACTGATGCGGAGGGAGGATCGGTAGAAGTGAGACTACGAGTTCAGATTTGTGAGTATTTGCTGGGTTTTGAAAGAGGTTCAAGTGAAGTGTGTCTTCAGCAAGTATAGTTCTGGGAAAAGTTTGAGGGGAGGAAGACCAGAAGGAAAAGACTATGTGGGCTGGCAAATTTGAATGATTTAAGGAGCAATTTGCTTCTAATGGACGGTGGTTAGAAATATCAGTGGCACAAACGAATGTTGTAATTAAATCAACAGCTGCAGGTATCCTTTCTCACTGACCGACAGCCATTGCAGATGACATTTCTTCAAATAGAAAAGAAAAAATATTATGACAGATCTCGTGCACAGTTAGTTAAATGATTAAGATGTGCGCTTGGTAAACTACTGGATTCATTAGTATCCAGTGGATTGGACCATTAATCTGTAGAAATGATTTCAAACACCATGACAGCTGAAGAATTCTTGTAATTAAATTAATATGGTTATTCAAGATGAGTGGAGGCACAAGACTGCAGACGCTGGAAACTTGAGCAAAACATAGCACTGGAGGAACTCAGTGGGTCAGGCAGCAAATGTTGAAGGAATCGACAGGTTGACCAGAAATGTCGCTTGTCCATTCCCTCCTTATATGCTGCTGGATCCACTGCGTTCCTTAAGCACTTTTATTCAGATAACGTTCGGCACAGTAACAATGGCCGCCAAACGACCAGCATTTTGAAAAATGTCTTATCTTAAAGGGCCTGTCCCACTACGCGATTTTTTTTCAGCAACTTGCCGGCACCCGTCATAGTCACAACAGGTTGACGAAATTTTCAACGTTGAAAATCCAGCGACGACCAGAAAAAGGTACGACTCCGGGCGACTATTCACCACCAAACAGGCGTCACCCCGTGACATGTCGGTGACGGGTGCCAGCAAGTCACCGAAAAAAATTGCGTAAGTGGGTCAGGCTCTTTAGTCTTTTGGCGTTTGTGGCTTCATATGGACGATGCTTAACTGACTCTGTGAGGGAGCAGCTGGAGAAGGGCAATAAATGCTGGTTTTACGAGCGATATCTATGTCCTGTGAATTAATATATAAATAAAAGTCACTGTTGCTCAGTAAAGGCATCAGATTGCTGTGCCAGCAACTATTTTGCCTGTACTAATACAGAGTAAGATCCAGGAAATGAGGCTAGCTTGACGGATATGCGACTGAGGTTGGCCCAGGCATCCTGCTGCTTATTTTGTGATCATGTGAGACATTCGTATAATTAAATACATCTTAACGTTTATTTAGATATTTCTACAATTTGCATTTGCTCAACATTTAATGGTACAAATGTTCTTGCTTTAAATTTGCTCTTGTGATATTTATTTCTATATTTTGTTATGAATGAAACGTTTATTTTTCTCTTCCTTTTCCTGGTGGGGGTGTTCCCCCTCTGGACCTTAATGACTAGTCATGACTGCTGCTGGGGATGGTCCAGATGTATTGAGCTCAGTTTGACTCTGGAGGGTCGTAATGCTGTTCCGTGAACATTTCATTGAACTTCATTGGAACGGCTGAGGAAGCCACAGGCAGAAAGGGAAGTGGGATTAACGTGGAAAGTAAACAGATTCAAGCAGACTGAGCTGCCAGCAAAGCAAAATTCAGCAAAGCAATCATCCAGTTTGTTTGGGTGGGCTCTGAAGGGTAGTGGAAATTGCATTGTAAACAGCAAATATATAATTGAAAGTACAAATAAATATCCGTTCCACAGAGAAGGTTTGCTTTTGACTTTGGAAGGGGGAAAGGAAGGCGATTAAAATACAGATGTTGCATCTTCTATCCCTCTGTGAGACAGTGGTGTGGGAAAGGGAATAGGCAATAGGTCGGAACCCTTTTATCCAATCAACATTGCACTGATGGTGATAGAATTAATACTATCACAAAACAGATACTCATCAACTTCCTTTGGAAGGACTTGGTTAAGATAGCATGAAATTGAAGAACTGTTCCAAATTCTCCAATCTATGGTCTCTTCATTTGTGAAGGGACATTCTTGTTATTGAGGGAGTGCAGCGTAGGTTCACCAGATTAATTCCCGGGATGGCGGGAGTGACATATGAAAGAATGGATCAACTGGGCTTATCACTGGAATTTAGAAGGATGAGTGGGAATTTTATAGAAACATGTAAAATGCTAAAGGGATTGGATGGGCTAGATGCAGGAAACGTGTTCCCCCTGTTGGTGTCCAGAGCCAGAGGTCACAGTTTAAGAATAAGGGGTAGGCCATTTAGGACTGATATGAGGAAAAACGTTTTTTACCCAGAGAGTTGTGAATCTGTGGAATTCTCTGCCACAGAAGGCATTGGAGGCCAATTCACTGGATGCATTCAAGAGAGAGTTAGATATAGTTAGGGCTAATTGAATCAAGGGATATGGGGAGAAAGCAGAAACTGGGTACTGATTCTGAATGATCAGCCATGATCATGTTGAATGGAGGTGGTGGCTTGAAGGGCCGAATGGCCTAATCCAGGCCTATTTTCTATGTCTATGAAACAGATAAAGGGTTGGAAAGGCAGTGTTATCTGCAGCCAGTTGAGAGATGGAAATCAGCAGCATGATAATAAGGTGTTCCAGTTAGAGGTAAGCGCTGAAAATGGTTCTAATGCATTCGTTAATGTACCTGGGGAAAAATGTGAGTGATCAGATAGATCTACATTTGGATGAAAAACAGACCCCAAATCATCAGCCAGAGGCAGGAGCCATAAATTGCACTACTGTTTATCTTATGGAGGAAGTGAGTGAGTCAAAGGAGAAGTTAATCAGTGCAAGAACTTCTAAAAAATATTTTGAATTGAATCACACTAAGCTGAATTTTTTTTCTCAGTGAAGAACTTCTCCTTTACCTCCACTCACTTCTTTCAAACAAAGGCTGGGAGGAAGCTCTCGAGTGGAACAAAACTGATATTGTGGATTGCAGAAACTAAATGGTTTTGTTCCTATAATGTGATTTCTATGCCATCGTAAACACTTAGACCATTTCCATTTTTAAACCTAAGGTTATATAAACTACTGCCATCCAACCGATCAGAATAATTAACACAAAAAGCTGGAGAAACTCAGCGGGTGCAGCAGCATCTAAGGAGCGAAGGAGATAGGCGACGTTTCGGGTCGAGACCCTTCTTCAGACTGGTCAGGGATCAGGGAAACGAGAGATATAGACGGTGATGTGGAGAGATAAGGAACAATGAGTGAAAGATATGCAAAAAAGTATCGGTGATAAAGGGAACAAGCCATTGTAAGCTGTTTGTGGTGTGAAAATGAGAAGCTGGTGCGACTGGGGTGGGGGAGGGAGATGGAGATAGAGGGAATGCCAGGGCCCGAGGGCTGAGGGAGAGGTGGGAAGGGGAGGAGACAGCAAGGGTTAACAGAATTGAGAAAATTCAATATTCAAGCCCAAAGGATGCAGACTCCCCAAGCGGAATATGAGGTGCTGTTCCTCCAGCTTGCGGTGCTGCTCACTCTGGCCGTGGAGGAGGCCCAGGACCGAGAGGTCGGATGTGGAATGGGAGGGGGAGTTGAAGTGCTGAGCCACCGGGAGGTCGGGTTGGTTATTGCGGACCGAGCGGAGGTGTTCGGCGAAGCGATCGCCAAGCCTCCGCTTGGTTTCACCGATAAGGGGTTGGACAGGCTAGATGCAGGAAGATTGTTCCCGATGTTGGGGAAGTCCAGGACAAGGGGTCACAGCTTAAGGATAAGGGGGAAATCCTTTAAGACCGAGATGAGAAAGACTTTTTTCACACAGAGAGTGGTGAGTCTCTGGAACTCTCTGCCACAGAGGGTAGTTGAGGCCAGTTCATTGGCTATATTTAAGAGTGAGTTGGATGTGGCCCTTGTGGCTAAGGGGATCAGAGGGTATGGAAAGAAAGCAGGTACGGGATACTGAGTTGGATGATCAGCCATGATCATATTGAATGGCGGTGCAGGCTCGAAGGGCTGAATGGCCTACTCCTGCACCTAATTTCTATGTTTCTATGTTTCTATGATATAGATCATCTGGCATCTGGAGCAGCGGATGCAGTAGATGAGGTTGGAGGAGGTGCATGTGAACCTCTGTCGGACCTGGAAGGACTGCTTGGGGTCCCTGAAAGGAGTGGAGGGGGGAACAGCATCTGCAGTTCCTTCTTTAAAAAAAAAGAATAATTAACATCTTTGGTGGTGATAGTTTTCAAGTGAACACAATTTCATCTTTCCAAAGCATATACATCCTTGGTTTTGGAGCTCAAATTGAACACAGTTTTACAGAGGAAATATTTTTCATCTAATTGCAATAGAATTTTTGTTAGTTGTATTATCACCGAGATATTTTCAGTTTTGGGCAGTTGGGAGCATGAAATAAATCACAGGACTTCATATAGGTGTTTTGCCTTCCAGGCACATTCCAAAGTCACTTTTACATTGCAGGCTAGAAACGTTTTATTGTTTTGATATTTCTAAGAGGATGATAAACGTTGCTGTTATGGTGGAGAAATTGTTTCCCTACCACCATTAAATTCTCACTTCCATCATAAAAACAAAAAATTGCTCGCAACACTCAAGTTAACTTGAAACTGTAACAATTTCATACTGACCAGATTTTTTCTTTTTTTATGTATGATTTCTGATTTTTTTTAGTTTTATATCCCTCTTCATTTGTTACTGCCAAAGTCTGCGAACAGTAAATGTGACACTTGTTCACCCGCACAATGATCATTCTGGGATCAATAGTTTTTCTTTTCTTCTAATGTTTACTGGCATTCAGAGGTTTGGAATTCAACAAGTGTTCTCTGTAAGTATAGCTTGCAAATATTTCAAATGTGATGACAGAGTTAAGAGAATTGCCAGTACTAACTACTAATAAAACTATCCTTCTGAGTATTGTGCATTGCCTTTCACAGCTGCTACATTGTACTATTCACACTAAACATTATTGATTTAACCGCTTAATATTGATTTGTAGATTCAAGGAACTGCAGTTGCAAGTTTACAATAAAAGAAAGTGCAGTAGTAACTCAGCAGGTCAGGCAGCAATTCTGGAGGACAGAAATAAGGATGTCCTCCAGAGATACTGCCAAGTCTGAAGAAGGTCCCAACCCTATACACATTTTCAGGATATACATACTTTACCAAAAAAAGGTATACATCCATCATCGGTAATGGAGACCTGGGTGAACTCTGGGACTGGAGGAGCCACTTGTTTCACAGATGCTTCCTTTTGTGTGGGCAATTCCATCTCTCTCCCCACCTGTCCAAACAGGCAGCACAGCATGTGGCACCCACTGAGGACACTGAGCATGTGGGAAGCATGAGGAATCGAGTTCTCCAACACATAGCTTATGTTAGACATGAACATCTGCAGAGCCAAAAGAGATGGGGGAGATATTGAACAATTTCTTTTCTTCAGTATTCACCAAGGGGAAGGATATTGAACTCAGTGAGTTAAGGGGAAAGAGTAGAGTAGCTATGGAAACTATGAGATTCAAAGAGGAGGAAGTACTGACACTTTTGAAAAATATAAAAGTGGATAAGTCTCCAGGTCCTGACAGGATATTCCCTAGGACATTGAGGGAAGTTAGTGTAGAAATAGCAGGAGCTATGACAGAAATATTTCAAATGTCATTAGAAACGGGAATAGTGCCGGAGGATTGGCGTACTGCGCATGTTGTTCCATTGTTTAAAAAGGGTTCAAAGAATAAACCTAGCAATTATAGACCTATTAGTTTGACGTCAGTGGTGGGCAAATTAATGGAAAGGATACTTAGAGATAATATATATAAGCATCTGGATAAACAGGGTCTGATCAGGAACAGTCAACATGGATTTGTGCCTGGAAGGTCATGTTTGACAAACCTTCTTGAATTTTTTGAAGCGGTAACTAGGGAAATTGATGAGGGTAAAGCAGTGGATGTTGTCTATATGGATTTCAGTAAGGCCTTTGACAAGGTTCCCCATGGAAGGTTGGTTAAGAAGGTTCAATCTTTGGGTGTTAATGGCGGAGTAGCACGATGGATTCAACAGTGGCTGAATGGGAAATGTCAGAGAGTAATGGTGGATGGCTGTTTGTCAGGTTGGAAGCCGGTGACCAGTGGGGTGCCTCAGGGATCTGTGTTGGGTCCACTGTTGTTTGTCATGTACATCAATGATCTGGATGATGGGGTGGAAAATTGGATAAGTAGGTATGCAGATGATACTAAGATAGGTGGTGTTGTGGATAATGAAGTAGATTTTCAAAGTCTACAGAGAGATTTGGGCCATTTGGAAAAGTGGGCTGAAAGATGGCAGATGGAGTTTAATGCTGATAAGTGTGAAGTGCTACATCTTGGCAGGACAAATCAAAATAGGACGTACATGGTAAATGGTAGGGAATTGAGGAATGCTGTGGAACAGAGGGATCTAGGAATAACTGTGCATAGTTCCCTGCAGGTGGAATCGCATGTAGATAGGGTGGTAAAGAAAGCCTTTGGTGTGCTGGCCTTTATAAATCAGAGCATTGAATATAGGAGTAGGGAAGTAATGTTAAAATTGTACAAGGCATTGGTAAGACCAATTCTGGAGTATGGTGTACAATTTTGGTCGCCTCGTTATAGGAAGGATGTCAACAAAATAGAGAGAGTACAGAGGAGATTTACTAGAATGTTGCCAGGGTTCCAGCAACTATGTTACAGAGAAAGGTTGAACAAGTTAGGTCTTTATTCTTTGGAGCGCAGAAGGTTAAGGGGGGACTTGATTGAGGTCTTTAAAATGATGAAAGGGATAGACAGAGTTGACGTGGATACATTTTTCCCATTGAGGGTAGGGAAGATTCAAACAAGAGGGCATGACATGAGAATTAAGGGACAGAGGTTTTGGGGTAACATGAGGGGGAACTTCTTTACTTAGAGGGTGGTGGCTGTGTGGAATGAGCTTCCAGCAGAAGTGGTGGAGGCAGGATCGATTTTAACATTTAAGAGTAAAGTAGATCGGTATATGGACGTGAAGGGAATGGAGGGGTATGGTCTGAGTGCAGGTAGATGGGACTAGGGGAAAACAAATGGTCGGCACTGGAAGGGCCGAGAGGGCCTGTTTCCGTGCTGTAATTGTTATATGGTTATATGGTTATAGCAGAACTTGAGTAGCTTATGGCATTTTAGTGAGATGATGACCTATTATTGAACTGCTTTAAAATCTGAAAGTGTTGGGCGCAAATTAGTTTTTACAATAACATGGTGAAGATATGATGTGTTCAGAGAACTTTGATTGTTAATGCAGTTATGGGTGACAACTGGTGTTTAGCAATTTTTTAAAATTATTTTTTTGGAATTCTTGAAATTATTCTTCAAAACGTGTTTATTGAATCTGAAATTGACAGGAGAGGAACATTTAAAGTTGGAAAGGGTGTAGGTACCAGCGGAGGTACGCATTTCGCACAATTGTTTGGCTTCAGTTTTTAAATCTTCAATAATTAAGTGTTAGCGGAATGTACTATACTGATGTAAAATTAATTTTAAAAAACAACTCGCCTTCCCCTTAGTCTCCTTCTCTGCATTTTTAGGATCGGTGGGCAAAAGGGCCCTGCTTCCACGGTGTATCTTAAAGTCTAAGGTAAAGCAAAGACTTAAGCGTGCACTGGTGACTGGGAATTACAGACTTACTTAATGGCTGAAAGCTGGCAACTTTAGTCAGAGCCACTGAATCCACTAAAACATTGTTCCCATTAGGTTTATATAACAAACAGAAGAACACAATTCATGAAAATAGGAGCAGAATTATGCCTTCTGGCCAGTCGATCCCTTAATGGCTGATCTATGCAGGCCTCATTTCTCCATACCCCTCTCTTTCTCGATATATCTCCACTTTACTCACTTTAAATACTTCTCATATTCCAGCTTCCCTCACCTGCCAGAGAATTAATGGGTGATGTTTCGGGTCACTGAAGATCAGTCTGAAGAAGGGTTTCGACCTGAAACGTCACCCATTCCTTCTCTCCAGAGATGCTGTCTGTCCTGCTGAGTTACTCCAGTGTTTTGTGTCTATCTGCAGTTCTTTCCTACACAGAACAGATAATTACACAGATTCACCATCTCCTTATAGTTACAATATATTTTTTTAAATAAAGGGAGCAAAACTGTATGCAGTATTTCAGCTGAGGACTCCAGTTAAAACTGAGATGGATATTTGATCTGTAGGGATACTGATGGTTATGGGGAATAGATAAGGGACCCGTAATCAAATATGCTTGATCTTAGTGATTTATGGATTCAACTTGAGGGCCTTTATGGAAATACTCCTATTTTAATGTCAGATTGAGAGATTATGCTGCTGAAGGCTTGGCTTTTTGGAGGCTGCTTTATTCTTCATTGTATTTAGTTTTCGGAGTGTCATTGGAGCTCAGTCATCCAGGTAAATGGGGCGTATTCCTTCACAATTCTTCCCTGTGAATTGTGCTGTAGTCTTTGGAAATTAGAGGGTGAGTCATTCAACATGCTTCTGACTGACTTTTGTAGTTCTGTACACTTGGTTAGTCTAAGTGACAACTAATTTACAGACCAGAAGGGATTTTGCGAATTAATGCGGAATTTTAGTGTAATCCTAAATTAGGCAGCAAATAAAAGAACAAATATTCTATTCATTGTACAAATAAAGAACATTTGTTACATGGAAAGCATGGACATAATTTTTAAATGTTTTGTTTTGCTCCTGTAATATTTTATTCCCTTTTCGATCATCTTAGCCCAGGGCAATGACCACAGTTATGTGGGTTTGTAATCTTTTAGTTTGGAGGTTCGTGAGAACTGGTCAGCTCAATGTTCCAGAAACATATCTGGGTGTTGTAATGATATCGGCTTGTGTTTTAGACTCCGTCCAACACACATTGCATGATTAGTCAAGCTGATTTTACAATTTGCTTTTGGCTATGGCAATGACATCATGTCTCAGCTGCACAACGCTCTTGCAATCATGTGGATCCTGTTTATGAACGTCAGTATGTAAATCCTTTGTAATTGGCAGCGGGATGAGTATTCATGGGAGCTGCCTGGTATGCCTGGCTATTTTGACTCCAAATAGGCATAGTATATTCTGTCTTTTTCTCACGTAGTCCATTCTGAAGTAGTGTGCTGGAGAATGTAATTAGGCATAAATCAGAAATAGTTAACTCCTTAAATGAAGCAACAAAAAAAATGCCTTAGGAATATTAGTCTGAACCCAAAGGAAATTTATTAAAAAGGTAGGTTTTAAGGGATGCTTGGAGAGAGGAAGGATAAGTTGGAGAAGTTTTGGTAGGGCATTCCAGAGCTGTAGGCTCTGATATCTATTGACAAGGCTCCAACAGAGAGCTGATTTACGCTTGAGGATGGTCGAGGTGCCAGAATTGGAATACAGATATTTAATTGTTGTAGATCAGGAGGGAAGGGGGACGGCAAGGTTGTGTAAGGAATGAAAAAATAGGATAAGGATTTAAACACCTACTCGTTCCTTAACTTGGAACAACTGTAGGTCGGAAGTTTGACTGTACCTACCTCGTTATTAATGGTGGTGTATTTTGTGGACCTGTCGTGATCAAAAAGCAACAAAAATGAGGATGCTGAGAAATCTGGAATAAAAACGAATGTTGGGAATATTCATGAAGTGTGTGCCCATGTGTTTTGTGTGTGTGTGTGCGCGCAGGGTAAAAATTGATTAACCTGATGTATTTGGGCAATAAATGGATTGGAAGAAATAAGTAATTGCACTGTAGAGGATGCAGAGGATCCTATAAGAAAGTTGTCTGCATTGGGGAAACTCCTAAGAGGAAAGAAGGGAAAAATTGCAGTTGTTTTCTTTGGTACATGGGAGACCTAAATGAGATGTGTTATATAAAATAATAGATGAACAGGAAGGACATTTCCCTAAAGACGTATCAAAACCAAGTGTATGGACCTATTGATAAATATCCAGAGTGATAGTGTGTGGAAACAGGCTCTTCGGCCCAACTTGCCCATACTGTCCGAGCTACACTAGTCCCACCTGCCAGTCCATATTCCTCCAAAACGGTCCTATCCGTGTACCTGTCTGACCGTTTCTTAAACGTTGCGATAGTCCCAGCCTCAACTACCATGTTCCATACGCACACTTTATGTGAAAAAGTTACCCCTCAGATTCCTATTAAATCTTTTCCCCTTCACTTTAAATCTATGTCCTCTGGCCCTCAATTCCCCTACTCTGGGCAAGAGACTGTGCATCTACCCGATCTATTGCTCTCATGATTTTATACACCTCTATAAGTTCACCCCTCATCTTCCCACGCTCCAGGGAATAGAGTCCCAGCCTCTCCCTATAGCTGAGACCCTCTAGTCCTGGTAACATCCTCGTAAATCTTCTCTGTAACCTTTCCAGCTTGACAACATCTTTCCTATAACATGGTGCCCAGAACTGAACACAATACTCTAAATGCAGTCTCACCAACATCTTATACAACTGCAACATGACCTCCCAAGTTCTATACTCAAACTCTGGCTGATGAAGGCAAATGTACTAAAAGCATTTTTGACCACCTTATCTACCTGTGACTGGGCCTTCAAGGAACCATGCACCTCACTCCTAGATCCCTCTGCTCTACAACACCCCCCATGGGGTCATCTAATGCATTGCAATCTCCTTACAGAACTGTCAGGTTCCCAGTGAGTGCAATGGAAAACCAACAAGGTCTAATGTTTATGTCTTGGTATTTGCAGTGAACTACTGACTTTGTTTTACTTGTTGCCCAGAGAACATGTTTTTGACACAGTGGAAACGTTATGAAACAGACAAATTTGACAAGAGGGTGATATGGAGCCCAGTGGCAGGAAGAGTAGAGGCCAACTGAAGATTACTATTTGTTTTGTGCATTGCTATATTTAAGAGTGAGTTGGATGTGGCCCTTGTGGCTAAGGGGATCAGAGGGTATGGAGAGAAGGCAGGTACGGGGATACTGAGTTGGATGATCAGCCATGATCATATTGAATGGCGGTGCAGGCTCGAAGGGCTGAATGGCCTACCTCCTGCACCTAATTTCTATGTTTTTTGTGCCTTGATGTCTTTTTCTGTTTGACTTTTCATTATGGACAACTCTCACAAACATTATGTGCATTGTTACAATTGTCCGCTGTCATCAAAATGGCCAGAAGCGGAATGGGATTTGGACTGAATTATTAAATGAGTGTATCTGCTGCCTCAGAGTGATGCTACTTATACAAAGTCTACCGCAGCTCGGGTTGGATGCATTGATCACCCAGCTGCCCATTATCTTTGTTCATCTTTCTCCCAATAATCTATCTTTAATACAGTATAGGAATAGACAAAGATTGTGTGGATCACCTAGATGTGATTAAATTCAGACAAATGGAGTGTCAGATGTTATTTTGGGTGTCCTGTATAGTGTCCTGCAATATCTAACAGCTGATCAGGCAAAATACATTTTGATGTACAAATTACTGTAGTTTGTGTATTCAATTCCTTCCTGAAGATAGTAGATGGTGTCTGAGGCCATGTGTGCTATTTTGGCATTGCAGTGTCACAGAATTCTACTTGTACAATTTAACAGCTGGTTGGCGGGACCAGATCAGTAATAGTTACTGAAGCATATAAAAAATAATTTGGTCATATCCCTTAAGCGCCTGTCCCACTTAGGCGACTTTTTAGAGTTCGCTGGTGGTCTCTGGTGAGTCTCATGGTCACGAGGAGTTCCCATGTTCTGGGAACTATTTGCGGCCTCAGTATGGTCGCAGCAAATGTTTCAACATGCTGAAAAATTTTCCGTGACCAAAAACTGGTCGTCATGGAGAAAATTGATACTTTTGTATTCGTAGGTGCAGTGGTAGTGGGGTCTCCATGTCGTTGTTGGTAGTCGAGGTAGCCGTAGGTAGTTTTAGTTCATCTCCTTTGCTGACCGGGGATTTTCATTGGCTCATTCGGAAAAAAAAAACATAAGCACGAGTTTTCAGAACCAACGAAAACCGACCGGTAATGTTAAATACCCGCCAAACTTCACAGCTGTGTATCTCTGGCTTATTAAAAGTTGTCTGGCTTCTCCTCCCCCCCCTTCTCCCCCACCCCTTCTTCCCCCCCCCCTTCTTCCCCCCCGCTTCTCCCCCCCTTCTCTCCCCCTTCTCTCCCTCCCTTCTCCCCCCCTCTCTCCCTCCCCTTCTTCCCCCTTCCCTTCCCCCCCCTTCTCCCCCCCTTCTCCCCCCCTCTCCCCCTTCTCTCCCCTTCTCCCCCCCCTTTCCCCCACCCCCCCCCCTCCCCACCCCTTCCCCCCTTCTCCCTGTCCCCCCCCCTTCAGACAACGCTCCCCCGCTTTCCCTGGCCCCCGCCTTTGGGGTGTGTGTCTGTGTCTCCTCATAAGTAATAGGAACAGAATTAGGCCATTTGGCCCATTTGGCCCATTTGGTCTACTCCACCATTCAATCATGGCTGATCTATCACTCTTTCCCCCCCACAACCGCATTCTCCTGCCTTCTCCCCATAACCTCTGACACCGTAAATCTTCCTCACCAAAATCCTGATTCTTGTGCTTTATCTGACCATTAGGCCGCAGAAGTAGACTTTATGCTATTTAAGATTGTAGGTGTGATCAGATCATTACAAAATGGATCCCTTTTGAGACGGAGGGCATGTTGACGGTACTAACGAAACACTTTGATCTTTACTAATGTAGAAGTTGTTGATGGAGTCACAACAAATTAAGATCTTTTGAGATTTAGGATGCAAATATAAAGCTATCAGAAGCAGAAATAACTCTTGAAATGACAAGAGTGTAGAGTTTCATCGTCTACGCTGAAGCCTCATGGTTACGTGATTTTGTTTCCCCTAATTTCATTAAGAACTTTCCAAAATCTGCTTCATTTAAATTAATTTAAATCAGAAGTTGGTTTTAGGCCTATTTTATTTGGAGACACGTTTGTGTCATGCCATAGAGCCTGAGGCAGAGCTGGTGTATTTAAATGTACAGGTAGAGTACTTTACAATTATTAGTGATGTTGTCAAGACATATTGTGGCTGGGTTGCTCCTTGTCAACGACAATTTTTCATTTAAGCAATTTTCAATCTTTGTGTAGTATCAAAGAGCATTTCACAATTCACTTGATGAATGGGCCAAGGTCAACTGTTGCAATGTTTGCGTGATTTTTCAATGAGGAGATGCTGTCCTATAATCTTTTGGGGACATTTTTCAGTAATTGAGGTGAGGCTTACAGAGAAAACTATTAAAATGTTTCTACCTGTTTTTCTATATGTTGGATTACTTTTACAGTTGGGATTAAACAATATCAGAATACGATTCTATCAGATGTAATGGCATGACCATTATCAGCGTTGATGAATGGAAGGATCTTGTGATCCTAACCTATAGCTCTCTGAAAGACAGTACCCTTTTCTCTGGGTGAAACTGTCAAATACTAGAGAGTGAAGCTTCAGAGAGGACATTTGAATAGGATTATTGGGGCAAGTGTTTTAGCATAGTCATCATCATCGATGATCACTCAAAGGCAAGTACGGTTGTCCGACCTGTGAGTCCCTTCTGTGGGTCTTGAGATGGCTGAAGAGGCTGATCCTGGAGCCATAGACTTTGCAGCTGCTATGTTTCTCCAGGTGGGACATTTGTACATGGCATCTTTTAACGTGGGGAGACTGATGCGCAGACAGCCATCACATCACACAGTCTTTGACAGAGACAGACCCAGGTCCAACGGCATGGACTTCACCATGGTTGGGAGTCTATGCCTGCTGCAGTCTTCTTCCATCGTGCTGCTCCATCCGTTGGCAAGCCACCAACATCTGCCAGTTTCGCTCTTGAGGTTGTCTTTGGCCACGCTTCGTTAACCTGCCCGCCGCGGTTGACCCTGCCGGGAGCCCACCTCCAGACGTTTTAGACCTTAGGATCTTAGCATACGCATGCATCCCCACCAAAACAAGGTGATGTCCCTGGATAGAAGGAATGGTTGACATTTTGCGATGAGACCCTTCTTCAGACTCGACCCGAAATGTCTCCCATTCCTTCTATCCAGAGATGCTGCCTATCCTGCTCAGATACTCTAGCATTTTGTGTCTATCTTCGGTGTAAACCAGCATCTGCAGGCCTTTCCTGCACAAGGTGGTGACCCCCACAGAAGCGCACGCGTGGTTGCCTGGAAGGGGCTGAGCACACTGTGGGGTAGTGCTGGTATTCAAGTGCCTTTTAGATGGACACATTGATATTCAGAGAGTGGAGGGATGTGGAGCACATACATACAAAATAGTAAGATTAAACGAGAACTCACCTGTTCGAAGTTTGATCGTTATTTTACGAGGAGTTACGATGAGGATTACGGTGAAGAACCCGCCTCACGCTGGTAACGGCATACTTCAAAGCAACGGCATGAAAAACACAGAACACCAAAGCCGGAGCGAGTAAACATAGTAAGGCTCATAAAAAGACTTAGAACCACCATTTGATCATTTATTTTACGAGGGTGGGAGTGGAGGGCACGTAATCCCTCATCGATATACTCCTCGTAAAAAACGATCAAACTTCGAACAGGTGAGTTCTCGTTTAATCTTACTAATTTTACTTCGGAGTCACGTGAGTGACTACGTGAAGAGTTTTAAAGCTTTCTGTGTTTTTTATGTCGTGAATTAATCCGTACGACAATCCGCGGCTAAGTAAAACACATACATGAGAAAGCACACAAATGTTAGATCTTTTCACAATCAAGTTTTTTAATGGCTGAAAGACCATATAATACCCTCCTTATATTTGAGGGAAAAAATGATTACAAGTGACAAAAAATATCAGTGACTACACAACTGATTATAGCAATTAATAGCAAACAAAGCAGGTGATTATAGTGCTCCCAACACCGCGTGTCCAAAGCTTGTCATAGTGTGAACAGGTTTGTTGTAGAACTTTGAAAAAGTTTCTTCTTTACTCCACCCTGCGATTTTTAAAAAATATTATGCTCAAGAGGTACGTCCCGCCCCTTCATCGCGGACGGTAGCTGCCGCCTGGTGGAGTGAGATTTGAATGACATCAGTGTCTATTCCGCTAAAACCAACACCTGTTTTCAACCATTTGAGATAGTTTGAACTGATGCTTTTGTGTGTGGCTTTTTGTGCGTAAGCAGCAATGTCTTTTCGTTTCCTCGAAAAGTGTCCGTCACTTTAATACATTGGTTCAATATGTCTAACCACACACAAAACAAGCTCAATATGAAAAGCTTGAAAAGTTACCTTTGTTCCAGATCTCCCTGGTCTATTTGTTTGATCAGATCGTAAACATAGAATACAACGTTATCTGTAGTCACATGCATACAGTCTAAACGCAACATTGGGTAAAGTTTGCACCTCTTTGGGCTGAGACCAGTGACATTAACATGACCAATTTTCAATGTTACCTATCCAATGACAACCCTTTCAATTGGCGTCCATTCTCTAAGTAGAGCAAGTACTATGCTCACATCCCAAATCTCTGTATATCTAGGTTTTGGCGGATTCATGTGAAAAATTCCTTTCATGAATCGGGGGGGGAATATGAATGGATGCGACCCAATTGATTTCTCACCAGTCATAAGTCCTAAAAATTAGGACGACAAGACACTGCGTGCAGTGTTAATGGCACTGTAACTTATTAAATGTTGACCAAAGCGCAATTGGCAAAGAATTCCAAAACATGAGTAACATTCACATAATCATCAGAAATATTTTGACTGTGTGCAAATTCTTCCTAATTTCTTAATATGTGTCATATATTGTTTCTGTGTGCTATCTCGCCATGATGCGCCAAATAACTGTCAAGTTGGTCCGACAATCCCAGTTCCTGTAGTGGTCTGGTCAAAAACCTGCAGATTAACAAATTCATATATGCATATAATGGGTAATCTTCATTTGTTACTGGATTAGTCAAGCTATATCACTACAGTTAAGAATCTGCATATACGGGTTCTTTAATCATATTCAGCATAACTGGGAACCAAGGTTGAGTTGGCCAATTTGGTACTACCAACAATCCGGAAGCTGAATCTTGCTCTATTTTCTTCAAGCATCTCTGGATCAGAGCAAATGGTGGAAAAACCTAAAAAACATTTTTCCCCAGTGTAATAAAAATGCATCTACTGCAACTGCGTCCGGATCGTGTTCCCAAGACACATAATGAGGCAAGTGATGATTAAGCCTAGATGCAAACAAATCAATTTCTGGCAACCCAATCGTCGAACATATTCTTATAATATTGGTGGCTTAAACAAATCCATTTTCTATTATCTTTAAAATCCTGGACCTTTCATCTGCTACCACATTGTCTTTACCTGAAGTATAGCTTACTGCAATCCATATCTGCCGACCAATACACCATTGCCATAATCTCATTGACCTGTACAATCACATGATACTGATCCAAACTCTCCCTATGTTATTAATGTAAACCACAGCTGTTTTATTGTGTAATTGTATTAACTCATGCAGACCTTGTTTAGCACAACAATATGCTTTAAGCCCATAAAAGGCCCCCCCATACATGCTCCCAATAGTTAATACCATCTCTTGGAGAATACACTTGTTCTTCAGTTTTCCATCTACCTCCACAACTGGAGGATAAATCTGTGGCCCCCATCCGAGAGCACTAGAATCATCGTTTTTGTATTAAACCATTTCAGGCTGTGTAATCATAATATTTATTAGCAGCTTGTGGACATTTTCCTTTTTTTAACCCACCATTGTAAATTCCAATTACAGCTTCTTTTGTTAATTTACATAGGCCTGTCAAATGGCTGCCTTCTCTTTGAGAGCTTGTATCTTGTACCTTCGAAGGATATCAATAAAATATAAATGAACCAAATTCTAGTGCAGGAAATGTGCTAGCAGTTCACCAATGGTTGTCACCATTTTCTCGATGGAAGGATAAGGTTTTGAATGAAAGAATGACAAGTTACCAAAAATATCATCGACTTTATCTGTTGGTAAAGGTATTAACATATGTCACTGAGTTAATTACAAACCCCCAAAAGTATATTGTTTGTGCTGGCTGCAGCTGGGCTTAATTAGATGAATTAAGAAACCTTAGCTTCCACAAAGCTTTAGTAACTGAAAACTGAGTCCTCAGCTGACTCCTGATAATCACTAAATGACCAGAAATGTCATTGAGATAAGCATAAATGATGTGCATTTTGTGCTCTAATTGGGCTAAACTGGTTTCAACAGTTTCGTAAAGAGTAAAAAGCTGAACTCAGTCCATTTGGCAAAGCTTAACTGCCATAATTGTCACAACCAATTAAAATTTAAGTATCACCGAGACCTGATGCATAGGTACAGATAATAGGCGTCTTTTCATCAATCTTAGCCATATAACAACCTGCTGAATTAAATATTTTGCAGTAATTCAATGTCTCCATTTGAACATGTTTTGTATTCTACAAACTTATTTAGACCTTAAGGTCCAGAATACTTCTGCAACCATCATCTGTAATGCCTCTAACAATAAAGACAAAATTTATGCTCGTGTTCAAAAACCTTTTCCATACCTACCTCTTTTTCCAGATAATTAGGACAATGTGAACATAAATCTCTACTTTTTTCAATTGCAGAAAACACGAAAATCATAAGCAGTATTCTGTACAGGAGGATTAACTCGTTTTTTAAAAGTTAATAGTACTAATGAAACTGCTCGTAATAACTGATCAAAAAATAATAGTAAGCCAGTCTTAATTCCGCAGTTTTTTTTTCTTAAGCAGGGAACAAGTCTTTAATTCCTCTGCATATGAGCGTGGTGTTCTCTCCTTATCCCCCTGAATTCGGGTAAGCAATTTGGTTGTGCAATACAATAAAACATCCTTGACATATTTCTGCCTATATTTCCAATATCAAATCCCTTCTGGGCGAATAAAATACCTTTTCGTCCAAAGACGAAGGTTTCATGCAGCTAAAAATTTAAGCTTTCATCCAATTTCAATAAGTTAGGCAGATTACTCCAAAAGATAACCAAGAGCTTAAACTCCACTGCTTGACACAGGTATGCAACCTTGGGTGAAAAAATGGCCCAAAATAGCCATTTATATTTATATATAAATTTCATAGAAAGAATGTGCACAATAGCGTCTTATTATGTGTTTCCTTTCATTTGCCCAAAAGCCATAATAGCAGCAAGAATAATTTTGGTGAGGATTTTTTAAACCTCACTATTTGACGCTCTCATATTTGGAGTCATGGATGCCCATATTAACGGATAAACCGTAGGCTCTTCCGAAAATGAGGCACAAATTTCCTGTGCTGTGCAATTTTAATTTTCAATCATCACAGAAGAATCTAAATGAAACAAAGTTGGTGAGATACCATATATATATGTGTGGCAGCTAGGAATTTCTTCCATAGCTCACCTCACTTCCTTCATATATAGCAAAACCTTTTGCTATTTCCATGCATCTTTGGCTCTTTTCATATTTTTTTTCATTTTATTTTTATTTTTATTTTGTGTGTGCGTGCTTCAAAAATGCAAATCACCATCAACAGGTCTGCCTTCTGCAGCCCTAAATCAATTGGGATTTCATCCATGAGACTTCTTCCGGCCCAAATCCCCTGGGTCCGGAGTTCCCAACTTCCAATTAGGCCCATGGCCATATTCAGAATAATTAAACCCCTCCAGGGCTAACCTTAGGAACCTTCAGGGTACTATGACCCTAGTCTCATAATAATTTGGAGAACTTTCTCCATATGCTCCATAATCATTTCCACATAGTTTACTTATATGGAGGACCTTTTCAATGTCAGAGTCATCAGAACCACGGACCCTCTCAGATTTTTTATTTATTTATTTTCCATTTTTTACATTAGCGGTGGGGGCGGAGCATTTCTCTCATCCGGTTATCATTTTGTAAACTAATTCGCTAACGGTATATCTGCGGCCACCGGTATCGGAACCGGCTCCGACTAGCTTTTCCCGTATATTTTTTTTCACCCCAGGAAGCATTTAAACCCGCGAATATAAATTTACTTCATCATTTGTGCTTATCCAGCACTAATATGGACTCTGACCTGTTTTAACAAATTTCCTATACTGCTGGACCTACCCAGCGCCCGCTAAAAACCCCCTACTTTACCTGTTCTTACCTGCGGCCGTTCCGACGCTGCGAGGAGCTGCTCCTTTACTGCAGCTCCACCTTCTGCCGTCAGCGTCGACGTCATGCCGTTACACCAGCGTGAGGCGGGTTCTTTCTTCACGTAGTCACTCACGGTGACTCCGAAGTTAAAATATATTGTTAATTTGGTATCTTATTTGACGCGGACGTCATCAGCCAAACGGCCTGTTTCGGTGCTGCACTCTTCTATGTTGGTCTGTTTTCAATATTGAATGAATTGGTTGTAGATTATTTTCATAGACTAATTTTGCAAGTCAAAATGAGTGAACAGATGGGCCAGGTGGGTAAGAAGTGTTAATACACTTGTTTTACGGTTTTTAATGCTAATTGAATCTTGCTCCAGAGTTGAGATATCCTTCTGGCGATTAATAGTGAACAGATGGGGAAGAAACAAATGGCAACATGTTAAATGGATATTATTAAAATATAAGGATAATATGATAAGATTAGCAAGTGCATGGATGAAATTAGAAAGAAAGTTAGGAAAGCAAGGAGAGGATATGAAAAGAAGATGAGGTTAAGATAAAGGAAACTCTTAGGTAGCCAAAAGGGGCTGTCCCACTGCGGCGACCAAATCCGCGAGTCTAGACATTCAAACTCGCAGCATGGTCGACACGTGGTCCTAAGAGGTCCTATGAGGTCACTGGAACTCTCCTTCATGATTACTATCTAAATGGCATCAGATTACTATCTAAATAACGTCAAGGGAAAAGGGGAAGTACAACGGGATCTGGGGGTCCTTGTACATCAGTCTATGAAAGTAAGCATGCGGGTACAGCAGACAGTGAAGACAGCGAATGGCATGTTGGCCTTTATAAGAGGAATCGAATATAGGAGCAAAGAGGTCCTTCTGCAGTTGTACAGAGCCCTAGTGAGACCATACCTGGAGTATTGTGTGCAGATTTGATCCCCTAATTTGAGGAAGGTCATTCTTGCTTTTGAGGGAGTGCAGCGTTGATTTACAAGGTTAATTCCCGGGATGGCGGGATTGTCATATGCTGAGAGAATGGAGCAGCTGGGCGTGTACACTCTGTAGTTTAGAAGGATGAAAGGGAATTTCATTGAAACATATAAGATTGTTAAAGTCTTGGACATGCTAGAGACAGGAAACATGTACCCGATGTTGGGGGAGTCCAGAATCAGGGGCCACAGTTTAAGAATAAGGAGTAAGCCATTTAGAACGGAGACGAGGAAACACTTTTTCTCACAGAGCGTGGTGGGTCTGTGGAATTCTCTGCCTCAGAGGGCGGTGGAGGGAGGTTCCCTGGATGCTTTCAAGAGAGAACTAGATAGGGCTCTTAAAAATAGTGGAGACGGGATATGGGGAGAAGGCAGGAACGGGGTACTGATTGGGGATGATCAGCCATGATCACATTGAATGGCGGCGCGGGCTCCAAAAACAAAAAAAAAAATCGAAGGGCCGTGAATGCACCTATCTGAAGCCACAAAGGAAACCCCCCCCCCCCCACCCCAAAAAAAAAAAACAAAAAAATGGAAAAAAAAAAAAATGGGGGTGGGGTTGCTATAGACAAAAATTCTCGAAAAAAAATAGAGAAAAAAATGAAGAGAAAAAGAGAAAAAATTCGCCAACAATTCCCCCCCATGGAGAGAAAAAAAGACTCCCCCCCACCAAGAATCTCTCCCCCCCATAACAATCTCCCCCATCTAAAAAATGAGAGAAACTTCATTCGCGCCCCAAATCATAGCACCACACTACACCCACGAAGCAAACATGCTCATCTCCCCTTCTCCCGACAACGCAACTCGACACACACGCTCCCCCCATCTCTCCGCCCCATCTCTCCCCCCATCTCTCCCCCCATCTCTCCGCCACTCTCTCTCTCCCATCCTCCCCCCATCTCTCCCCCCATCTCTCCCCCACTCTCCCCCCATCTCTCCCCCCATCCCCTCTCCCCCCATCTCTCCCCCTCTCTCCCCCCATCTCTCCATCTCATCCCCATCTCTCCCCCCATCATCTCTCCCCACCATCCCCCCATCTCTCCCCCATCCTCTCTCCCCCATCTCTCCCCCCATATCACCCCCATCTCTCACCCCCATCTCTCCCCCCTCTCTCCCCCCATCTCTCCCCCTCTCCCCCCATCCCCCCATCTCTCCCCCCATCTCTCCCACCCTTATCTCTCCCCCATCTCTCCCCCCTCTCTCCCCCATCTCTCCCCCCATCTCTTCCCCCCATCTCTCCCCCCATCATCTCCCCCGCACGCTCCCCCATCTCTCCCCCCATCTCCCCCATCTCTCCCCCCCATCTCTCCCCCCAATCTCTCCCCCATCTCTCCCCCGCCATCTCTCCCCCCAGCTCTCCCCCCATTCCTCCCCCCAATCTCTCCCCATCTCTCCCCCCATCCTTCTATCCCCCCATCTCTCCCCCCCATCTCTCCCCCCATCACCTCTCTCCCCCCACTCTCCCCCCCATCTCTCCCCCCATCTCTCCCCCCATCTCTTCCCACCCATCTCTCCCCCCATCTCTCCCCCCATCTCTCCCCCCCCCATCTCCCCCCTCGCGCCCCCCATCCCCCATCTCTCTCTCCCCCCATCTCTCCCCCCACTCTCCCCCCATCCTCCCTCTCCCCCCAATCCCCCCATCCTCCCCCCATCTCTCCCCCACTCTCCCCCCATCTCTCCCCCCATCTCTCCCCCCATCTCCCCCCATCTCTCCCCCCTCTCTCCCCCCATCTCTCCCCCATCTCCCCCCTCCCCCCATCTCACCCCCCATCTCTCCCCCATCTCTCCCCCCTCCATCCCCCCATCTCCTCCCCCTCTCCCCCCATCTCTCCCCCCCCATTCTCCCCCATCTCTCCCCCCATCTCTCCCCCATCTCTCCCCCATCTTCCACGACAATCCTCTTCTCATCCCCCTCATCTCTCCCCCATCTTCTCCCCCATCTCTCCCCCCATCTCTCCCCCCCATCTCTCCGCCAATCTCTCCCCCCATCTCTCCCCCCCATCTCTCCCCCACTCTCCCCCTCCCCCCATCTCTCCCCCCACTCTCCCCCCATCTCTCCCCCATCTCTCCACCCCATCACCCCCCCATCTCTCCCCCCCATCTCTCCCATCTCTCCCCCATCTCTCCCCCATCTCTCCCCCCATCTCTCCCCCCATCTCTCCCCCCCATCTCTCCCCCCATCTCTCACCATCTCTCCCCATCTCTCCCCCATCCCCCCCATCTCTCTCTCCCCCAATCTCTCCCCCCCATTCTCTCCTCTCTCCCCATCTCCTCCCCCCCATCTCTCCCCCCCATCTCTCCCCCCCCATCTCCCCCCCCATCTCTCCCCCCATCTCTCCCCCCCATCTCTCTCCCCCCATCTCTTCCACCTCCCCTCTCTCCCCCATCTCTCCCCCCCCATCTCTCCCCCCAATCTCTCCCCCCCATCTCTCCCCCCCATCTCCCCCCCATCTCCCCCCCATCTCCCCCCCCCCATCTCCCCCCCCATCTCTCTCCCCGGCCGATATCTCCCCCCCATCTCCCCCCCATCTCCCCCCCCTTCTCCCCCCCACTCCCCCCCATTCCCCCTCCATCTCCCCCCCCATCTCCCCCCCCATCTCCCCCCCATCTCCCCCCCCTTCATCTCGTCCCCCCTTCTCTCCCCCCCCTTCTCCCGCCCGTCTCTCTCCCCCGTCCTCTCTCTCCCCCGTCTCTCTCTCACCCCGTCCCTCTCCCCCATTAAAAAAAAAATGGGGAAAAGGGTCCCTCTCCCCGTCCTCCCCCGTCCTCCACCCCGTCCCTCCCCCCCGTCCCTCCCCCCCCTCCCGTCCCCCCATCTCTCCCCCCCATCCTCTCCAGCCCCAATTCTCCCGCCCATCTCTTAAATAATATTTTGGGGTTTCTCCCCCACTCTTCCCCATTTCTCCCCCATCTAAAAAAAAAAAGAAAAAAAAAAAGAGAAAAAAGAAAAAAAACAAAAAAAAAAAAAGAAAAAAAAAAAAAAAATAAGAAAAAATAAAAAAAGGTATAGAAAACAAATACTAAAAAAGAAGATCAAAATCTCTCCCCATCTCTCCCCCTCTTCCCCCATCTCCCCCATCTCTCCCCATCTCTCCCCCCATCTCTCCCCCAATCTCTCCCCCCCTCTCTCTCCCCCCCTCTCTCCCCCCCGTCTCTCCCCCCCCATAGTCTCTCCCCGTCCCCCCCCGTCTCTCTCCCCCGTCTCTCCCTCCCCCCGTCTCTCCCCCCCGCTCTCCCCCCGTCTCTCTCCCTCCATCTCTCCCCCATCTCTCCCCCATCTCCTCCCCCCATCCTCACCCCCATCTCACCCCCCATCTCCCCCCCATCTCTCCCCCCCATCTCCTCCCCCCCATCTCTCCCCTCTCTTCCCACCCCCACACTCCCCCCAATCTCCCCCCCATCTCCCCCCCATCTCCCCCCCCATTCTCCCCCCCCCCATCTCCCCCCCCCTCCCCCCCCCATCTCCCCCCCCATCTACCCCCCCCATCTCCCCCCCCCCCATCATCCCCCCCCATCTTCCCCCCCCATCTCCCCGCCTCATTCCCCCCCCTCCCCCCCCATCTCACCCCCATCCCCCCCCATCTCCCCCCCCACTCCCCCCCCAACACCCCCCCCATCTCCCCCCCCATACTCACACCCCCCTCCGCCCCCCCACGCCCCACCAACATCTCCCCTCCCTTCTCTTCCCCCCCTCTCCCGCCCGTCGTCTTCCCCCCGTCGCACTCCCCCGTCTCTCCTCCCCCGTCCCTCTCCCCCGTCCCTCACCCCGTCCCTCTCCCCGTCCCTCTCCCCCGTCCTTCCCTCTCCCCCGTCCCTCCCCCCCGTCCTCCCCCCCGTCCCTCCCCCCCGTCCCTCCCCCCATCTCTCCCCCCCCACTCCCATCACTCCCCCCCATTCACTCCCGCCCATCTCTCTCCCGCCCATCTCTCCCGCCCATACTCTCCCCCATCTCTCCCCCATCTCTCCCCCACTCCTCTCTCCCCCCATCTTCTCCCCCCAACTCCCCCCCCATCCTTCCCCCATCTCTCCCCCCCATCTCTCCCCCCATCCCCCCCATCTCTCCCCCCATCTCTCCCCCCATCTCTCCCCCCCATCTCCCCCCCCATCTCCTCCCCCCATCTCTCCCCCCATCTCTCCCCCATCTCCTCCCCCCCTCTCTCTCCCCCCCTCTCACTCCCCCCTCTCTCTCCCCCTCTCTCTCTTCCCCCCCCCTCTCTCTCCCCCCTCTCTCTCCCCCCCTCTCACCCTCCCCCCTCTCTCTCCCCCCCCTCTCTCACACCCCGTCTCTCTCCCCGTCTCTCCCTCCCCCCGTCATCTCCCCCGTCTCTCTCCCCGTCTCTCTCCCTCCATCTCTCCCTCCATCTCATCCATCTCTCCCCCCATCTCACCCCCCCATCTCACCCCCCATCTCACCCCCCATCTCACCCCCCCATCTCACCCCCCCATATCTCCCCCCATCTCTCCCCCCCATCTCTCCCCCCATCCTCCCCCCAATCCTCCCCCCATCTCTCCCCCCCATCTCCCCCCCATCTCTCCCCCCCCATCTTCTCCCCCCCCATCTCCCCCCCCATCTCCCCCCCCATCTCCCCCCCATCTCCCCCCCATCTCCCCCCCCATCTTTTCCCCCCCCATCTCCCCCCCCATCTCCCCCCCCATACTCCCCCCACAATCTCCCCCCCCATCCAATCCCCCCCATCACCCCCCCCCTTCCCCCAAACCCCCCCCAACACCCCTCCCCCCCCATCTCCCCCCCCAATCCCCCCCATCTCCCCCCCCATCTCCCCCCCTCCCCACACCCCCATCTCCCCCCCTCCCCCCATCTCCCCCCCCATCTCCCCCCCCCATCGCCCCCCCATCTCTCCCTCCCATCTCTCCCCTCTCTCTCCCCCCCTTCTCTCCCCCCCTTCTCCCGCCCATCCTCTCGCCCGCCCTCTCTCTCCCCCCATCTCTCTCCCCCATCTCTCTCTCCCCATCTCTCTCCCCCATCTCTCTCTCCCCCATCTCTCACCTCGCCCATCTCCGCTCCCCCATCTCTCTCCCCCATCTCCCCCCCATCTCTCCCCCCCATCTCCCCCCCCATCTCTATCCCCCACTCTCCCCCCCCATCTCCCCCTCACCCCCCCATCCTCTCCCCCCATCTCCCCCCCATCTCTCCCCCCCATCTCTCCCCCCATCTCTCCCCCCATCTCCCCCCATCTCTCCCCCATCTCTCCCCCATCTCTCCCCCCTCTCTCCCCCTCTCTCTCCCCCCTCTCTCTCCTCCCCCCCTCTCTCTCCCCCCCCCGTCTCTCTCCCCCGTCTCTCCCTGTCCCCCCGTCTCTCTCCCCCGTCTCTCTCCCTCCATCTCTCAGCGGGGGGGGGGGGCCCCCCCCCCCATCTCACCTCCCCATCTCACCTCCCCATCTCCTCCCCACTCCCCCATCTCACCTCCCCAAAACCTCCCCATCTCTCCCCCCCCATTCTCCCCCCATCTCTCCCCCCATCTCTCCCATCTCTCCCCCCCATCTCTCCCCCCATCTCCCCCCCATCATCTCCCCCCCCATCTATTCCCCCCCTCCTCTCCCGCCATCTCCCCCCACCATCTCCCACCAATCTCCCCCCCCATCTCCCCTCCGCTCCCCCCAAACTCCCCCCCACCATCTCCCCCCCATCCTCTCCCCCCCCATCTCCCCCCCCATCTCCCCCCCCATCTGGTCTCCCCCCCATCTCCCCACCCCACCCCATCTCCCCCCCCCATCCCGCCCCCATCTCCCCCCCCCATCTCCCCCCCATCTCCCCCCCCCATCCCCCCCATCTTCTCCCCCCCCCATCTCCCCCCCCATCTCCCCCCCCCCATCTCCCCCCACCCCATCCCCCCCCCCATCTCCCCCCCCATCTCCCCCCCCCTCTCCCCCCCCCATCTCCCCCCCATCTCTCCCCCCCCATCTCCCCCCCCCCCATCCCCCCCCCTTCCTCCCCCCCCCCATCTCCCCCCCATACTCCCCCCCCCATCTCCCCCATGGCCATCGCCCCCCCTAGGGGGGGCATCTCCCCCCCCATCTCCCTCCCCATCTCCCCCCCCTCCCCCCCCAACTTCCCCCCATCCCCCCATCTCCCCCCAAGACCATCTCCACCACCACATCTCCATTCTCATCTCCCCCCATCTCACCCCCCCTTCTCTCTCCCCCCTTTCTCTCCCCCCCCATCTCCCCCCCATCTCCCCCCCCATCCGCCCCCCATCCTCATCCCCCCATCTCTCCCCCCATCTCTCTCCCCCAACGTTCTCTCCCCCCATCTCTCCCCCCATCTCTCCTCCCCCATCTCTCCCGCCCATCTCTCCCCCCCATCTCTCCCCCATCTCTCCCCCCATCTCTCCCCCCATCTCTCCCCCTCTCTCCCCCCATCTCTCCCGCCCATATCTCCCCCTCTCCCCCATCCTCCCCCCTCTCTGTCCCCCCATCTCTTCCCCCCCCATCTCTCCCCCCCATCTTCTTCCCCCTCTCCCCCCCATCTCTCCCCCCCATCTCTCCCCCGTATAAATAGTTTGTTGTTCAATAAACAATAGCTTTTCACTGTTCCTTGGTACAAGTGACAATAAACTAATTAAACTAAATAGTCTGATCCAGGTTCAGTGTTTATTAGGAGCAGTAAATGAGAAAATTGAAAATGGCATATCATGTTCAGAAGTTCGGGCAATTTCAGAAACTATTAAAGGACAACAAAAACATAAACTAGATTGAGACCGAGCTAGCAAGTAATACAAAAGCAAACAAGCAGATTCTGCCAATATGTCAAATATTTGAGAACAAGTACAATAAATGTTGGGCCCTTAGAGAATGAGACAGGGAATTAATAATGAGAAATTAGTAAATGGCAGCCTCCAACAACAAATGTTTTAAATATGTGTGCATACTTACATTTCCCCTTGCAGCTATTATTGATTTTTGAACCAATTCTGTAACTCCTCTCTCCTTTTACATCCTCTATCTCATTGGAACACGCTGCACCAAAAATGTTCAGTTGTCTTTCCTGCTGCATTTTAATCTATATTTCTGTATTAACTATATATCAGTGCCTTCAGCCCATCTTCCTTGTGCAGTACACCTTCGCATTTTGGTTTCTTTTATGTCTCATATAAAAATGTTCGTCTTGTCTTCCATTTTCAGATTTGTCTTATTTCTTATTGAATCTTTGCACAGCTTCCCACCATCTGGACAATCTAGTTTAAACCCTCTTCAGCAGTACTAGCAAACCTGACTACTGTGAGGATATTGATCCTGAGAAACTGGAAGGACATTGTGGGGAAATGTTTGATAAGTGCAAAAACAGCAGGGCAGAAATAGCATGAGATTTAATTTATTTCAGCAAAAACTTGGATAAATTCAATCTAATGCAGATATAGGACAGGGACTATCAAAATTGCATTCAAGTGTGCTTTAGCAGGTGATGGTGGGGGTGGGAGCAGATTGTGTGCAAGATGGGTAGGTCAGGTGGAAAAAGTATTAACGGGAGAGCAGTTTTGTAGTAATTACCATAATTTAGTTAGATTTAGCACGAAGTTAGATTTAGCATTTAGCAAAAGAATAAAGATAAAAAGGGATTGAAGATCCTAAAAAAGAATAAGATTAACATCACAAGGCTAAGAACTGATTTAGCAAAAGTGAATTGGAATCAGCCACTCAACAATTAAATCCTTCTCCGTGCAATGGGAGGCATTTGAAGACGGAGATTCCAGAGCTTCAGGGTAAATGTATTCCCACAGAGAATGGGGTGGGCTTGCCAAATTTACAGCCCTCTGGTTAAACGTCCATAGAGGATAGGAGCTATAAAGAGAGGCTTATGTCAGGTTATTAAAACTGAATTCAGCATGAAACCAAGATGAGGGTGGGAAATGTGGAGTTCAAATTAAAATGGGAAATTAGCAATTCAAGATATTAAAAAATATATTAGCAAGTAAAAGCAGAGACAATCCAAAGATGCTTTGCATGTACAAAGAACAAGAAAGTCACTGAGTAAAGAATCTGTTAGGAACTGAAAAGGTAAACAAACATAATCTGTGTTGGTAAGTAAAGAATGAAGTTGTAAGTGAATACTTTGCAACACTCATGCAAGACATGAGAATTAAGGGGCAGAAGTTTAGGGGTAACGTGAGGGGGAACTTCTTTACTTAGTGGAATGTGTGGAATGAGCTTCCAGCAGAAGTGGTGGAGGCAGGATAGATTTTAACATTTAAAAGTAAAGTGGATAGGTATATGGACGTGAAGGGAATGGAGGGGTATGGTCTGAGTGCAGGTAGATGGGACTAGGGGAAAACAAATGGTCGCCACGGACTGGAAGGGCCGAGAGGGCCTGTTTCCGTGCTGTAATTGTTTATATGGTTATATGGTTAACACTCTTTACAACAAAGGTGGCTAATGGTGATGATGTAATTAAGTAGGAAATGTGTGAAATACTGGATGGGATAGAATAAGTATATAGTAGTTCAATAGAATGAATGATACATTGATAGTGCCGATGTAGAGATGGTCAAAAGCTTCAAGTTCCTAGGATTAAATATCGCCAGCAAGTTGTCCAGGACCAGCCACATCGAAGCTATGGCCAAGGAAGCACACCAACACCTCTCCTTCCTTAGAAGGCTTAGGACATTCAGCATGCCCCCAACAACCCTTCACCAACTTCTACACATGTGCTGTTATCAGGATGCATCGCAACCTGGTTTGGGAACAGCTCCATCACAACCCCAAGAAATTGCAGACAGTTGTGGACGCAGCCCAGACCATCACACAAACCAACCTCCCTTCCATTGATGTTTAAGAAAGAAGTGCAGATGCTGGTAAAACCTACTGTCTCCGCCTCTTTCTTTCTCCCCACCACACATCAGTCTGAAGAAGGGTCTCAACCTGAAAGGTCGCCTATCACTGCGTTCCATAGATGCTGAGTTTCTCCAGCTTTTTTGTTTCCCTTCCATTGATGACATCTATACTTCACGTAGCCTCAGCAGGCCACTAGCAAAATCAAGAATTAGTCTCATACCATTAGGTCATTCACTCTTCTCCCCTCTCCCACCTGGCAAGAGGAATCGAAGTTTGAAAATATATACCTCCAGATTCAGCAACAATTTCTCCCAGATGTTATCAGGCAACTGAACCGTTCTCCCACCAGCTTGCGTGCATTCCTGATCTCTCATCTACTTCACTGGAGACCTGTGAGCTATCTTTTATCTAAATGTTGCACCCTATATCCTTTATCTGTGCATTGTGAACAGCTTGATTGTAATCATGTGTAGTCTTCTTTGACTGGATAGCATGCAAACACAAATGTTTCACGATACCGCTGTTCACGTGATAGTATTAAACTAAACTAAACATCATTGAGTCCAGATCAAGTATATCTCAGGCTTTGAAGGAAAGAATGAACATCGCAGAGGCCCTTGTACTGTTATTTTTCTATGAGTGATGCTGTCAATGTACCATCATTTTTTGACCTTCCTTGGCTACAGGAGAACAGTCAATGTAGTGGATGAATAGGAAGGTAGGGATAAACTGCATAATTACAGACTGGTTAGTTTAACTTCAGCAGGCAATTTATTGGAATCAATTCTGAGGGAAGTATAAACCTTTGAGAAAAACAGGTTACTGAAGAATGTTCAGCGTGGATTTGTTGAGGGAAAATCACGCCAAACTGAATCAATTAAAAAATGTTTTGTGAGAGTGAGTGGCAAAGTGGAGTGGATGTGCTTGATGTAGTGTATGTGGATTTCAGCCTGTGACAAAGCCTGCATGAGAGGTTAGAGTAAAAATAAAGGCACATGGGATTCACGGGAGAGGAGCAACTTGGATATGAAAGTGATTCATTGGTGGGAAGCAGATGGACATTTTGTGACTGGAACACTGTTATCAGTGGGGTTCCACATGGGAAACGAGGGACTGCAGATGCTGGTTTACAAAAAAAAGATGCTTTGTGCTGGGATAACTCAGCAGGTCAGACAGCATCTCTGGAGGTGACGTTTGGGTCGGGACCCTTCTACAGACTGATTACACAGGGGGGCCTTACTTGTCCCCTCCTTTCTATAACATAGATTAGTGGTGAAGACATTTTGCAGATGATATAAAAGTTAGATGTGGTTGAAAACTTGGTGGAGACCTTTGTATGAAGGAAATTATGGATATTCTCATCGGTTGAGAAGAAAATGTGTTAAATGGAATTTAATCCAGAGAAGTGATAGCTAATATCTTTGGGAAGTGTAGCAAAACAAGGAAGCATGATAAAATGAGTAATAGAATATATGTCTACAGATTGTAGCAGGGAAGGTAAGTAAGAAGGATTACAAAATATATAACTTCAGAAATGAACGCAGAATTTTATTCTAGTTGATCCCTTTTGCTGTTTATCACAGTTTGCTGTCTGGTTTTCTTGTTCATAAACTATTGCCTGAAATGATATTTCCTTTTTACCCTCGATTTAGTATTTGTATGGGGTTGTTTAATCTAACATATTCATTTTGGTGTTTACCCTGCATGTAAGGTGCAACAATTCGGCATGGAAGATTGAGAAAACTATCAGGCTAACCCTGCTTCACATCAACTTTCACTGAGATTGGGACTGATGTGCTCAATTATTAAGATTATAACTTGCATGCCTTCATGAAGCAAATGTAAGATGGGGATGAATTTCTGTGGAAACCAAATTTAAGACAATATCAGATCCTTTAATGCATAACCTGTTGTGATTGTAAATACGTATCAAATCTGTGTTGATGACACAGCAACTCCCTTTGTCCCAAAGAAAGACTGGAGAGCATAGCTTGAAGGTGAAAGGAGAAAAGACCTGCGGACATAGTCTGTGGAAGTGGATGCATGTAACGCGGTGTTGGCATGGTGACAGAGGCAGACATGACGCTGACAATTCTTTCGATAGGTGCACGGATGTGTAAGGAATGGACAGAATTGATCGCATGCATGCAGAGGCGATTAGTGGTCCAAAGGCCCTGTTCCATGCTGAACTGTTCTATGTTAGTTATTTATGATATATATTAAGAATTTAGACAAAAGGATTAAATAAGACATCTCCAAGTTTGCGGAAGACACAAAGCTGGGTGGCAGTGAGGAGGAAGCTATGAGGCTGCAGGGTGACTTGGATAGATTGGATGAGTGGGCAGATGCATGGGAATAAATGTGAGGGATCCACTTTGGTGACAAGAACAAGAAGACAGATTTTCTGAATAGACTACAGGAGGAAGCAGGAGCTGAAACATCAGCAGAACAACATGTGTGGAGCGGTATGAAAAGCATTGCAGCTACAAGACGACCAGTGGCCTGGGGAGGGAAAGCAATCAGGACTGGGCCGATGATCTAAACCAGTTTTTTAATAGATTTGATGGTGGGGCCTCTGCCTATCCTCCCTCCTGCACCCCGACAGACTCTCCCCACGCCTGACCATCAAGGCCGAGCAGGTCAGGAAGGAGCTGAGCGGACTCTGCCCAGGCAAAGCCACGGGTCCCGATCGTGTCAGCCCTGGGCTACAGCCAATTGTGCGGAGTACTCCAGCATGTCTTCAACCTAAGCCTGAGCATGAGCCTGGAGAGGGCTCCTGTGATGTGGAAGACATCCTGCCTGATTCCTGTACCAAAGAGGACACGCCCCAGCTCCTCCAATGACAACAGACCAGTGGCGCTGATTTCACACATCATGAAGTCCCTGGAGAGCCTGGTGCTCACTCACCTGCGTCTTCTGGTTAAACCCTACTTGGACCCCCTGCAGTTCACTTACCAAACAAAGATGGGGGTTGAGGACGCCATCATCCACCTACTCCATTGTTCCTATGCTAACCTGGATAAGCCGGGAAGCACTGTGAGAGTCATGTTTTTTGACTTCTCCATTGCCTTTAACACCATCCGGCCTGCACTGCTAGGGAACAAACTAGTATAGATGTGAGTGGATGCTCCATTGGTGTCCTGGATCACCAATTACCTGACAGGATGGCCACAATATGTCAGGCTACAGAACTGTGTCTCAGACATGAGCAACACAGGGGCCTGACAGGAAACGGTCCTCACTCCCTTCCTGTTCGCCACCTCAGACTTCAGATATAACTCGGTCTCCTGCCACCTACAGAAGTTTTCAGATGACTCTGCAATTGTGGGCTGCATCAGTGTGGGGAGGGAAGCTGAATACAGAGGTGTAGTCAACGACTTTGTTGAGTGGTGTGGGCTGAATCACCTGCAGCTCAATACTATTACAGAATTAAGGAGATAATGGTGGACTTTAGGAGGAGAGGAACACCCCTGTCCCCTGTCTCCATCAATGGTGTGGGTGTGTAGTTTACCAGGGAGTACAGATACCTTGGTGTGTACCTGGACAGTAAACTGGACTGGTCCAGGAACGCAGAGGCCCTGTACAAGAAGGGACAGAGCCGGCTGTACTTTTTGAGAAGGCTCCGCTCCTTCAACGTCTGCAGTAAGATGCTGTAGATGATCTACCAATCAGTGGGGGCCAGTGCCATCTTCTTCGCTGCTGTGTGCCGGGGCAGGAGGGCGAAGGCCATGGACGCCAACAGCATTAACAAACTCATCAGGAAGGCTGGCTCCGTCCTGGGGGCGGAATTGGATTCATGGGAGATGACCTTGGAGGGGAGGAAACATTACAACTTCTCCCCTTCTGTCGTGGGATAGACAGAGACTGACCCCCCCCCACCCCCCAGCCCCATCTTTGCACATCCCCAATCCTTTCCACTCGACACTTTTAATTTCATGTTTCACGTGTTTTGTGTTTTTGTGTTTTTATGACTTCGCAGATCAATTTCCCTCCTGAGATAAATAAAGTACTATCGTATCGTGTCAGATTAGGAAAAGGGAAGGCGCAACGATACCTGGGTGTCCTTGTACGTCAGTCACTGAAAGTAAACATGCAGGTACAGGAGACAGTGAACAAAGCATATGGTATGTTGGCCTTCAGAGCGAGAGGATTTGAGTTTAGAAGCAAGGAGGTCCTACTGCATATGTACAGGGCCCTGGAGAGACCGCACCTGGAGTATTGTGTGCAGTTTTGTTCTCTTAATTTGAGGAAAGACATTATTGCTATTGAGGGAATGCAGCATAGGTTCACAAGGTTAATTCCTGGGGTTGCGGGACTGACATATGATGAAAGAATGGGTCGACTGGGCTTGTATTCACTAGGATTTAGAAGGATGAGAGGGAATCTTTTAGAAACATATAAAATTATTAAGGGATTGGTTAGGCTAGATGCAGGAAAAACGTTCCCTGATATTGGGGGAGTCCAGAACCAGGGATTACAGTTTAAGAATAAGTGGTTGGCCATTTAGGACTTAACCTTTTCACCCAGAGAGCTGTGAATCTGTGGAATTCTCCGCCACAAAAGGCAGTGGAGGCCAATTTACTGGATGTTTTCAAGAGTTAGATTTAGGGCTAACGGAATCAAGGGATATGGGGAGAAAGCTGGAGCAGGATACTAATTTTAGATGGTCAGCCATGATCATTTTGAATGGCGGTGCTGGCTTTAAGTGTCGAATGGTCTACTCCTGCACCTATTTTCTATGTTTCTATGGTAAATCATACCTTCCAGGACAATTGGCTATCATACTTTGAGCCTCCAATCATTATGCTAATGGACCCAATGGAAATGATTACTCAAATATGAAGAACAGCATTTTCAAAATTATGTTTCCTGTGTTTAGTCCTCTCTTATGTAACTGGTACCAGACTGCCCTCTGCGAGTAAGTGGCTTTCTGCTGGTGCTGACAAGGTTTGGGGATTCGGTGCATTTTAGTTCATCTCAGTAGAAAGGTTGAACTGAAATTTAAATGAGTTAAACTTAACTTGATACAACTGTATTTAACATGTCGGCTGGATATTGAAAAGAATAACAGATGGCATGCATTTTGAAGCTCTTCAACGTACTTTTTCATCATAAAGTAATTACTTTTAGTGAAAAAAACCAGCAGGATTTCTCAAAGATGACTCCACCATAAATGTAAATGTTGAATTACCATTAGTTGATGCAGAAACAAGCGCCATACCAACATTATTTAAACACGGCATGCACATTAGTTAAGCTTTCGGCAACACCATTACATTGTATGGTACTGCAATGTAGAGTCATAGTCATACAGCATTGATACAGGCCCTTCGGCCCAACTTGTCCATGCCCATCAACTTGCTCCATCTGATGAGTACCACCTGCCTGTGCTTGGCCCACATCCCTCTAAACCAGGAGGCTCCAAACTTTTCAGCGTGAGGGCCACATTATATATTTGGCACATTTTTGAGGGCCGTAGGAAGAAATAAAGAAATGTCAGTTTTATAAATTTAATGAACAAAAATGAACTTAAGTGAAACAAATGGAAGAAATTCAAGACAAAACTTGTAGCCATCAACCAAGGTTAAGCTTTAAGCTAAAGGGCGGATGAATTAGTTTACACACACACACACACACATTCACACTCTCTCTCTCTCTCTCTCTCTCCCCTCCCCTCCCTCTCCCTCTCCCTCTCCCACTCCCTCTCCCTCTCCCTCTCCCCCCCTCCCCCTCCCTCTCCCCTCTCCCTCTCCCTCCCCTCTCCCTCTCCCTCTCCCTCTCCCTCTCCCTCTCCCTCTCCCTCTCCCTCTCCCTCTCCCCCTCCCCCTCCCCCTCCCCCCTCCCTCTCCCCCTCCCCCTCTCCCCCTCTCCCCCTCTCCCCCTCTCCCCCTCTCCCCCTCTCCCCCTCTCCCGCCCCTCCCCCTCTCCCCCTCTCACCCTCTCCCCCTCTCCCCCTCTCCCCCTCTCCCCTCTCCCCTCTCCCCCTCTCCCCCTCACTCTCCCCCTCTCCCCCTCTCCCCCTCTCCCCCTCTCCCCCCTCTCCCCCTCTCCCCCTCTCCCCCCCTCCCCCCTCCCCCCCTCCCCCCTCCCCCCTCCACCCCTCCCCTCTCCCCCTCTCCCCCATCTCCCCCTCGCCCCACTCCCCCTCTCCCCCTCTCCCCCTCCCCCTCTCTTTCCCCCCCCCCCCCACCGAGAGGGTTTGTTGCAGCGAGTCGGGAGCACGGATAAACCCTGTCCCCACCCACCAACACCCTGGCCCTCCTCTCCATCTCTCTCCCCCCACCCACGGCAACTCCAACCAAACCCGATGGAGGAAGCAGTGACACGCCCTAACAGACAGGGACCAATGAGAGCAGGAGAAGCAGTCTAACCCGGGTTACTCTAAATATAAATGTTTAAAAGGCTTAACGTAGAAACATAGAAAATAGGTGCAGGAGTAGGCCATTCGGCCCTTCGAGCCTGGACCATCATTCAATATGATCATGGTTGATCATCCAACTCAGTATCCTGTACCTGCCTTCTCTCCATACCCCCTGATCCCTTTAGCCACAAGGGCCACATCTAACTCCCTCTTAAATATAGCCAATGAACAGGCCTCAACTACCTTCTGTGGCAGAGAATTCCACAGATTTACCACTCTCTGTGTGAAAAATGATTTCTCATCTCGGTCCTAAAAGACTTCCCCCTTATCCTTAAACTGTGACCCCTTGTTCTGGAGTTCCCCAACATCGAGAACAATCTTCCTGCATCTAGCCTGTCCAACCCCTTTAGAATTTTGTAAATCTCTATAAGATCCCCCCTCAATCTTCTAAATTCCAGCGGGTACAAGCCAAGTCTATCCAGTCTTTCTTCATATGGAAGTCCTGCCATCCCAGGAATCAGTCTGGTGAACCTTCTCTGTACTCCCTCTATGGCAAGAATGTCTTTCCTCAGATTAGGAGACCAAAACTGGACGCAATACTCCAGGTGTGGCCTCACCAAGACCCTGTACAACTGCAGTAGAACCTCTCTGCTCTTATACTCAAATCCTTTTGCTATGAATGCCAACATACCATTTGCTTTCTTCGCAGCCTGCTGCACCTGCATGCCTACTTTGAACGACTGGTGTACCATGACACCCAGGTCTCGTTGCATCTCCCCTTTTCCTAATCGGCCACCATTCATATAATAATAGTCTACCCTCCTGTTTTTGCCACTAAAGTGGATAACCTCACATGTATCCACATTATACTGCATCTGCCATGCATTTGCCCACTCACCCAACCTCTCCAAGTCACCTTGCAGCCTCCTAGCATCCTCCTCACAGCTAACACTGCTCCCCAGCTTCGTGTCATCCACAAACTTGGAGATGTTACATTCAATTTCCCTCATCCAGATCTTTAATATATATTGTAAATAGTTGGGGTCCCAGTACTGAGCCTTGCGGTACCCCACTAGTCACTGCCTGCCATTCTGAAAAGGACTTGTTTACTCCTACTCTTTGCTTCCTGTCTGCCAGCCAGTTTTCTATCCACATTAATACTGAACCCCCAATACCGTGTGCTTTAAGTTTGTATACTAATCTCTTATGTGGGACCTTGTCTAAAGCCTTCTGAAAGTCCAGATATGACACATCCACAGGTTATCCACTCAACTAGTTACATCCTCGAAAAATTCTATAAGATTCGTCAGACATGATTTACTTTTCATAAATCCATGCTGACTTTGTCCAATGATTTCACCACTTTCCAAATGTGCTGCTATCCCATCTTTAATAACTGACTAGCATTTTACCCACTACCAATGTTAGACTAACTGGTCTGTAATTCCCCGTTTTCTCTCTCCCACCCATTTTAAAAAGTGGGGTTACATTAGCTGCCCTCCAATCCTCAGTAACTACTCCAGAATCTAAAGAGTTCTGAAAAATTATCACTAATGCATGCACTATTTCTGGGGCTACTTCCTTAAGTACTCTGGGATGCAGCCTATCTGGACCTGAGCATTTATTGGCCTTTAATCCATTCAATTTACCTAACACCACTTCCCGGCTAACCTGGATTTCACTCAATTCCTCCATCTCATTTGACCCCCGGTCCCCTGCTATTTCCGGCAGATTATTTATGTCTTCCTTAGTGAAGACAGAACCAAAGTAGTTATTCAATTGGTCTGCCATGTCCTTGTTCCCCATGATCAATTCACCAGTTTCTGACTGCAAGGGAACTACATTTATTTTAAATAACCTTTTTCTCTTCACATATCTATAAAAACTTTTGCAGTCAGTTTTTATGTTCCCTGCCAGTTTTCTTTCATAATTTGAAGACTACATCCAAACTAGAGATTTCCTATTAATGGAGCGCACAAGTGATTCTGTAGTTAGGTGACCGTCAAGTGGAAGAAGAAAGTGAGCGTGAATACGCATCTACCCGGACTATTACATCGAATGGGTGTGCGATCAGTTCAATGTATAGGTGCAGCATTGTATGGGTTGATGCAAAATTGCTCAGCATGTGGTATATTCCCTGGGATTCGATTCCCATGCTTGTTATTTTCAATAGACTTTTGATTTTAGTTTCTCTGCACCAAAATTCCCAATTCCCAGTTTATTTAGGGTAAACTCCTGACAAACACCTTTGACAAACACTGACTTGACACATTCATCTGCAGCAACATCGCCACCTTTACACCAACCTACAATAAATGTATGGCCATATAATAACTTTCAACAGGTTACTCCGACATAATTTACCCTTTGGCCCAACAAATGCAACGAGGTCATGGTCCGTGAAAAATTGATCTTTTCCCCTTTTTTCCCCATGGTCAAAATGTAGGGGGAGAATCTGCCTTTTGTAAAAAAAATATTGTAGTGATTTTTAAAAACAGCTGCAATCATTTATGTTACAGTTGTACAAGATAATTGGGTGGCACGGTGGCGCAGTCTGAAGTTGCTGCCATATAGCGCCAGAGTGACGGGTTCGTTCCTGAATACGGGTGCTGTCTGTACGGAGTTTGTACGTTCTCCCAGTGACCTGCGTGGAGTTTCTCGAGGAGCTCCGGTTTCCGCCCACACTCCAAATACTTACAGGAACTACATATGCTGGTTATACACCGAAGATTTGTAGATTAATTGGGTTGGTATAATTGTCCCTAGTGTGTGTGCACGTGTAGGATAGTGTCAGTGGTGGTGGTGGGGGTTGGGGTCTATTTCCGCGCTGTATCTCTAAAGTTTAGAGCAAATTGACGTGTAAGTTCCCGCGCTACAACAGAACCCGCTAAATATCCCGCCACATGGAACGTGTTAAGAGTTTGCTGCGGGCTGGATAAAATCTCTTGGCAGGCCGGATGCGGCCCGCTGGCCATAGTTTATAGACCCCTGCTCTAAACCTTTCCTATCCATGTACCTGCCACAAATATCTTTTAAATGGTTTGTAGTATCTGCCTCAACTCCTTACTCTGGCAGCTCAATTGATATACCCACTACCCTCCGGTTCCAATTAAAACATTCCCCTATCACCTTCAGCCCATGTCCTCTAGTTGGTGATTCCCCTCCCCATGATAAAAGACTGCATTTAACATATCTATTCTTCCTCATGATTTTATATACCTCTGTAAGATCACCCCTCATCCTCCTGAGCTCCAAGGAATACCCAGCCCTTTTGAAAGTGAAAAATAACTCTGTAGATGCTGGGAAAGTGAAATAAAGACATACAATGCTGAAATAAAACCAGATCAGGCCTCACTGGTGGTACAAAGGTCTTGGATCTGAAATGTTAACTGTTCTTTCCACAGATGCTACCTGATTTTCTGTGTGCTTCAACAGTTTCTGTTTTCATTTTAGTTTATGTGTGTGTATCTGCATTAAACATAAGATCTTTGATTTGAGCTTCCAGTGGGGTTCAATTCGGCTTTCATCCTTTCTAAGATGAATTATTTACTACATTTTCTAGTACGGTGGAAGAGCAGGTGGCTTCAGGGGCTTTCAGTAGTGCCAGGTTTTTTATCAGGAGGACTGTCTTCAGGTTCTTATGATTTCCAGGTGGAATCAGCATTGTTTCCTGCCACCATCTGTAGCTTTGCGATGTCTGGCATTCAGTATTGTAAACATTCTTAAGTCTGTCAGATTGTATTTACTTACAACGTTCACTTTTAAACTTGCGATGTTTCCCAAAATATTACATCAGCGGGATTATCACAGCCAACGTGACTCCTTTCTCACATTTGTTTTTGTTTTTAAGTGTCCTTAATGCATGGCAAACAGTATATGGAGAGGATTATTCCTGTCAGTCGATAGGCAGATCGATGTTTAGTTCAACACATTTGGCTTGATATTTAAATTAAAAATTCTGATTGACTCTGCAATTATTGTATCATCCAGCAAATATTCTGGACTATTGAACATTCTACCTTATCAATGCCCAATAAATTATTCCCTTGTTTTAAACATTACATAATCATATAATTTGCAAGTGAACCTGGAGAGCTGTCGGTGAGGGGAGAACCACAGTGCTGGTGTATTGGCATGGTCCATGCGAACGTCATCCACTGAGTTCCGTTCCTGAGTGGTCAGGTATGGGTTATGAGAATATTATTGTACCTCACCTATTGTATCATCGTTGGAGCTCCGGAGTGTTGGATCTGCTGACTTTAACATTGTGGATCAGCGGTCTGCGGAGCTTCTAGCCACGGGTGCGGCGCTGATTTTAACATCACGGAACGGGGTGATCCCTTGCCGGGGAATGCCTGTTTTGGAGCTCCGTCTAGCGGGGTATGTGGTCTCGGAAGCCGCTGTCTCCGGTAGGAAGCGGCCAATTTGGGAACTCCAAGCCACAGAGCTGGAGATTCAATCATCCCAGAGAGAAGGCCTGTAAATTGGGCCGTCCGTAGCGGCTACTGCAGAGGGTTCAATGGCCCTGACCACAGGTGAACAAAGAGGAAGATGACGGAACTTTATTGCCTTCCATCACAGTGAGGAATGTTGATTCACTGTGGTGGATGTTTATGTTAAACTCTTTTGTGTATTGTGTACTTTGTATTCGTATGGCTGCATGGTAACTCAAATTTCACTACCAATTGGTGCATGTGACAATGAATGTGAACTTGAACTTGTATTACCCACATTCATCTGTGACATTTACCCCACTGCATCACCTCAAACTCTTATTATGACCACCCTTTCTCGGATTTGTGTTATCTGCTACTTGTGTCATGTCACTGAGTTGAAGACATACTCTGCAATACATTAGAAGTAATTTACCTCTGAGAACCACTCATAAAACAAGATCTTAGCATCAGCAGTACAAACACCAGCCATTCTGTTTTGGTTCATTAAAATCTATGAAAATATATCCATGGAATCTGCTGGTTATAAGAAACAATGTACCCATCATATTTTAACCCCATTGTTAGATTTTCATGAATTCTTCCATGTACTTGATAGATCGGTGAAGTGTATTCATTTGTACAGAAGCTAAGCAAAGCGAAGTGTCGTTAATACTTTTGGAAAGGGTCAGAAACGTAAAATTCCTGGACTTGCATATTTCCGAAGATCTTTCCTGGTCCCAGCACACTGATGAAATCATAAAGAAGGCACATCAGTGCCTCTACTTCCTGAGAAGATTACGGAGAGTCGGTATGTCAAGGAGGACACTCTCGCACTTCTACAGGTGCACATTAGAGAGCTCACTGACTGGTTGCATCGCGACTTGGTTCGGCAACTTGAACGTCCAGGAGCGGAAAATAATGCAGAAAGTTGTGACCACTGCCCAGTCCATCATCAGCTCTGACCTCCCCACCATCTAAGGGATCTATTGGAATCGCTGCCTCAAAAAGGCTGGCAACATCATCAAACACCCACACCATCCTGGCCACACATTCATCTCTCCGTTGCCATCGGGAAGAAGATACAGGAGCTTAATATCTGGAACATCCAGGTTCAGGAACGGCTGCTTTCCCACAGCCATCGGGTTATTAAACACACCATCAAACAAACTGAACAATAACAGCCTATTGCACTTTATCTGTTTATTTATTGTGTGTATATATAGATATAGATATATATGGTCTATGATATATTGGCACATTGAACTTTTATCTCCTGTTCTGTATTATGCTTACATATTCTGTTGTGCTGCAGCAAGCAAGAATGTCATTGTCCTATCTGGGACACATGACAAAACACTCTTGACTCTCTTGGGATTGCGGGTGCTGGTGCAAATGCACTGAAAAGACTAAATTTTGTGATGTTACAATTTCTTTGTGAGAGTCCTCCCGTTAAAATCAACGGCAAATTTCTTAAAGAAAATAGCATTAATCTTTCAATACAGTAAATAAAATTAATATTTTGCTTCAACGAAGCCTTGAGCATTTGTACTTATTTTCCCTTTGGTAACGAAAGTACAGTAATATCAAAGAAGACCTTTATTTAATGTGCATATGGTACAAATAAAGGAAAACAGATAATGTATAAACATACACCCATACATTGACACAACTCTCAGGAACTTGTAACTGCACATTGCATTGAGGACAAAAAATGCGGTAGTAACTCAGAAGGTCAGGCAAATCTCTGGAGAACATGAACACGTTATGCATGTTCTCCAGAGATGATACCTGACCTGCTGAGTTACTCCAGCACTTTGTGATCTTTTGAGTATTAACCAGCATGTGCAGTTATTTGTTTCAACTCGTTACACTGTATGGTCTCAGTGCAGCACACCTTGTCACCTAGAAGGTTCGATGCTCTGTGAACCCAGATTTGAGAAAAGTCACTTCCCAGAGATGGAATTGACTAGTTGTAATGCTGATTGTACTTTATCATTGCCTTTTTCTGCTTTGCTCAGTCAAATAAGGTGTTTTAAATATATCAGATGCAAAACTATTCAAAGGAAACGGTGGGCAACTTTGTTGCTGGTTTATTTTTGCCTTAATCCAAGAGATTCATCTTTTATTTCAATTGAATATGGTAAAGCTAATATCTTCTGTAAAAGTTACTTTGGTTTACTGAGTGCATTTGGGGTGGGGGTGGGGGGGGGGGAGGACACCTTCCTGGGCCACATGTGACTGTGGATCCAGCCATGAGGTTGATACTTCTCTCTGGAGTGGCCAAGCCAGTGAGGAATGGACAGCAGAAACTTGTGCGCTAGTCATGCGTCCAAGACCAATACATGAGAAAAATCTGTGGCACACATGCACACATGTGGATAATACAAAAGGAGAGCTTAGTTTGTCATTGATGCCTGTGATCAGTTCATGCCTTGTGGGATTATGATGGGGTCATGGTCTGACTTTATTTGGGCATGATGAAAAATCCCAGGTAAGTTTGCATTGTTTCCAGACCTTTGGTGACAAATGGGAGAGACTGAGAGCAGATGGAAATGCAATTAAAATGCAACAAACTGGCTTTATACATTTTATACAACACTATAATACATTTTGATTAGCTGGAGGAACTCAGCAGGTCTGGCAGCAGGGGGGGGAATGAACAGACAACGATTCGGGTTGGGACCATTTAGTTATCATAATTATCATCATCAACTCTTGTTAGAGAAGTGATTCGGATTATGGCCCGTGAATAGATGTTCACACTAGAATATTTGAAGCACCTGGGGATATCAAGAACAAATATTTGAGGATGATGGAGGGACACAACTACCAGGAATACTTGAATTACTCTCTGGATGGAAGAAGGCAAAGAATCAAAGGAAGTCTTGGAAATGATTGTGTGCTGAGTTGAATTGGGGTTTGAACAGACATTTGCATTCATTGAAGTCATTTACGAAAGGTTGATAGAACTGGCCCTCTGCATTTGTAAGTTGTTCTGATAAAAGCTGCTAAATCTTCCATGAAGAGTCGTCTCGGGCACTGCTGAGGCTCCACCCCCCAGGATATCTGACTGCCTTTGACAGGAGGCGTAACTTTGTTGTCGATCAATGCTTGAAGTTCTTTTTAACCACTCTTTCAGATGTCCTACCTGATACATGGAGTGACAGATGCCAGCACAGTTGTACTCTGCATTATTGCTGGATTGAGAGACATTCAAACAAATTAAAATTACCGTAAATAACTTATTAGTTGACAGTTTAAATAAAAAGCAAATTGCTAACAAATTATTGAAAACAAAATAGGTTTAGAAAACAAAATGCCTTTTATTATCTGGAAGTTCTTGTTCAAATGGCGAAACAGTCATTGTGTCATTCAGCATGAAGTAAAGCAATTTGGCAGAACTTGCCTGTCCTGACCAAGGAGTCCCATTTGCCTGAATCTCCAACGAATGTTTGTGGATTCCCTGAGAACATGGGGTTCAGGTCCTTTGCTGGTTTCTCTCATTCCAGCACCGAAGCTTTCATTTCCATTCGAGACCATGTTAAAAATCTATCACATTTTGTTTGTGGAATCACAATACACCAGGGTACAGATACTACTCAGGGAATGTAATTCCATAATTAAGATAACCAGCTGAATAGTTTGCATTGTACATGGTGTTTCCATTTGCTTCAAGTATGCCAGCATTCGAGACAATGCTGTTATCCACCTCGAGTGTTCATGGCAATTGAATCATTCAAAAATGCATTGTTTTCTTCCATTTCAGATGCTATCAGGATCAAGACAGCTGACTAAAACAATTGAGCCTTGTTTCCCTTTTGTTAAATTAACAATTACGGGAAAAACATCTATTTTAAATTCCTTATTATCTCATCCTTTATCCAGTCTTAATTGGAAAAGTATCTATTGCGAGTGCAATTCTTTAATAATAAGGGGTATTGTAACATAGCTCACCAGGAGACATTGCCTGGTTGTGATATTTAGTTGCTAATATATTTAGCTGTTTGGCTTCTATTCCATCCCAGCTTGTTTATTTCACTCATATTTTATTTTTCATTAGTAGGTTCAGAAGCAGACAAGATAAAATAGTTAGCTAATTTTTCTTGTTCTATTCTATTCTGTCCTTGCTTTGAACAGATCAAAGGAGAATATCAAATAAACTTTAACATGATCAAGATGTAGTGCCCATGTTGTGCAGAGCAAAATAGCATGGTATTTAAAGTTATCATTTTGGTTCAGTCAGTATAATTTAAAATTGGAAGCTGAACAGCATGATGGAGTCATAATGGGCAACTTTATAAAAACATGATTCTTTACCACTGTCAATATTTACTTCTCTAAAATTGTAAAACCTCATCTACCTTTTGCTAGTTTGGGATCTTGGTTGTTTGATGTATATGCTCTGTAGAAACATTGAAAATAGGTGCACGAGTAGGCCATTCAGACTTTCGAGCCAGCATCGCCATTCAATTTGATCATGGCTAATCATCTAAAATCAGTATCCCGTTCCTGCTCTTTCTGTAGTATCCCTTGACTCCTTGGTAGACACAAGGTGTTGGAGTCAATCAACAGAACAGGCAGCATCACTGGAGAGGAGGAATGATTCCTTTAGTCCTAAGAACAAAATCTAACTCTCTTTTGGAAAAAATGCAATGAATTGACCTCCTGCCTTTGGCATAGAATTCCACAGATTCACAACTCCCTGGTTGAAAAGGTTTTTCCTCATCTCAGTCCAAAATGGCCTACCCCTTATTCTTAAACCGTGACCCCTTGGTTCTGGACTCCCCCAACATAGGGGAACATCTTTCCTACATCTAGCCTGTCAAATCCTTTAAGAATGTTATATCTTCTTCTTTCGTATAGCGTGCACAGCCTAAAGTTGTTGGACAACTTTTTCTATTTGATCTTCCGTTTGTGCACGTCGAGTTGATTGCATTAGTCGAAACAGGGCGGACCACGTGAAGGTTGCAATTTTCCACACCAGAATGTTATGTTCCTATAAGACCCCCTTGCATGCGGCCTATAAATGCAGAGGGCCAGTTCTATCCTTTTGAATTTTATTTTGTTTTTAGCATGTCTAAAGGTGTGTTTTTGTCTTTTTTAGTGCGGGGGTGGGGGCGGGGAATAGGGGGAAAGGCTTTTGGTCACTTACCTGTGTGGAATGCGACTTTTCTCATAGTCCCATTTTTGCCCTCCCTCGCGGCCTAACAGCTTGGATTGGTGCAGCCTCTCCCGGAGTCGGGTCTAGAGCTTCAGCAGCGGGCGCAGAGCGGATTTTCCATCGCACATAATTTATCCACAACAAAAGTTACTGGTTGCAATAAAATTTCTAAAGGCATTTATTGATAATAGATGTTAAAACCGACCATACCCATCTGACAGGTTAAACATTGCACTAACTGACAAGTGATGGCCAAAGGAAATAACTGCAGCAAATGTTATTTTGGTAATATGTTTAAAGGTGTCAAAACGCCACATTACCAGACATTCAGATTAGATGTATGTGTTGTGAACAGCAATGAAGATACCCAATTTGTACGCACCAGATTAAAAAAAATGATTGATAAATGCTGTTTCCATCATTCCCACTTCAGAATTAACATTAAAATTTCAACTGAAATATCTCCTAACCAAATTTGTGATGTATATGACTGACTGTATAAGTAAAACCTGGATAACTCCAACGTATAGTTGTGAATGTTGCTCATTAAATAACTACAGTACTGATACTCCATATTAAGAGCATTGATTTGCCATTAAAATGGATTCTGTAATAACAATAGACAATAGGTGCAGGAGTAGGCCATTCGGCTCTTCAAGCCAGCACCACCATTCAATGTGATCATGGCTGATCATCCCCAATCAGAACCCCGTTCCTGCCTTCTCCCCATATCTCCTGACTCCGCTATCTTTATGAGGCCCATCTAACTCTCTCTTGAAAGCGTAATAACGTGTCAACGGTAGCAGTGACAATCGAACACTGCAGTTTTAATGTTTCACGTGTTCACAGTTTAATTAATCCATCTTTACGGATTAAAACAAATAATAACATTGGGAATTAAAACACATTTGATTGCATTCCGTTATCAAACATAGTCAATGTTCGCTCTGAAGACATTTCCAGCACAATAGGGTCGGGGGGGGGGTGAATCAATGCGCGATGGAGAGATGGGGGGAGGGGGGAGGGTGAGAAGGCAATCGGTGCAGAATGGCTGGATTGAAGCAGGGGAATTTGTGCGTGTTGGTTGGAGTAGGTAAAAGTCTGAGGGGGAGAGTGCGGGGGATGTCAGTGGGGTTGAATGGGGGGGATCAATATGGGATGGACGGGGGGGGGGGATCAGTACAGAATGAATGGGGGTAAACAAAAATGATGGAGAAACTCAGCTGGTGAGGCAGCATCTATGGAGCGAAGGAAATAGGCAACGTTTCGGGCCGAGACCCTTCAGACTGAACCTCCCATTCTTCTTGAATGGGGGGGGGGGGGGGGGAATCAGCACAGGATGGATGGTGGAGGGATCAGCACAGGATGAATGGGAGGGGATCTGTACCGGATGAATGTAGGGGGTTAGTACAGTGTGGATCGGAGGATCTGTGCAGGATTAATGGGGGGGATCACTACAGAATGAATGGAGGGATCAGTACAGGATGAATGAGGGGATCAGTACAGGATGAATGCGAGATTAGTACAGGATGAATGGGTGAAACACTACAGGATGAATGGGGGATCAGTGCAGGGTGAATGGGGGGGTCGGTACAGGATGAATGAGGAGGGTTAGTACAGGATGAATGAGGGGATCAGTACAGGATGAATGGTGGTTCAGTAAAAAGATGAATGGGAGTTTACAACAGGATGGATGAGGGGGGGATTGGTGCAGAATAAATGGAGGGGGGTCAGTACAGGATGGATCGGGAGATCAGTGCAAGATGAATGAGGGGATCAGTACAGGATGAATGGGAGGAATCAGTAAAAGATGAATGGGGAGATCACTACAGAATGGATGGGGGGGATTGGTGCAGGATAAATGAAGGGGAGGTCAGTGCTGGAAGAATGGGATCAGTACAGGATGAAGAAGATGAGCAGTTCAGGATGGATGGGGGAGCAGTGCAGGATGAATGGGGGAGGGGCAGTGCAGGATGGATGGGAAGGGGGGTCAGTACAGGTTGAATTGGGGGACCAGTGTAGGATGGATGGGGGGGTGGCAGGAGAATCAATGTGAGGTGGATAGGGAGATTAGTGCAGGATTAATAGATGGGGGGGGGGGGGGTAGATGGGGAGGGGAGCACAGGGGCTGTCAGTGAGGGATTGAGAGGAGGGGCGCCCAGGATAAGAGGGGGGGGGGGGGTCAGTGGAGGGGGGCGTGAGAGAGAGAGGGAGAGGGGGTGGGGAGGAAGGAAGGTCAGCGCTCCTCGGACAACACCGGCATCATCGCCCTGCTGCCTTGGCAATTGGGATCTCCTCGCCACCGCCTCCCCTCCTCCGGCAGCCAACAGGAAGGTGCGGGGCCGAGCGGTGCAGGTGATATAAGATTGTTGCTTCAGACGGCAGAAGGGGGCCTCCCCCTCCCTCCCTTCCTCCCTCCTCTCAGCCTCGCCGTGCGGGAGGGTTTGTTTGAAAGCGGTTATCGCTGTTGGCGGAGTGGCACGCAGCGGCCGTTCTCATGGCAGGCGGGGGAGGTGGAGCCGCTGCTGCTGTGCGGGGCCCGTCATTCTCTCCAACCCTCAGTCACCCACGCACCTAGTATCTTTGCCACGCACTACAGTCGCCGCCGACACGAAACGTCATGTTCCTTTTCACCAGAGATACTGCCTGACCCGCTGAGTTACTCCAGTTTTTTGTACATATCTCTGGTGTAAACCAGTATCTGCAGTGCCAAGCCAGGCAAAATGACTCAGTATTTAGGTTGCCCAGCGGCATTTTAGGTGGCCATTGGCACCCAGGCAACCGCTAATTTTGAGCCCTGATTTTAGTGCTAGGGATCTTTTCAAATTAATTGAGAGTACAGACGTGACCTAGGTTTACAACCATATGCAAAATATGTAATCTGGGCTGCATTCCCTCAGTGCAGTTAGTCAGTAATTGAAAATATGTGGTTTTGTTTTGGAGACGAGACAAAATTTGGAACCCAGAGTCCCAGGGCTGAGTCAACCGTATCCTCAGCTATTCATTTAAGTATTTGGCTTGGCAAATTCAACAATTAATGATTGACCCTTTTCTATTCAAGGCTTGTCAGCCTCGGTAGTGAGATGACTGACAAGTGTCCTATTATTACTTTGCATTCAAGATGCTGACGAATCGTGCTTTAAATCAACTTGTAGCTCTAAGTTATGTTGTACAAAGTGGTTGTCAGTTTGCAATGAATACCCAGCAGTCCAGTTGATACATTGCACATCATTAATGTTCTTGGAAAAGGAGATTCCTGACAATATGCATCGTTGCATATCTTCCCAATATAATTTAATTAATATTTAAATCTGGTTACCTCAGAATTCATTTGGTACTAGTTCTAAAGCTCCAGTTTCAGAAATTGGTTGAAAGTCAAAAGTTGATGTACCCAATAAATACCATTCATTTGAAGATGTAACATCGAGGATGGCCAAAGAGAATTGAAGTGTGTAAAATAGGTGCATAATGGGTGTAACAGCAGAACTTCACTTAAGTCTGACAGGTACCAATTATTAGCACAAACAAGGATTTTTGATCCAGTAAAGGGGCAACCTAATTGGCGAGTTTAGAAGAGTTTAAAAAATGACATGCTGAAGACCCCATTCGACTATGTAGAAGACCTCTTTCGACCTCCTTCGACTTTGAAGACTAGTTTCGACTAGCTATGACTAGCTACAACTAACTTTGGGAAAATTGGACACCAAGTAGTGGAGAGTGAAGACGCCCTCCTTTGATCTCCTTCGACCACCCTTCGACTATGATGAAGACTATCTATGACTACCTTTGACTACCCTCGAATACCTACGACTAACATGGCGACCTACTGTGCCTAAACCTACGAGTAAAAAATATGTTGATTATTTCCATGGCGACCTTTTTTTACTCGCGGGCATTTTCTAACATATTGAAATATACGCCGCGACCTAGCTGAGGCCTCGGGTACGCGGAGACCACTCTCGAGCATGAAGGAGAGTTCCAAAAACCTCCTACGACCTTGTGTCGACCATGCTGCGAGTATGAGTCGAGGACAAACTCGCCGGAACTCACGATTAGGTCGCCCAAGTGAGACAGCCCCTTAATAGAATAAACAGTTAAGGAAACTCTCAAAATGGTGTTGGAATATTTCAAATTAACTAAGGAGCTGTGTACTTCAGCCCAGTTGTGATCCGCCATTGTAGATTAGTAATTGCTTAACATATCATGTACTGCATACTTATAAACACTGTTCTGTTTAATATGGAGTACAGTGATGTACCGTAGCTAAAATGTATTGCAATCAACAGTACCATCTGCTTTATTGTTTAATGCATATTTGTATCTACACACTAATATGGCAGTTCATTCTAAATGGTTCACATGCAGCTTATATTACCACTTTGCTATTTGCAAAGACCATTACTGCGATTATCAGAGTGGTTGAAGTTCCTTGTTACAAATCCATTCCTATGCTGGCCTTCTAAACTTTGATGAAATGTGTGCATCACTTAATCCTGGAAAAAATCTGTGTTATGTTTGAGATTGGCTGATATGGATCATAAGATCATCACACTGAAGATGGGTCTCGAACCGAATCGTCACCCATTCCTTCTCCACAGATGCTGCCTGTCCTGCTGAGTTATGGGCCTGTCCCACTTAGGCGATTTTTCAGGCGAACGCCTGCGACTGTCAAGTTGCCGGCAGTCACCTGTAAAAACGGCAACTGGAATGGTGACTGTCAGAGTGGAACACACACACGCACGCACGCACACATCGCTTCCTTCACCAGCCTGTTATGCAGGCAGGGGACAGGGTAAGCGGGGGGAGCGCTGTCTGAGTGAAATTCACACAGTGCAAAGCCAAGGTGGTACAGACGCACACCACAATGAACAGGAAGGTTGGCGCTGTAATTAAGACGGCTAAACCACAGTGTAAGTCCTTTAAAAGAGGAGGGGAGAGGGGGAGAAGGAGTGGAGACAACTTTTAAGAAGCCAGAGGTACACGGCTGTGAAGCTCGGCAGACATTAACATTACCGGTCGGTTATCCTTGGTTCTGAAAACTACTGCTTACGTTTTTTACCCCCAATGAGCCAATGAAATTCACCGGTCAGCACCGGTTACAACCTACGACAACTTTCGACCTCCTGGCAACCCACCAGGACCTCCTGGCGACCCATCTACGGCATGAGAATTCTCACTACTCCATGGCGGCTTCATTCTGGTCGCCGCTAATTTTCTGAGCAATTTAATTGGTCCTTGGTAATTATTAGATTAAAAAATGACTGGCATTGCAGGGAAGAATTACTTTTGTGGGAAAATTCAAACAAGAGCTTAGTGTAGGCATTTGAGGTTTCCAGCATCGTCTAAAATTAATGAAATGGCTTGATTTGTTATGTTTGTGACTATAAAGTAGACTGCAAACAAAGGAACGTGTGATGGACAAAAAATAATTATTTCAGTGTTGCAGTTACAACTGACAGAACTGGGATCCCTTGTACATTCCAGTATAGACTTTCCCCATTGCAGTTGAAAGCCAAGTTTCTTTCTGCAAAAGGTGTCAAACACACATGAAGAAGCAGAGACCGAATAAGAAAAAAAATCTCAGATCAGGTTTCATCCTTTTAGATCTTCAAATTGAGTCCAGGTCTATTGTATGTAATGTTAAAGAAGGTACTGCAGATGCTGGAGAATCGAGGATGCTGGAGAATCGAGGATACACAAAAGGCTGGAGAAACTCAGCGGGTGCAGCAGCATCTAAGGAGCTCCTTAGATGCTGCTTATCTCCTTCGCTCCTTAGATGCTGCACCCGCTGAGTTTCTATTGTATGTAAGGTCATTTCAGCCATCATTCCACCCTGCCCTCCCCCGCAGTGACAGAATCCGTTTTCACTTGAAATAATTCAATGTTACAGCAATAGTCAATAATCTGTGCCACAGGCGCACTGGGGAAAGGAACCACAATCAAATATCCAACATAGTTTGTGCATTGTGGAACCAGAGATTGTGATTATTGGCCTTTCCAAACTTATTTAATTCTATCTGTTGTTCCGTGGAATGGCGATTATGTTCTCAGCACTCTCATCTTGTTTGCTTGCCCGTTTGTTTGCCCCGTTTGTATTTGAGCAGAAATGGTACATGATAGCGCTACAATTTTTGGCCCACCTTGCTCACCAAATTCCTGTGATGTAAATTAAACAAATTTTGTTCAGATTGATGGTATATTTTACAAGTTATTGACGTTTAACACTAAAAAAATATAAAACAGCCCCCCCCCACTTGCCGTGCCCGCACTTGCCCCGCCCCTACTTGCCCCACCTTGTCTTTACTTGACGTCACAAAGGATACTCACGCGGCGCGGCCTTTGCACAATTTCAAACCGCCATCTTTTTTTTCCTGTCACAACGGCGACCCAACAGCTTCACAGGTAAGATTCCTCCCATTTTAATTTCTGCTCCTCCGCCCCCCCCCCCCCCCCCCCCCCGGGCCCTGGGCTGGGGTTGGTGTGGGGACCAGGAGCAGGGAGACCGGAAAAGCAACGGGTACTCTCGGTTTCTCCCTCCCCCTCCCCCGGCTCCAGGACGCTCGCCCCCTCGACAGTCCCCGCCTCAAGCTCTCCCCCTCCCTCGGCTCCAGGACACTCGCCCCCCCCCCCCCCCCCCATGACAGCCCCCGCCTCAGCCCTCCCCCTCCCTTGGGTCCAGGACGCTCGCCATCCCCCCCCTGTCAGCCCCGCCTCAAGCCCTCCCCCGGCTCCAGGACGCTCGCATACCCCATTCCCCGACAGTCCCCCTCTCAAGTCCTCCCCCTCTTCTATCTCCAGGAAGCTCGCCCCCCCCCCCCCCCCCGTGACCCCCCCCGACAGCCCCAACCCTCCCTGTGCTCCAAGACGCTCGCCACCCCCCCGTCAGCCCCCGCCTCAAGCCCTCCCCCTGCTCCAGGGCGCTCGCACTCCACCCCCCCACCCCCCCCAACAGCCCCGACTCAAGACCTCCCCTTCAAGACGCGCGCCTTGGGTAGCCTTGTTGGTGGCACCTACATCACATTAAATAATAAAAACATGTTTTTATAAGTTTAAAATGAGAGGGGAGGGTGAAAAAATGAGCTGGTCTGCACAGTTGGGGGCTATGGGTGAGTGGTGGAATATTGGGTTGGGGGAACTGGTTTCGTTGAGGAAACGGATGAGTGGTGGAATATTGCCAAGGGGAACAAGTTGCGTTTGTGGACCCAACGGATCCCACTTGGTCTAGTCCTGATTAATGAGGTTTTATTTAAAGGAAAATACCTTTACCTGAGGGCAAAATGAAAGAGTGACCTGTGTGCACAGAGGTGGAACGCACTGCCAAGGGTGGTGGTGGAGGCAGAAACGATAGTGATATTTATAAGGGTTTTCGATTTGCATGTGGATATGCAGGGAATGGGAGGGGGATATGGTTTATGTGCAGGCAGAAGAGATTAGTTTAACTTGGTATCCCGTTCAGCACAGACGCTGCGGGCCGAAGAGCCTGTTTGCTGTGTTATATGTTCTATGTTCTTTCTCTATCTTTATGCCCACGTCATCCTGAATGAAAGGGAAATGTGACCCACAGCCATTCTCTTATTATAAAGTCCTTTACTAAGCAGGTCTTAAAAAGAATTGAAGGCACATTATTTTAAAACATTGCCCCACTTTTGATTGGTTTGTTGGGAAATCAGTCATGGTAATGTCTCCAGTATAAGCTTCTAATAGAAGCAGAAACAGATAACAGGTTTTAAGAATGATATAATGTATCTATTTGTGATATTTTTTGCAATAATAGGCAGATACGCCTATGGAAGCACATGGCCGGGTCTCCAGAGACAAAAGAGAAAGGTAAAAGAGAGGAACAAAGCTAAATACATCAGGAAGCGTGCCAAAACTAGCTCAGAATGCGACTTTCTATTGAATGCTTGAGGGAGTAGTTTTCAAATTTGCCTGCACTAATGAATGCAAGCTGTGATAATAAGAATTGAAGATAAGTTAATTATAAGCAAACAGTTATTGTTCAAAACGTTTCTCTGTAATGTTTAGATAGAACCTTACTGTGTCCTCTGCTCTGGAAAGCAGAATGATGCAGGTGCTGGAAATCTGAAATATAAACAAATTTCCGGAAATATTCTGCAAGTCAGGCAGAGTCTGGAGAGTTAACATTTTGGATTTATTATTTAATGTTCTAATGGAAGATAATTAACCTTAACGTAAGTACTGGAGGAACTGAGCTGGTCAGGCAGCATCTGTGGAGGGAAATGGACAGATGATGTTTGATGACGTCAGGACCTTTCAGAATGTTGTTTTTTGCTTAAGGTTCCAGCATTTGGACTCTTCTGTGTCTCCTTTAGTGTGAGCTCTCTTTACTTCTCCACAGATACTGCTAGATATTTCCAAATATTTCCAAGATTTATTCTGAACTATAATATTTTGTGTAAAAAGTCAGTGTTATGATGATTTTATGAGTTTTAGTCAACTCTCACTGTCTGCATGTCCATTTAAATAATATCACTGGCAGAGTTAGTGTGGCAGTTCTTCCAAACGAAATATTGTTCATCAATTCAGGCTAAATGAGGGCCATGGTTTGACTGAACAGCTGGCCCCCAAAGGATAGTAGCTGGCTGTAGCTGACCCCAAGCTATTCACAGTTACTCAATGGTACATAAAGCTTTTTTAAAAATAGTTAGTCCACTGACCCATGTAGTGTAAAACATTTGGAATCATAGTCTCTTCAATTCTGACATCCTGTCCTTTTAATTATTTGATGTTTATTTAAAGTATGGCATCTCCTTTCCAATTGATGCAGAAAGTTTAACTACTAGGATAGAAAGAAGTCCAGTCTAAATGTGTGATGCAAAATCAAGATGTCTGAAATCCAAAACATAAATTTGACTGGTCATTTTTGCAATAATAAGTAACATTACTAGACTCGGTACTACCAACTGCCTTGGTTGCATTAAGGACTTCAGGCTCAGTTTTATTTTGCACTATTACTTTTTTAAATTTATTGACCTTTTTTTTGTTTGTTTATAATGTTACCTGTTGAGTACTGTGTTTACAAATCTGTTGTGCTACTGCAATTCTATTGTTCCATGTTGGTACATCTCTCTCTCTCTCTCTCTCTTTTTTGTTTGTGGGTGTGTCCCCTTGTGGGTATGTCCCTGAAACTACGCCTAAAATGGTACACAATAGCGCAACAATTGTTGACCCACCTTACTCACCATTGTCCTGTGCTGTAAATGAAACAAGTTTCATTCAGATTGATGTTATATTTTACAGGTTATTGACATTTTAAACTTTAAACTTTACAAAAACAACTTTTCCATTTGCACTGCCCATCAGCCGCTTTACAATGACGTCACAATTGGATCCTGAATCTCATTTACATAAAAAGTCGCGATTTAAAAAAAAACGGTTTTAATCAAATTCTTCCGTTTTCATTCACAATGATGTCACAATAGGATCCAGAATCTTATTTACATTTAAAAAACATTACATTACATTACAAAAAAAACTCAGTTTTAATCAAATTCTACCGTTTTCATTAACAGCTAACACTGTTTAGGTTATTTTAAAGAAAAAACGCAATTTTCATTGAGATTTAAATTTTAAAAAGAACATCGCAATTTTCATTGTGGGGGGATTGGATAGGGGGAGCTTTAATTTTTAAACAAATCGTGATTTTCATTGTGGGGGGGTTGGATAGGGGGGAGGTTTCATTTTTTTAAAATCGCGATTTTCATTGTGGGGGGTGGGATGGGGGGAAGTGAGGAATGGGGGAACAGGAGGATAGAGGAATAGGAGGGGTGGAGAGGGAGGGGAAAGTTGGGGTGAGGAAGGAGAGTGGGGGAGGAGGGAGAGGAGGGGGAGTGGGGTTGATTGATTGGCTCCGACCTCCTCCTCAACGCCCGATTGGTCAGGGTCCCACGTAGGGAGGAGCGCCGATACCGCCCCCCACCTGGGGTCGATTGTCTCAAAGCCCGAGTGGTCCGGCTCCCATGTGGGGATTTTCATTGTGGGGGGGTGGGATACGGGGGAGATGAGGAGTGGGGGAGTAGGGGGATAGAGGGAGAGGAGGGGGTAGGGAGGGGAGAAGGGGTTATGGAGGGAGGGAGTGACTGAGGGTAGGGAAAAAGGGAGGGAGGATGAGGGAGGGATCCCACTTGCCGGCCGTGCCTGCGCCGTTGGGGGCGGTGGGTCAATGGTGGAATATTGCTTTGAGGGATGGGGCGCAACCTATAAAAGTGATAGGGGTGACTTGTTAATGCGAAACAACGGTGGTCATTCACTGAGTTAAAGGTGAAGATGTACGAGAACAAAAGTAGAGCAAGAACCAAATAAATCGGAACCACCCCCTCCTAACGTTGAAACCAATGTTCCAATCAATGAGTGCGTGAAAAGAGCATTTCTTCAATTTGTGCAAAACTAATCATAAACCAATGTAATGTCTTCAAGTTCAGAATCAATTCAGGTGAGGTACTGTAGTTGTGTATGGCATGGTTTGAATGCTAGGGTTCCTGTCGTATTAATTGGAAGGATATAGGTTTAAGTGTCACTACAGGGAAGTGTGCACAAAAATTACAGATACTCTCGATCAGTTTTGAGGAAGTCTTACATTGCTGGAGGTGTCATATTTAAGATATGTCAAGCCATGGTCTTCTGTCTTGGGGAAATGTAATAGATTTCATTGCTCCATCTTGAAGAAGAGCAGGAGAGTTCTTGGTGTTCTGCCCAGTGTTTGTCCCTGGGCCAATATTTGGTAAACATGGATTATTTAATCATTATCTTATTGCTGTCATTCTGAGCTTGGTTCGTGTAAATTGCTTCCCACACAATATATTTTACAGCAATAACTATATTTCAAATGTGTCTTGTTGCCTGTAAAGCCTTTTTGGGTCACTTTGAAGTTAAAAGTTACAGGTAAAGCCTTCTTTAATTCTGAGTAATGGACGTATGCATTCCATTTAACTGCCTGTGGGTGGAGACAGAGCCCCAGAGGTTCCACATTCGCTGCCACTCCATGAACCATGAAGCATTTCTAACATTAAAGGATGTACGATTTCAAGAGAAATGTGAAAATTGACCTCCAATTTCAGAAGGTTCTTGCTTTCTCCCTCCTTACCCTCCCCAGCTCTCCCACAAGCCTACTGTCTCTGCCTCTTCCTTTCTTCCCCCACACCCCCCCCCCCCCCCCCCGACATCAGTCTGAAGAAGGGTCTCGACCCGAAACGCCGCCTATCCCTTCTCTCCATAGATGCTGCCTCACCAGCTTAGTTTCTCCAGCATTTGTGTCTACAATAGATTCGAGAGGCTGTTTCTCCTGGCTGGAGAATCAAGAAAGAGAAACCATTGTCCCAGGAAGAAGTAATTTAGGATTACGATGAATAAAAATGTTTCCACTTGCCAAGGTGCTAATAGAGTCAGAAAGATATAACAGAAGAAACAGGCCCTTTAACCCATCAAGTTGACACTAACTGTCAAATACCCATTCATCTTATAACCATATAACAGTCCCATAACACCATTCCACAGCACATCCAGCTCATTCACACAGCCACCACCCTCTGAGTAGAAAGTTCCCTCACGGCTCATGTCATGCCCTCTTGTTTGAATCTTCCCTACCCTCAATGGGAAAAGCTATCCACGTCAACTCGGTCTATCCCTTTCATAATTTTAAAGACCTCCAAGTCACCCCTTAACCTTCTGCGCTCCAAAGAATAAAGACCTAACTTGTTCAACCTTTCTCTGTAACATAGTTGCTGAAACCCTGGCAACATTCTAGTAAATCTCCTCTGTACTCTCTCTATTTTGTTGACAGCCTTCCTATAACTAGGCGACCAAAATTGTACACCATACTCCAGAATTGGTCTTACCAATGCCTTGTACAATTTTAACATTACTTCCCTACATGAATTACTTCCCTACATTATTCAATGCTCTGATTTATAAAGGCCAGCACACCAAAGGCTTTCTTTACCACCCTATCTACATGCGATTCCACCTTCAGGGAACTATGCACAGTTATTCCTAGATCCCTCTGTTCCACAGCATTCCTCAATTCCCTACCATTTACCATGTACGTCCTATTTTGATTTGTCCTAAGATGTAGCACTTCACACTTATCAGCATTAAACTCCATCTGCCATCTTTCAGCCCACTTTTCCAAATGGCCCAAATCTCTCTGTAGACTTTGAGAATCTACTTCATTATCCACAATACCACCTACATCATCTGCCATTTTCCACCCCATCATCAGATCATTGATGTACATGACAAACAAAGTGGACCAACACAGATCCCTGAGGCACCCCACTGGTCACGGCTTCCAACCTGACAAACAGCCATCCACCATTACTCTCTGACATCTCCCATTCCACTGTTGAATCCATCTTGCTACTCCGCCATGTAACACCCACCTTCTGCCTTCCATGGGGAACCTTGTCAAAGGCCTTACTGAAATCCATATTCCACTGCTTTACCCTCATCAATTTCCCTAGTTACCGCTTCAAAAAATTCAAGAAGGTTTGTCAAACATGACCTTATCCATGTTGACTGTTCCTGATCAGACCCTGTTTATCCAGATGCTTATATATATTATCTCTAAGTATCCTTTCCATTAATTTTGACGTCAAACTAATAGGTCTATAATTGCTAGGTTTATTCTTTGAAAACCCTTTTTAAACAATGGAACAACATGCGCAGTACGCCAATCCTCCGGCACTATTCCCGTTTCTAATGACATTTGAAATATTTCTGTCATAGCTCCTGCTATTTCTACACTAACTTTCCGACTTATCCACCTTTATATTTTTCAAAAGTGTCAGTATTTCCTCCTCTTTGAATCTCATAGTTTCCATAGACTCTACTTTTTTACACAGAGTTCAATATCCTTCTCCTTGGTGAATACCGAAGAAAAGAAATTGTTCAATATCTCCCCCATCTCTTTTGGCTCTGCAGATAGCTGTCCATTCTGGTTCTCTAATGGTCCAATTTTATCCCTCGTTATCCTTTTGCTATTAATATAGCTGTAGAAACCCTTTGGATTTACTTTCACCTTTCTTGCCAAAGCAACCTCATATCTTCTTTTAGCCTTCCTAATTTCTTTCTTAAGATTCTTTTTACATTCTTTATACTCCTCTAGCACCTCATTTACTCCATGCCTCCTATAATTATTGTAGATATCTCTCTTTTTTCGAAACGAGTGTCTAATTTCCCTTGAAAACCATGGCTCTTTCCAATTTTTTACTATTTCCTTTCAACCTAACAGGGACATAAAGATTCTGTACTCTTACAATTTCCCCTTTAAATGTCCTCCATTTCTCTTCTACATCCTTCCCATGAAACAAAGTGTCCCAATTCACTCCTTTAAAATCCTCACGCATTCCCTCAAAGTTAGCCTTTCTCCAATCAAAAATCTCCACTCTAGGTCCTGTTCTGACTCGCTCCATAATTATATTGAAACTAATGGTATTGTGATCACTGGTCCTGAAGTGCTCAGCAACGCATACCTCCGTCACCTGTCCTGCCTCATTTCCTAACAGGAGGTCCAGCACTGCCCCTTCTCTGGTCGGTACCTCTATGTACTGCTGCAAAAAACTATCCTGCACACATTTTACAAACTCCAAAACCATCCAGCCCATTTACAGAATGTGTTTCCCAGTCTATTTTTGGGAAATTGAAATCTCCCACAATCACTACCTTGTGCTTACTACTAATATCTGCTATCTCCTTACATATTTGCTCTTCCAATTCTCGCTCCCCATTTGGCGGTCTAAAGTACACCCCTAAAAGTGTTGCTACACCGTTCCCACTTCTCAGTTCCACCCAAATAGCCTCCCTAGACGAACCCTCTAATCTATCCTGCCAAAGCACTGCTGTAATATCCTCTCTGACAAGCAATGCAACACCTCCACCTCTGGTCCCTCCAATTCTATCACCCCGGAAGCAACGAAATCCTGGAATATTTAGTTTCCAATCACAGCCCTCCTGCAACCCTCCTGATTGCCACAACATCATATTTCCAGGTGTCAATCCAGGCTCTAAGTTCATCCACCTTACTTACAATGCTCCTAGCATTAAAATATGCACATTTTATAAACCCACCATCCTTAATTCTCTGTCTATTATCTTTTTCATCTTTCTCGCCTACATTTTGGGTCCGAGTGCTTCCCTTCTCTGCCTCTTGCCCCACACCCTGTCCCCTAGCCCCCTCTACCCGAGTCCCTCCCCCCAGCCTTTCTAGTTTAAAGTCTCCCCAGTAGCCTTTGCAAATCTCCCTGCCAGGATATTGGTCCCCTTCGGGTTCAAGTGCAACCCGTCCTCTGCGTACAGATCATGCCTTCCCCAAAAGAGGTCCCAGTGATCAAGAAACTTGAATCGCTGCCCACTGCACCAGTCCCTCAGCCACGCATTTAGCCTCCACCTCATTTCATTCCTACTCTCACTGTCACGCGGCACAGGCAGTAATCCTGAAATCGTTACCCTTTTGGTCCTTCTCTTTAACTTTCCCCCCAACTCCCTAAATTCTCCCTTCAGGACCTCGTCACTTTTTCTGCCTATGTCATTGGTACCTATGTGTACCACAACATCAGGCTCCTTTCCCTCCCTTATTAGAATCTTTTGGACACGTTCTGACACATGCGAGACCCTGGCACCAGGGAGGCAAACTACCATCCGGGTCTCCCGACTGCGTCCACAGAATCGCCTATCCGACCCCCTAACTATAGAGTCCCCTATTACAATTGCCCTCCTCTTTTTGCTACCCTTCTGAGCATCAGGGCCGGTCTCTGTGCCGGAGGCCCGGCCGCTGTTGTTGCCCCCAGCTAGGCTGTCCCCTCCAATCGTACTCAAACCCGAGTACCTATTTTCCAGTTGTACGGTCACAGGGGTACTCTCTAGCCCCTGCCTCTGCCCCTTGCCCTTCCTAACCGTGACCCACTTGTCTGCCTCCTGTGGTCTGGGAGTGACTACCTCCCTGTAGCTCCTCTCTATGACCTCCTCACTCTCCCTGACCAGACGGAGGTCGTCGAGCTGCTGCTCCAGGATCCTATCACGATACTTTAGGAGCCCCATCTCGACACACCTGGCGCAGATGTGGACGTCTGGAGGGCTATCAGATTCCCTGACCTCCCACATCTGACATCCAGAACAGTAGACTGCCCTGGCCTTCATACTGCCCCCCTTACACAGGATACAATAGCAACACAATATAAAATCACTACAAACTGCTGGGATCTGACTGTAAATCAGCTGCTTTCCCTAGTCCACTTCCCACCAATCAGCGGCTTCCTCAAAAAAAACCCACTTCTCCAAATGGAATGTTATGGATTTTGGTAAGCCTCTGAAAAAACAAGCCCCGCACTAGATTTTATAGCTTACCGGTCGGGTGTCGCTCCTCCCCCTCCTCCTCTTCCAACGGCTCCTGTGGGCCTCTGAAAAAACAAGCCCCGCGCTGGATTTTATAGTTTACCGGTCGGGTGTCGCTCCTCCCCCTCCTCCTCTTCCAACGGCTCCTGTGGGCCTCTGAAAAAACAAGCCCCGCGCTGGATTTTATAGCTTACCGGTCGGGTGTCGCTCCTCCCCCTCCTCCTCTTCCAACGGCTCCTGTGGGCCTCTGAAAAAAACAAGCCCCGCGCTGGATTTTATAGTTTACCGGTCGGGTGTCGCTCCTCCCCCTCCTCCTCTTCCAACGGCTCCTGTGGGCCTCTGAAAAAAACAAGCCCCGCGCTGGATTTTATAGCTTACCGGTTGGGTGTCGCTCCTCCCCCTCCTCCTCTTCCAACGGCTCCTGTTATCCTGACCCATTTTATTCTGCTCGCATTCCTATCGCCCTCCAATTCCCTTACACAGATTCCACCACTCATCAACATACTGGGAGCAATTTATTGTGAGCAATTAATCTACCAACCTGATGTCTTTGGATTGTTGGAGGAAACTGGAGCACCAGACATAAACTCATGCAGTCACAGGGAGATTGTGCAAGGTCCACACTGAAAGCAAACAAGGTCAGGATTTAACTCAGTTCACTGAAGCTGTGATGTAGCAGCTCTACCACTGTGCCACTGACAATCTTTGAAATTGTCTATTCAAGAAGGTTGTCAGTGCTTGGATGTTGAGTGCATTCAAAATTCAGGACTGTAGATTTTGGATACAATTATAATTAGTGTACATGGGGATTGCATAGCACCTTTATTCCTTCCTTAGAATTAGTTAAGAAGGATAAGGGGGTATCTCATTGTAACCTATCCATTATTGGGAGAGTCTAGAACCAGAGGGTCACAGCCTCAGAATAAAAGGACATACCTTCAAAATGGAGTTGAGGAATTTCTTTAGTCAGAGGTTGAGGAACCTGTAGAATTAATTGCCACGGATGGTTGTGGAGGCAAAGACATTGCGTATTTTTAAGGCCGGGTTGATTGGAAATGGCATCAAATCTTACTGGGAGTAGGCAGAAGAATGAGGTTGTGAGGGGAAAGCAAGATCAGCCATGATTGAATGGTGGAGTAGACTCGATGGGCTGAATAGCCTAATTTTGCTCCTATGCAAAATTTACATAGCAAAAGTATTTGAGTACAAGAGCAGGGAGGTTCTACTGCAGTTGTACAAGGTCTTGGTGAGGCCACACCTGGAGTACTGCGTACAGTTTTGGTCTCCTAATCTGAGGAAAGCCATTCTTGCCATAGAGGGAGTACAGAGAAGGTTCACCAGACTGATTCCTGGGATGGCACGACTTCCATATGAAGAGAGACTGGATAGACTTGGCTTGTACTCGCTGGAATTTAGAAGATTGAGGGGTGATCTCATAGAGACTTACAAAATTCTTAAAGGGTTGGACAGGCTAGATGCAGGAAGATTGTTCCCGATGTTGGGGAAATCCAGGACAAGGGGTCACAGTTTAAGGATAAGGGGAAGTCTTTTAGGACCGAAATTAGAAAATCGTTTTTCACACAGAGAGTGGTGAATCTGTGGAATTCTCTGCCACAGAAGGTAGTTGAGGCCAGTTTGTTGGCCATATTTAAGAGGGAGTTGGATGTGGCCCTTGTGGCTGAAGGGATCAGGGGGTATGGTGAGAAGGCAGGTACAGGATACTTAGTTGGATTAATCAGCCATGATCATATTGAATGGCGGTGCAGGCTCGAAGGGCCGAATGGCCTGCTCCTGCATCTAATTTCTATGTTTCTATGTCTTATTGTCTCTGGCTTCACATTTCACACTTAATTCCTCTTCTATCCTTATTTCCTTAACTCACACTTTTTGACTTTTCATCTCTGGCCTTTGTCCAATCATCTGCCAATCAAATCCCATCTCCTGTATCCATCTATCACTTGCCAACCTTTGTCTTGCACCCACCTCTCTTCCAGCTTTCCCCTCACCTTCTGCAACCAAATACGGGTGACAAGGATTATGGGAAGATGGCAGGAAAATGGATTTAGGAGACATAGATCAGCCATGATTAAATGGCGGAGTAGACTCGATGGGCCGAATGGCCTAATTCTTCTCAGAACTAGTGAACCAGTCTTAAGAAGTTTTCCAACCAGAAACCCATTCCTTCTCTCCAGGGATGCTGCCTGCCCATTTTGTCTACCTTCCAACCAGAAACGTCACCTATCCATGTTCTCCAGAGATGCTGCCTGACTCGCTGAGTTACTCCAGCACTTTGTGTCGGTCAGTTACAACCTTTTTGAAATGGCAGAGGAAGTCCATGTCTCTCTTGTCTACTCATGCCATCTTTCATGGTACAGAGCACAGATCAGGAAAAGTATCTTGAAATACAAGTTATGACTGTACATCGGCCTTTTCCGGAATTCTGTGTAGAATCAAGTCTATTACATTGTTATTTGTGTGTGAATTAGAACTTATCAATATACCATAGATTTTCTGATTTGATGTTATTAATTTGAGAACAAAGAAACTCACCAGTGCGATTGGGTATATCGATCTGAACTGTACCTCAGTAGACGTGACAATAAACTAACTAAACAAGATGAGGCACTGGTTAAAATCACCTTTGAAACATACATCACCAGTGGCAGGCTAAAGGAATTCTAGATTTCTACCAGTGCACTTGGGAAAATATCTTATCAGTGCAGTTGTATCACCAACATAACATTGGCCATTTCCTTACCGGCATGCTGTAGCAGCTTACATCAGCCCTAGGTTAATAGCTCAACTTGCCAACAGCTGAATGAACCAGTAACCTTCTGACTCAAAGGCAAGAGTGATATCATCTGTTATTCAAGTTCATTGTCTGAAATTCTATTTCTCAAGTATTAGTAAACCATTTCCTCTGCGATGCACCCCAGTCAGAAAGATGTATTGATAAGACTTGTACTGAAAATACATTTGAGTTTAGTTTAGTTTATTGTCACGTGTACCGAGGTACTGTGAACAGCTTTTGTTGCGTGCTAACCAGTCAGCAGAAAGATGATTACAATCGATCAATTTACATTGTATAGATACATGAGAATGAGTTTGGGTTGCATAACACTGATGTGACTTGAATCTACTGTGCATCAAAACTAAGCTGCAAATCCTGACCTGGTTGCACTACAAGGGGAGGCATGTTGGGTATAAATTGATTTTAGATAATTAATTTGAATTTGTGTAGCATGCTTAATATAAAGTGTTGAAATATGGAACTGCAGATGCTGGTTTAAAAAAAAAACACAAATTGCTCACACAAAGTAAGTCAACAGGTCAGGCAGCATCTCTTGAGGACATGGATAGGTGATACTTCATGAAAATGAAGGTCCGGGATCCTTCATGAAAATGGACTGTCAGAGACATATGTAAGTGAACTTTCAAGGAGGGAAGTAAGTGTTAAAAGTTGTGTTTTGGTGGTGGGACGTGTAATGATTAGTAGCTGAGCAAAAATATTTGATGTATGTGGAGTGGGTTTAAATGTTATCAAGTGGAATCCGCTTCAGAGATGAAATTTCATATTGAACTTGTCTTTGGTGCAAAATGAAATGTTTTTGCACCAGTGGTATAATGTAAATGAAACCTGTCCAATTAGTTGTTTTGTAAAATGCATTGTAAAAAATTTTTGTCAGCTGAATGTAAATTAGACCACTTCGATAAACAGCAATAATTTATCACTGGGACAATGTGGCTCAACGGTATCCATTACCAAAATTGAGATTTGTGCATTGCATGCCGATCGATGTCAGATCAGTGTCTCATGCAGAGGCAGATGCAGTAGTCCCTCTGCGTAAACAAGTCATATGTGTGGAGTGCCATGCTAAAGTTTTCTGATGTGTGGAATTGATCCACTGAGCAATTGAATTTTAGATGACATTGTTCTGCATGGTGCACAAAAATGTTCTGCTTTGCAATAACATTTCTTGACTGCTGCACTTGAAGGCAACCTTTATACTGCCTCTTATTCAGTTTTTGTGAGATAGTAGTCCAGTTCTGCTTATACTTATAAAAATTAACATCTTACAAGCAACTAGCTTGATACATCAGGGAACGCATGCAGAGATAGATTGCCTGTTATTATTGATGAGAGTGTGAGGAAGTGTTCCTCTGTGCAGACTTTGTCTCAGAGAAGCGTCTGGTAATCTGTTGGCTTAAGACAGAAATGCTTATATTTATTTGGTGTCCTTTTGCAACTTCAGTGTTCTAGAGTCATACAACAAGGTGCTCCATCTACCACTAGTCCAGTGTGTCCGCGTTTGGCCCATAACCCTCTAAACCTTTCCTACCCATGGACCTGTCCAAATATCTGTTAAATGTTGTTATTGTTTCTGCCTCAACTATCTTCTTCGGCAGTTCATTCCATATACCCAACACCCTCTGTGTAAAAAGTTGCACCTTAGATGTCCTTTTTCCTCATACCTTAAATATATGTACTTCTGGGTAAAATATTTTGTGTATCTACCCTATCTATTCCCCTCATTATCGTGTACATCTCTATAACGTCTCCTCTCATCCTCCTATGCTCCAAGGAATGCAGTCCTAGCCTGTCCAAGTACAGCTCAGACCTTCAAGTCCTGGAAAATGACCCCATAGATCTTCTCTGCGCTCTTTTGAGCTTAGCAACATCTTTCTTATAGCAGGGCGACCAAAACTGAACACAAATACTTCAACTGGAGCCAAACAGCAGCTGTAATCAATACACTGATTGATGAAAGCCAATGTGCCAAAAGCATTCTTGACCATGCTATCTACATAATGCCCTGCTTTCAAGGAACTATGTACCAGCGCTCCTAGATTCCTCAGCACTCCCCGGAGCCCGGCCATTACTGTGAAGATCCTGCGTTGGTTAGACTCCCCAAAATGCAACACCTCACATTTTTCTGCACTAAACTCCATTAACTATTCCTCTGCTCACTTGCCCAATCGGTCAAGATCTTGCTGTTAACTTTGCAATCGACAATACCACCCATATTTGTGTCACCTGCAAACTTACTAATCGTATCTTGTACGTTCTCATCCAAATTGTTGGTATAAATCACAAATAGCAACGGACCCAGCACTGATTCACAGGCCTCTAGTCCAAAAAACAATCTTCCACCATCATCCTCTGTTTCCTTTCATGAAGCTAATTTTCCATCCAATAGACAATAAACAATAGACAATAGGTGCAGGAGTAGGCCATTCGGCCCTTCGAGCCAGCATCGCCATTCAATGTGATCATGGCTGATCATCCCTAGTCAGTACCCCGCTCTTGCCTTCTCCCCATATCCCCTGACTCCGCTATCTTTAAGAGCCTGATCTCGCTCATTTGAAAGTATCCAGAGAACCGGCCTCCACCGCCCTCTGAGGCAGAGAATTGCACATACTCGAAACTCTCTGTGGGAAGAAGTGTTTCCTCATCTCCGTTCTAAGTGGCTTACCCCTTTTTCTTAAACTATGGCCCCTGGTTCTGTACTCCCCCAACATCGGGACCATGTTTCCTCTAGTGTGTCCAAACCCTTAATAATCTTATATGTTTCAATAAGATTCCCTCTCATCCTTCTAAACTCCAGAGTATACAAGCCCAGCCGCTCCATTCTCTCAGCATATGACAGTCCTGCCATCCCGGAATTAACCTTGTAAACCAACGCTCCCTCAATAGCAAGAATGTCCTTCCTCAAATTAGGGGACCAGAATTGCACACAATATTCCAGGTGTGGTCTCACTAGGGTCCTATACAACTGCAGAAGGACCTCTTTGCTCCGATACTCAACTCCTCTTGTTATGAAGGCCAACATGCCATTCGCTTTCTTCATTGCCTGATGTACCTGCATGCTTACTTTCATTGACTGATGAACAAGGACCCCCAGATCCCGTTGTACTTCCCCTTTTCCCAACTTGACACCATTTAGATAATAATCTGCCTTTCTGATTTTGCTACCAAAGTGGATAACCTCGCATTTATCCACTAGCTATTGGCTAACTCTCCCTAGATCTCAAGCTTTTTGAATTGAGGATATTACTGTCATAGAAACATAGAAAATAGCTGCATGAGGAGGCCATTCGGCCCTTCGAGATGGAACCGCCATTCATTGTGATCATGGCTGATCATCCACAATCAGTAACCCGTGCCCGCCTTCTCCCCATATCCCTTGATTCCGCTAGCCCCAAGAACTGTATCTAACTCACTTTTAAATTTATCCAGAGAATTGGCCTCCACTGTCTTCCGTGGCAGAGAATTCTACTAATTCACAACTGTCAGGGTGAAAAAGTTTTTTCTCATCTCAGTTTTAAATGACCTCCCTTTTATTCTTAGACTGTGGCCCTTGGTTCTGGACTCCCTCAACATTGGGAACATTTTTCCTGCATCTAGCTTGTCCAGTCCTTTTATAATTTTATATGTTTCTATAAGATCCCTTCTCATCCTTCTAAATTCCAGTGAATACCAGCCCAGTTTTTCCAATCTTTCCTCGTACGACAGTCCCACAATCCCGGGGAATAACCTCGTGAACCTATGCTGCACTGCCTCAATAGCAAGGATGCCCTTCCTCAAATTAAGAGACCAAAACTGCACACAATATTCCAGATGTGGTCTTACCATTTCCCTGTACAACTGCAGAAGGACCTCTTTACTCCTATACTCAAATCCTTTCGTTATGAAGGCCAACATGCCATTAGCTTTCTTCACTGCCTGTTGTACCTGTGTGTTTGCTTTCAGTGGTACACAAAAATGCTGGAGAAACTCAGCGGGTGCAGCAGCATCTATGGAACGAAGGAAATAGGCAACGTTTCGGGCCGAAACCCTTCTTCAGACTGACACATTTCCTGTCTGCCAACCAATTCTCTACCCATGTCAATACCCTACCCCCAATATCTGGGAGCAAATAAACTGAACAGCACTGGGAATGCGACTTGGTTCATGTTGGGTGATGGAGCATTTTAGATGAACATAACTTTGATGGTGGTATGAAGAAATCAGTCTGAAGAAGGGTTTCGGCCCGAAAGGTTGCCTATTTCCTTCGCTCCATAGATGCTGCTGCACCCGCTGAGTTTCTCCAGCATTTCTGTGTACCTTTGATTTTCCAGCATCTGCAGTTCCTTCTTAAACACTTTGTTTACTTTCAGTGACTGGTGTACAAGGACACCCAGGTCACATTGCACTTCCCATTTTCCTAATCTGACGCCATTGAGATGATAATCTGCCTCCTTGTTCCTGCTGCCAAAGTGGATAACCTCACATTTATCTACATTGTACTGCATCTGCCATGGATCTGCCCACTCACTCAACCTGTCCAAGTCACCCAGCAACCTCCTAGTATCCTCTTTGTATTTCACACTGCCACCCAGCTTTGTGTCAACTGCAAATTTGCTCGTGTTACTTTTAATTCCATCATCTAAATTATTAATATATATTATAAATCGTTGCCGCCCTAGCACCGAGCCTTGCGGCACCACATTCGCCACTGCCTACCATTCTGACAGGGATCCGTTTATTCCTATTCTTTGTTTCCTGTCTGCCATCCAATTCTCTATCCATGTCAACACCCTACCCCCAATACCTGGGAGCAAATAAACTGAACAGCATTTGGAATGGGACTTGGTTCATGTTGGGTGATGGAGCATTTTAGATGAACATAACTTTGATGGTGGTATGAAGAAATTGAACAATGGAAGAGAGGAGTATTAGAAGTGTGTGGGGGTGCAGAAATGCACACATTTCACAAAGTTGAGACAGAAGAGAGAATTTAAGAGATGGCAGATAACAGTTTGTGAAGGCATTGTGGTCAAAGGCAAATTCTTTTGAGGAGGTGGTTGATAAATTGGCCAACAAAAGGACACACCTAGAATGAGGGAACTTTGATACTGTTAACAAAATCGGATATTATAAGGGACCCACAAAATCTTGCTCAAGTTCTTGCAAAATTAAAAGACACAATCTCAGAATACGTTGGCTGTTCAGGATAGCTGGGATGAAATGTCTTTAACCAGATGGCAGTGAATCTTTGGGGGTTCTCTCTACAAGAGGGCTGTGAAGCCTCAGTACTGATAAATTCAATGTAAAGATCAATTAGTTTTTAAATAACCGAGAATTCCAGGATATGGGGTTTCGTGTAGAGAAGATAAAGTTTAGCCACGATCTTGTTAAATGGCAGAACGGGCACAAATGACTAAATGTCCTACTTTTGCTTTAATTTATGTTATGCCCTGATAACTTTAAGCTTAGCCAGCATTTCTATTGTAAGATATAACATTAAGCATCGTGCTTCATTTTCTGAAAAGTCATCTTTGGTAGGATGTTTTATCCAATTCCTTCCAAGAAATATTGAGAAAGTCATAGATTGATTAGTCGAGAATAATTGGATTATTGTAATCTACCTTAATTTGGGGGTGAAGAAACATGATAAAAGAAACAATCTTGCCATTTATTATTAAACATAATAATAGGATTGCAGCAGTGGGGAGTAAATCCAATTAAAAAGATTAATTTGAATTAACTAACCAAACATTTTAAACACGAGTTTTACATTTGGCACTACCATGTAATTCATTCCTTTCAAAGAAATATGAAAGACATGGACAAGGCTTGTGCTGTACTTGTTTGTTCTTGCCCTGTTGGTGATCCTAAAATGTTATGAGGTGAGGAATTCCACTTTGACTGTTGATTCAGAACTCAGCATATGCCTTGGAGTAGATGGTGCACATTTATTAGTTTGGATGTGCTTCAAGTACATTGAGATTCAAAAAAACATTGAAATTTACAGCACAGAAAGGAAGTTATCTGGCCAATCCTGTGCACTTTGGTCAATTGAAGAGCTATTTAAGTTAAACCCATTTCCCGGAGCTCAGTGTAGAGCTGTCCAGGTTGTGACTCTTCAAATGCTCTGTCAACTTTTTTTTCATACACCAAGATGTCTTGACTTTACCGGCGCCTCAGGCAGCATGGTTTAGACACCCCACGCGTTCTTTCAATGATTGCAGAGCATGGGAGATGTTTTTGTATAAAATAATCTAGCGATTTACAGCGAGGCCTTGAAATAATCTGATGCTTTGGTTCAATTTGTGTTATTTCACTTGTAAAACAAGTTGATATTACTGACCCCTCTTACAAATGAATATCAATTCACCTTTAGACAACTATATTGAGGGCGACCTCCACAACACCATGTGGAAGAGGTTATGAATTTGCATGCCTTTTGGCAGTTTTATTCAAATATAATGTGTACACAACCATTGAAAAATAGAAATCTGCCACTCTAAGAAACCCGAATTAAAAAATATGCTGGGTGTAGGGTGGCCATGGTGGCACAGCGGTAGAGTTGTTGCCTTGCAGCGCTGGAGACCTGGGTTCGATCCCGACTGCGGGTGCTGTCTGTACGGCGTTTGTACGTTCTCCCCGTGACCGCCTGGGTTTTCCCAGAGATCTTCGGTTTCCTCCCACTCTCCAAAGACGTACAGGTATGTAGGTTAATTGGCTTGGTGTATGTGTAAGTTGTCCTTAATGTGTGTAGGATAGTGTTAATGTGCGGGGATTGCTGGCCGGTGCGGGCTTGGTGGGCCAATGGGCTTATTTCTGCGCTGTATCTTTAAACTAAACTAAACTATTCAGCAGAAAACGCAACATTTCAGGTCAGAACTGAGTACTCTGGCAGTTCACAGTCAGAGACTCGGGTTCAATCCTAACTTCATGTTGTGTGTGTGGAGTTTGTACTTTCTCCAGTGACCACATTCTTTTAGATGCTCCGGGTTCCTCCCACATCTGAACGATGTGCAAGTTTGTAGGTTAATTGGAGTCCATGAGTTGCGTGCAAATGTGTAGGGAGAGGATACAAAATTGGGATAATGTAGAACTAGTGTGAACGGGTGATCGATGGGTGGTGGACTCGGTGGCCCGAAGGGCCTGTTTACTTGTTGTATCTCTAAAGTAAACCCCCAGGATTTTCTGTTTTGAATGTACAAGCAACTTTATGATACATTATTATTATTTTTTAAAGTACTAATTGATCCATTTTTTTTTAACCTGATATTTTATTAGATAATTCACCTTCAATATCCTGAACTATAGTATCCATGTTAGGAGATCAAAAATTACAATAGAGAACCTGAGAGCATTCAGACATGTAGATTGAGGAAAGTAGAGTTAAAATTTCACATCTGTGATTGTCAGAACCCAGAGCTTAATGTTAACTCAGTCTGGCACCTAGATACATATATATTGAGGCAGCCCACTTATTATTCTGGACAGTGGTTCTTTGTGAAATATAAACATTATTTCAATTAGTGCTATAACACAACCTTTCTTTAACAAGCAAGAGGTGAATTAGTCACCTTATTTGCATTGCACAGGTTGAACTGGTATAAAACGATTATAATTGGGAAACTTAATACTTACTTTGGGCATTGACAAACATCTAAAAAGGCGCTTTGAGGTGGGCAAGAAAGTCCAGTGAAATAAAATCTGTTTCCATGTAACCTCCGCACAGTAATCAGGTACCATTGTCACCTCAGAACACAACTGCTACTTGAATCACAGGAAGTCATAGAATTTGGCAAGCAATCACTTATTACAGACAATAGATAATAGGTACAGGAGTAGGCCATTTGGCGCTTCGAGCCAGCACCGCCATTCACTTTGATCATGGCTGATCATCCACAATCAGTACCCCGTTCCTGCCTTCTCCCCAAATCCCTTCACTACTCACTTTTTAAGAGCTCTATCTAACTCTCTCTTGAAAGCCTTCAGAGAATTGGCCTCCATTGCCTTTTGAGGCAGAGAATTCCACAGATTCACAACTCTCTTGAGTGAAAACGTTTTTCCTCATCTCCGTTTTAAATGGCTTACTTCTTATTCTTAAACTGTGGCCCCTGGCTCTGGACTCTCCCAATATCGGGAACTTGTTTCCTGCCTCTAGCATGTCCAAACCCTTAATAATTTTTTAATGTTTTAATAAGATCTCTCATCCTTCTAAATTCCAGAGTATACAAGCCCAGCCGCTCCATTTTATCAACATATGACAGTCCCGCCATCCCAGGAATTAACCTCGTGAACCTACGCTGCACTCCCTCAATGACACTCCCTCACTTGTGCAATGATACTTTTTTTTTTTAAATACAGCCTTTAGTATTTTTGACTTGCATTAATGAAACTTATTGCTATTTATAGGACTTTTGAAAATAAAAGTCCTATAAATATTGAGAAAAATAACTTTGGTATTGTGGGTATGAAACGTAGCCCCTCTACCCCAATTGTTTATATTAGGTGATATTCTATAACATCAGCTTTCTTAGGAAGACAGATATTGCATAACACCAGAAATACCTGTATTCCAATTTACATTTCTCGCACTAAATTTCACCCAGCAGGTTCATTTAGGATCTATTTTGTATCTAAGCTAAACTGAGTTCATACCCAAATTCCCAAATAATAGTTCAACCCAGTGATGCAAATTGTAAAAGTAAACTATCATAGTGAATATTGCTCATCAATTCCATTCACTGTTCCTTGGATTCATAGAAACATGAGCATAAATAGGCTTTATGTCCCTTCCAACTTTCTCTGCTATTCATTCATCTATTCAGTACTGTATTCCCACTCTCATCCTACAGCCCTTGATGCCCTTTGAGTCTAGAAATCTATCCATCTCCTTAATTGAGTGATTTGGTCTTTATTGCTTTCTCTTGAAGTGAACTTTACAGTTTTGTCATTTGAGTCAAGATGTTTCGCTTACTCTCAGTCTTAACTGTCTTCACCCATATTCTGAGATTGAGACCCCCTCATTCAGGACCTCTGAGCCAAACAACAACTTATTGCAAACTATCTGTCCAATTTCATTCTTTGAACCCTAGCAAGCGCAAACTTAATTAACTAATCTCACCTCATGCAGCAGCCCTGCTATTCTAAGAATCCATCTCATGAACCTATTTGCCTGACCTTTTTTGTGTCTTCAAGGGAAAATAACATGGTGGGAAAAAACGGCGCCTACAAGATTTAAGAATAAAAGGTAAGCCATTTAGGACTGAGATGAGGAAAAACATTTTCACCCAGAGAGTTGTGAATCTCTGGAATTCTGTGCCATGGAAAACAGTGGAGGCCAATTCACTAGATATTTTCAAGAGAGAGTTATATTTAGCTCTTAGGGCTAAATGAATCAAGGGATCTGTGGAAAAAGCAGTAACGGGATACTGATTTTAGATGATCAGCCATGATCTTATTGAATGGCGGTTCTGGCTCGATGGGCTGAATGGCCTACTCCTGCACTTATTTTTTTGTGTTTCTATTAGCTCAACGAGACCCGATGTAGAATCCTATAGCAGAACCCATTGTGTTGCCTCGTGAAAAGAGAAACTGCATTTGTTAAATCCATATTTTTTGGTTAGTATTGTTTCTGCTGGTTAAATAAATTCATCCTCAATTTCCATTATATAAATCCTTAATAATTTGGAACATCTGTATTAAATCTTCCTTTAAAGTTACCTGCTCAAAGAAAGCAAACCCAATGTTGCTATTCTGTGCAGTTAACTGAAGCTACTGAGATCCAGGGCCTGAGTTATCATTAAGAGCTATATCGCTCTGGAATATTTTGTTTTACTTGTGCCGTTTGTTCCAAACTGTTTACAACATATACAAAATCTTAACTCAAAAAATGTCGAGTAATGTTACACTCTGATAACATTGCTGTTAAAGTCACAACATCATTGAATTCTACAGCTTTTAACTACCAATTTTATAATTTGAGGGAGGAAATCTTAATAGATCTGGAATAAAGATTTATAATCATTTTATTATTGATGTTATATTTGGATGGATGGGAGAAAATATGGCTGCTGAATTAGAAGAAATGTGCTTTTATGTTATTGCAGCATGAATGAGTAAATGTATTTACAGCACTGTTCCCAGGATAAGTGGTTTTTGCTTTTCACCAATGTTGAACTAATGCAGTGCATGCTTTGGTCCAAACTGAGTGTGGTATCAGGTCATGGTCTGTTACCAGATTTGAGGTATATTCATACTCTAACGACAGTGTTTGTCTAGTGATGCACTTTTCACTGCTACCACAGTTGTAGTTTAAGTGTAAGTATGCCATTTTTTTCTTGCAATGCTGAAATTATAATTTGTTTTCATGTTACATCTTGTCTTGCATTGGTCCTAGTAAATATAAACATCTCCCTTGGGACGAGTTTGGATTATAATGTGCCTTTTCTATTTGCATTTTATATTTCACTGCAGATATTGTTAAAAATTATTAGAAAATGGTAACAAATGATTGGATATTAGATAATGATATTCTAAAATATTTGAAGGTCAAACATCATACAATTAGAAAAATGTTTTGCCAAGATTTGAAAAATAGTATAAAATATTCTGAGGCACGTTGCAATCCCTTTCAAAAAAGCAGAATCAGTAATCATTTTCTTTTAAAGAATGGGCTGGTCAAATATTAATATGTAGCTCTCTGAGCTCTGACTTAACAAACCACATGCCCTGAGTGTTTTTATTAGGAATTCACCAAGCTCTTGAATCAGAAAAGCCGACCACGGAAAGGCAGAGCGATCCCAGGTGGCCACCTCCTTGACCAACTGCTCCGCCACAACTTCGAGTGCTCGATGAGGTATTCGAGAGCCATTGAACTGGATCGTTAGCAGTACTGCTGATTGTGCCTGCTGGAACATACTGCAAGCAATCCATGTTCCCTGCAGAAGATACAGAATGAGAGTCCTATAATACAGCATGGTGTCAAATACTCGGCTGTTTAAGGATGGTGCTCGGCAAGCAAAAAGGGAAAATAAAGGCAAACTGAACAGATACTAGACGGCATCCTGGAAATTGCAGCAGTTCAGATTTTTTTATATCTTGGACGCTACATTATGGCTGTGTGATGGACTGTGAGAATGGGAAAAGGCTTTTTATCATAATAGCATTGATGCTATGTTTGGATGGAGCTTTCACGGGAGAAAATCAGGCTGCTGAATTTGTTCCCTGATGTCTATTAACAGTGGCCCAGGGCTATGCTGAAATTTATATCCCATTTGTATTGTTGCAGTCCAAAAGAAGAATTTACAGAGGATGACAAGTGCATTCTGAGTAGGTATGTTGATGACTCAGATATATCACATGATCCTTTTGTGTTTTATTTAATCTTCTACAGAGCTGTTGGAAACAAAAATCTTGCTAAAATGATAGGTGTGAACTGAATAATTTACTGCTTCATTGCAGAGCATTGTACAGGTAGTACTGCTATTGCAGCCTTATCCTATTCTGGCTGTGCGCTGGTAAACAAAGCCCTGATCTGCTGCTCCCGAGAATCGGTCTGTGTGTTGCATCGGAGATTCGCGTGAACACAGAGGCACTGTTGTTGAGTTAGCACGATAGAAAACATATCTTGTGCATTCAGGGAGACAAAGGAATCGGGAAAAAGAAAATGTTTTTCAACCCTGTCTCAATAAATACAGCAATCAAAAACATTACCTTAAGAGCAGTGCCAGAATTATTCACGTGCTCTAAGCAGCAGCCACTGTGAATTAGTCTTGTCTGGTATGGAGCTCATAGATTTAAGTCTGTTTTGGAAATGCTTGTCTCTGGAATCTTAATACCTTTTATAACAACATGCCATTGAAATGGAAAACGAGCAACACCACTAACTGGAAATTCCCAGTTTCTATGCTTAAGCCATCTAGGACAACATTGAGTCCGGCATACATGTAAGTTTGCAAATGCCAGCTTTCGAAAACGTTTAATTTTGCAAGGGGTGCTCTGTGGTGTAACCTGAATTATTCATTAATGTAGTTTCTAGCATTAATTACTGGGTTGATGGATCTGTCCTGACAACCAAAATGTATTAGATTGTATGTACTGCATGCACGTAATGCTTTTTTTGTGAGCATTTATGCTGCCGTATACCATTTAAGGTTAAGGCTAAATGTATTAAATGACTGCATTTGAAGTGTGCTGCATCGTGCAGCATCTGACACTTGATCATTTATTGCAACAGTGCCTTTATTTCAGTGTCACTGTTATTTGCTTCTACATCTGCATTTTGTCCTTTTGTTTTTTTTACCACAAAATGCCACCAGGTGCCCTGGTTTAATTGTTGAATTTTTTTTAATCCTTACTCATCTTATGACACGTTGTATATTGCTGCTTTAGCACGTGCGCATGCGAGAACTCAAGTTACGGCATCTATCTGAATGAGTTTCCTTTTTCACATTAAAAATTTGTGCTTGTAAATAAAAATCAAGTAACAAATTTATTTCATTTGATATTTATCTCATTTAAAGGTAGAGGTGTAACGAGGTCATGGCGAAGTCTAAAATAATTACTTGTAAACCCCTGGCTCAGCTTCCATTTCTGGCTTTAAATGTAAAGGCGGTTGAGAGCTCTGTGGGGAAATTAGGTGACTTTGCCACAACTTGGTATCAGCAGTGAATAATAGGTGCAAAGCTAGTTTCTCCAATGTAGTGTTATTTTGTTTCTATTTGGTGGTTTGATATAGTTCAGATTGCATCAAAATAAATCCATGATTAATTTGAACAATTTATTTAGTTAAATAATTATTCTGTTCTTGTGCACTATTACCCATTTACAATTATGCTCCTTGGAAATTTAGGGGAAGAATTTATTGATCTAGGCTTGTTGGTAAAGTGCATGTCGTAATATAGACTTCCTTAGAAATTTTGTGAATTACTATAAATTTTTATTGTAGGCATTGCTGGATTTAAATATTTTTGATGAAATTTTGCCTGACCAAAGTAAAATTGGTGCCTGCGTGGATTTCACTAACAACAATAAGACCTTTATTATTATGTGGTTCATATTCTTCTCTCTTGACAGATGCCACAATGGTGTATCTGTGTACAATTTAATCAATTCACTTTTATTTGGCTTCCTTTTCCTTCCATAAATCCAAGCAGAGCATAGGTTTCCAGAGGGGAAAACCATTGGATAGAATCCCTTAGGAATCAACATATCAATTACCTTTTCATTCAAACCAAGTTGATGGGAGTGTGCAACGTATGAATTGTATTGTATTGTATATCTTTATTATCATTTTTCTGAGTATTTGCATACCCAGAGGAAAACGAAAAAGCATTTCTCAACCAGTGTCCATTCAGTGTCCATGAATTGTCCATGATTTGTGCTAATAGTTGATGGCTCTGGAGCACCAGGAAACAAACCATGGGTTTGTCCTTTGAAGGCCAGGGTGGAAGTCTCAGATTTTCCAAGAACATGCTCATAGAATTCAGGCACTTTGATAAAACCCAACCAGAAACAGAACAAAAATATGAGATTAATGCAATTTAAAAAACTAAGAAGTGATCACTGAAAAATAAGCAGAATTGGTGTGCATGAGGATGTTGAATGACCTTAGTGTGCATTTTTATTATTGTCCACAGACTTGTGAAGCTCTCCTGTCTGAATATTTTATTATGTAATCTATTTACCCATTGGGAGATAACAACAACATCTTTTTTGAATGCATATTGCACAGAAACACTTCCATTTTGTACTGAAGTCCTCAAGAGACAAAATATGTACAAAATCATAAATTCAATGCAGTGATTTATTCCATTCTGTTATAAATCATCAAATAAGTTTCTCTCACAGGTCTTTTCATTTGTTCTTTATTCTTGTTGCATACATTCTACTGCGCCATATGAGCAAGGCAACACGGGGCAACTCAGTTATGCATCAATTTCCATGGGGGGTAAGCCAGTTATGTTTAATTGACATTGCATCGATTTAAGTATTTGTCTTCTATATCTATTACCTCCATCATTGGTAACACTGCAGTGACTCTGTGGGTTTATTGCTGGAATCCACTGGGAATGGAAAAAGGACTCAGACAGGAAAGAAAGTGAAAAAAAAAAGCAAAATGGGATACAGGATTACAAATCAGTAACAGTGAACATAGTGCTGCAGTTTAAATATAACATAAATATATGTTTGATATTAAGCACAGGTAAGTTATTTCAGTAATACTTTTGAGTGTTGACTAATCTGCACAGAAAGTGGAGTGTGAAGTTATAAAAGAAAATAGATTGGATGGGCAAAACGACTGAAAATGGCATTCGATATGGGGAATTGTAAGGTCAACCACTTTGGCTTCAAGAAATCTGTACACTGTCAGTCTGACAGTGGAGCTATTAAACAGCAGTGCACATAAACTACTCAGAAATGTAGTGGATAGGTGGTGTGTGTGTGGTTAAAAAAAATCAAAATGTTTCATGTAGTATTGACCCTTGTCAAGAGTGCAGGTGTTTCTACATAGATTACATTATTCCAAATCTAAATTACATAATATATTTCCAAAATTATCTCCTATATGTGATAAATGTCAAATTTCAGAAGCAAATTTGTCACATTCATTTACTAATTGTATAAAAATTGTAGAATACTGGAACGAAATATTTAAGATAATTTCGAATGTTGTCAATATAACTATGACTTCTGATCCAAAGTTAATAATACTTGGAATACTTGAAACTGACCAACTAATAACAATGAACCAAAGAATTTTTATCGACTATTGTTTAATAATTGGGAAAAAATTAATATTAAAATTTTGGAAAGGCCCTGCATCCCCAACAATCAAATGTGGAATACAGAAATGTCGGAGACACTTCATTTGGAGAGATTGAGGCTTGTCCTCATGGATAGGTTAGATCTCTTCAGAGGGATTTGGTCTCCATATATTAAATATTTACAGGGTCATAATGGTTCGGCGCGAGGACTTGACTGAGGCCTGAATATCTGAATAGATGAAGAAATATATATAATAAATCATGAATATATCTCCAAGGACGGATTAATGAGTAATATTCCATTCTCCATCAAACTTTCCATACTCTCTTTTCTATTTTCTTATGCTTATATAAAAAATTAGAAAAAAGTATAGAAACACATTATCTTAAATTCTTAATATCAGTACGAATATAGATATCATTGGTTCTATGAAAATATTATTAGTGTCGTGTATTTTCAATTATATAAAATTGTGTATTTTCAATTATATAATAATTTTGAATTTAAAGTCAATGATAATACAAACATTGTTAACATTATGAAAATATAATGAATATCATAGAAGTTTTATTAATATTGCGTATTATTAATTACATAAAATTGGGTCCTGTATTTGGAAATTAGAGACAATATGGATATCATGGGTAGTATGAGTATATTGCTAATACTATGAATGTATCATTAATACCATGTATTCCCAATTATATAAAATAAACAACCTTGAAATTTATAATTAATAATAATACAAATAATATCAACAGTATGAATTTATCATTATTATCATGTATTTTTTATTATTGTAAAATAATGTACTTTGTCATTACTTTGTTTCTATAATAAAAATATAAAAAAAAAAAAAAAGAGTGCAGGTGTTTCAAATGGAGGAAGTAATTATTCATTTGTGCAGACTTCATTAGGCATAGATTCATTCGGATAGTGTCATCTAGGACCTCTTGTAAAAACTTAAGTTGTATCCTTTTCTGTTTAGACATTTGGTGGCTTCTTCTAATGAAGGTTTTAAAACGATGAAAGTTTAAGATAGTAGATTTTATTTATCTGTTTGAATTTCTCAAACTATGGTGCATCGGCTTAAAATTAGATCTTGTGCATTTGCGGGTGAATTTGCGGGGAAGTCACTGAAATAGGGTTGTAAAACTCAGGGTCATGCAATTTTCAAAAGCTCCTTCCTGTTGAATCATGTGACTCTTCTAAGACCATGGTGGAAATAGTTTGTTGTACAGGACTCTGATGAAATTGAGATCAAAACCAGATAATTAGATCTGAGAAACTATTAGCTGTGAACTGACTGAACGGAGAACAGAGCGACTGGGATTAAAATGGCCCATTTTTGGTCTTTTTGTAAGTGGTATGCTTTTTCTACTAGATCAACAGTATTTGAAATATAGTTTATCTGATTCATGACACCATCCTTGATGTGTGCCAGTGTTTTCTACTAATGTTCCTGACTGAAATTAATGAGTTCACCAACAATTTATATGTCTGTTTTTGATGTATTTAAGAAGAGTGGAGTGAGGACATGTGCAGCATGAACATTATGGGCTGAAGGGCCTGTTCCTGTGCTATATGGATTCATGTGTGGGAAGGAACTGCAGATGCTGGTTTAAACTGAAGATAGACACAAGAAGCAGGAGTAATTCAGCTTGTCAGGCAGCATCTCTGATGAAAAGGAACATGTGATGTTTCGGGTTAAGAATTCTACTGTGACAGTCAGGGGAAAGGGAAATGAGAGATACAGTCAGTGATATAAAGATATTGAACAAATGAATGAAAGATATGCAAAAAATAACAATGATGAAGGAAAGGCAGAGACTACAATGGTCCATTGTTGGCTGTGGGCTAGGTGATAACAAGTTATACAGACAGTGAAACATAACATGATGAGAGTGAAACCAGTACGACGACAAGGGTGGGGGATGGAAATAGAGGGGATGCAAGGGTTACTTAAAATTGGAGACATCGATAATCATACCGCTGGATTGTGAGCTGCCCAAACGAAATATGAGGTGCGTTTCTTCCAATTTGCGTTTGGCCTCACTCTGACAGTGGAGGAGGCCCATGACAGAATGGTCAGTGTGTGAATGGGAAGGGAAGTTAGTGTTTTGGCAATCACATAGGTCCAGATGGACTGAGCAAAGGTGTGATCTCTGATTGATTTAAAACCAGCTACATGCAACAGAAGAATCCTGGAAAAAATGTGAAGGACATCTGAATTCACATTTATGCACATAGAGGGATGAATGTATCTATACGTAATGGAACATCTTCTCGTGGTGTTTGTATGAGAAATAGCAAACCTGACTGCCTTGAAATCAAATTTGCATATAAAATGACCAAATTTAGTAAAAAGCAGTGAATTACTATGTGTTTTTTTGGCATGAACTGTTCTCACTGCGGTTCCTCCCTGTCTTATGAACAAGTGTTTGGGAGATGGGCAAGATGGATTTGCCGGCTGCTGTAGGGCTGCAGGCATCTCCTGCTGTGCACGATCTCGATTCACAGCTGCATTTCCGACTTGTGAACTGTTTGGATTACGAACAGTCCTCTAAAACAGAACCTTTGCCATAAATTAGGGAGCTCCTGTGGTACTTAGTAAATTCAATTTCTCATTGTGTGATTGTGTGATAGAGAGATCCATTTATCTTGAAGCAATATGGTACCCTAAATGCCCCAGTTTGTCTCATTGATATGCTGCTGGAATAATAATAGCTGACACTGACATCAAAGTAAAATAGTGAAAAAATAAACCCTCATGAATGAGCATTGCAGGTGTTAAAATAGTTCGTTGAAATAATAGATAGAAGAACATCTAGAATTTCTCATCACTAAGAGATAAGGGCTCTAGAATTTGGCCAAAAAAATTGACAATGGAGTGGTTTAGAAAGAGAAAGAAGATAATGCACTCAAAAACAGTCATGTTTGAATAAACCATACATTTTATATTCAGACCTTTGCAGTAATTGGAATTTTGGGGGGAAAGAAGTTAGAGAGAAACCTGTATTGCTAGGAACTGGAGCTCTGTTATGATCAGATGGAAAAATGATCTTACACTGAACTCAAATTAGTAAAGTAAATCCACTGACAGTGAATGCTTTCTCATGGGTTTATCAGACATGAACTGTTTGTCACCTTTCTGCTGAGGATCTTCATCATTTCTTCTAAAGACGACTGATGACATTGGATTTATTTTATTGTACAGAAAGCAGCCAATTTCTGTGAGGACTATTGGAAGTCTATGCCGCCAACAGAATATAAATACCCAGTCTATTGTCTATTGTCTATAAGGCATTAAAAAGGATAGCATGTGTAGAGCCAGTGTCTCTAATGTAGTTCAAAACGCAATGCTGGAGGAATGCAGTGGGTCTTTAGTTTAGAGATACAGCATGGAACAGGCCCCTCAGCCAACCCGAGTCCAGGCTGGCCAACAATCACCCATACACTAGTTTTGTGTCCTACACATTAGGGGCAATTTATAGAGGAAATTTAACCTACAACCACACACGTCTTTGAAATGTGGGAGGAAACCAGAGCACCCGGAGAAACCCACGTGGTCACAGTAAGAACATACAAACTCCATGCAGGCAGTACCCGTAGTCAGGATTGAACCCAGGCAACAACTCTACTGCTGGGCCATTGTGCCGCTGGGTCAGGCAGCCTCTGGAGGGAATGGACAGTGGATGTTTCTTCCAACACTCTTGCTTATATTCAAGATTCCAGGTGTCTCTGATCTACTTCATTGGCCTGCTGGATGATCAAATCAATATAGACACCTCACGTTTAACGTGGGAGTTATGTGCTTGAAAAGCGGTCGGTAATTCAAAAATGTGTAAATTAAAAATATATACAACTATGCAGTCAGCAGAATATTTGAGCGTGTTATTCTGAAAATACGAATCAAGCTTTGTGCTAAGCACGTTATTTAAAAAATGCACAAATCAAACACGTATAAAACGCGTGGTGCTTAATTTTCTTGAGGGAACCCCTCGTCAAGTTATATTATTTAGCTATTTTTATTTAACTGTACTGCTTTATAATAGAAAAATTCTGCTCCTAATCAAATTTTGATGAATCACTCTTTCCACTATCGCACTTTCATTTGATGTTAGCATGGTAGCATAATTTTGGGAGTCTGAAGAAGGTTCTTGACCGAAAATGTCCACCCATTCCTTCTCTCAGAGATGCTGCCTGTCCCGCTGGGTTACTCCAGCATTTTGTGTCTTTCTTCGGTGTAAACCAGCATCTGCAGTTCCTTCCTACACTGTATAATGTTTCATTTTTTAATGGAATTAAGGACTCCACTGTTAACACTTTTACTCAACATTACTTGATGGATTTTAGCAAATCCTCTGCTTGTATTACTGCAGTCCCAATGATGAAATATTCCCAAGTACTATTAGTAGGAATTTCAAGAACACTGAAGAAACAACAATTTATTTTGAGATTTGTCGACCTGTAGACTTGTAATCTGGGGGTAGTTGTTAACAATTTGGGGTGAAGTGGGTGCTTTATAATAAGCTAGTTCGATATTCCAAAAAACGTAAAGAATCATGGAATTTGTCAAAGGTCACTCGTGATAAACATTCTCGGCAACTGTGCTGCTGCATGTATACAGACCTGCATTTCATCCGTAGTCAGGCTCAAGCCCGGGTCTCCAGCGCTGTTCAATTGTTACTGGACCATCCCCGTCCCCTCCCGAGTGTCCCATCCCTATCCGGGGGTGGCCAGAGTTGTCTGCGGTGACCCTGGACTGATGGGACACTGGCCTGGAGCAGTGACGGACCAGGCTTACAGCCAGTGCGGAGAAGAAGCCACCAGCTCAGCTCTGCCTGTCCCGCCGGGTTAACCGACAGCCCTGGACTGACGGGACACTGGCCCGGAACAGTGGAGTTAACACTTCTCCGCGCTGGCTGTAAGCCTGGGCCGCCATTGCTCCGGGCCGGTGTCCCGTCAGTCCTGGGCTGTCGGTTAACCCGGTAATACACCAGTGTAATGGATATAGTAATCAATTTTGTTGAATGGATGAGAAGATTGTGCTCATTTAACGTTGTTTAAATATTTTCATATTATAACAGATTCCAGTTAAAACACAAAGTACTTGTTCTATAACTTGAGGATAAGCACTCATCTAAGAAAACCAAGCCCAAAACCAATTATCTAACTAAATACACCAACTTATAATAAATGACTCCCTATGCAAAAAAACCCAGCTTACCTACATATTAATTCGAAACCACAATAAGGAGCGAAGAAGACCACACACTTCATTAAAGCCACATTGGCAAAGTTATTGATTCATACATCAGGATTACTTTAAAGTGGAGGAACTTTGCTTACTACTTTACATTCATTGAGATTGGTAGAAGAGATTTCAAACCCTGTGAGATGTTGCCCTTTCTAAATGTGGCAGTACTTCTGACTGAAACACTACAGGACTCTTTGGAGTCTGTAGACTGGGCTATGTTCAAGGACTCGGCAACGGACTTGAATGAATATGCCACAGGCGTTACAGACATCATTAAGAAATGTGTGGAGGACTGCATCCCGACAAAAACCTTCCGAGTGTTTCCCAATCAGAAACCTTGGATGAACTGTGAGATCCGCACTCTTCTGAAGACCAGACACCGGGTATTCATGTCTGATGATACAGTGGTCTACACAAAGTCCAGATACGACCTTGGTAAGGCCATCAAAAAGGCCAAAAGGGAGTTCTGCTCCAAACTGGAGGATGAGACAGATGTTCGGCAGCTGTGGCGGGGACTGAATGCAATCACCTCCTACAAGGCGAAACAAGGAGGCAGCTCAGATGTCGGCGATACATCACTCCCTGATGAGCTCAATGCATTTTACGCACGCTTTGATAGGGAGAACACCGATGTGCCTTCCCGAGCCCCCATTCGCTGTGATGGTATTTCAGTCTCAGTCACAGAGGCTGACGTCAGGAAATCCTTCAGAGGGGTGAACCCTCGAAAAGCGTCTGGACCTGATGGCATACCTGGTCGTGTTCTAAAAACCTGTGCGGACCAACTGGCTGGAGTTTTTACGGACATTTTCAACCTGTCTGAGGTTCCCACCTGCTTCAAAAGGGCATCAATAATACCGGTGCCCAAGAAGAGCAAGGTAACGTGCCTCAATGACTATCGACCTGTGGCACTAACGCCTGTGGTGATAAAGTGCTTTGAGAGGTTGATCATGGTGCAAATCAACTCCTACCTTGACAAAAACCTGGACCCACTGCAGTTTGCTTACCGCCACAACAGATCAACGGTGGACGTGATCTCTCTGGCCCTCCACTCCGCTCTGGACCACTTGGACAACAAAAACTCATATGTCAGGCTGTTATTCATTGACTACAGCTTGTCATTTAACACAATCATCCCCTCCAAGCTGGTTACCAAACTCGCAGAACTGGGTCTCTGCGCATCCCTCTGCAATTGGATCCTCGACTTCCTCATTCACAGACCACAGTCTGTATTGGCGGAAATGTGTCAGACTCGATAACAATCAGCACGGGAGCACCTCAAGGCTGCGTGCTCAGCCCCCTGCTGTACTCACTCTATACTCATGACTGCGTAGCCAGTCATAGTGCGAACTCCATCATCAATTTCGCTGACGACACCACTGTTGTGGGGCGTATCACTGATGGGGATGAGTCAGAGTATAGAAGAGAGATTGAGCGAGTCCATATGGTTCCAGTACAACAACCTGGCCCTCAACACCAGCAAAACCAAGGAACTGATTGTGGACTTTGGAAGGAGTAGGATGGGGACCCACAGTTCTGTTTATATCAACGGGTCGATGGTTGAAAGGGTCAAGAGCTTCAAATTCCTGGGCGTGCACATCTGTGAAGATCTTTCCTTGTCCGAGAACACAGATGCAATTATTAAGAAAGCTCATCAGCGCCTCTACTTCCTGAGAAGATTGCGGAGAGTCGGTCTGTCAAGGAGGACTCTCTCTAACTTCTACAGGTGCACAGTAGAGAGCTTGTTGACTGGTTGCATCGTGGCTTGATTTGGCAACTTGAGTGCCCTGGAGAGGAAAAGACTACAAAAAGTAGTAAACACTGCCCAGTCCACCATCGGCTCTGACCTTCCTTCTATCGAGGGGATCTACCACAGTCACTGCCTCAAAAAGGGTGGCAGCATCATCAAGGACCCACACCACCCTGGCCACACACTCATCTCCCTGCTACCTTCGGGTAGAAGGTACAGGAGCCTGAGGACTGCAACAACCCGGTTCAGGAATAGCGACTTCCCCACAGCCATCAGGTTATTAAACTTGGCTCAGACAAAACTCTGAATATTAATATCCCTCCATCTGTTATTTGCACTTTATTAATTAATTAATTAATGTGTGTATTTACGTATATAATTGTAGTCAATGCCTACTATGTTCTGTTGTGCTATGCAAAGAAATAATTTCATTGTCCTGTCAGGGACACATGACATAGCAATGTTACAAAATTTTGAGATTTTAAAAATCAAGTCTGCAATTTATCCCATCAGATAAAGCATACAAAGTAGTTTAATTTGACACCTAATTCACTTTCATATCTTCAGTATTAAAAAAGTTATGGCCATTTTCATACTCAGAAATTAGTATCTCGTTCCCCATTGCCTTTCCATTGACTTAACACAAAAGTTGTGATCGAGGACAGTCAAAAGCCCATAACGTTCTTAAAAATTAAGAGAACTGAAAGAAATTTACAGTTATTATAGATTGAAGCATTCTGAAACTATTATGAAACAATCTTACTTGGATGATTCAAACAAGAGGGCATGACATGAGAATTAAGGGACAGAAGTTTAGGGGTAACGTGAGGGGGAACTTCTTTACTCAGAGGGTGGTGGCTGTGTGGAATGAGCTTCCAGCAGAAGTGGTGGAGGCAGGATATATTTTAACATTTAAAAGTAAAGTGGATAGGTATATGGACTACCCTCTGGCCTCAACTACCCTCTGCCACAGAGGGTAGTTGAGGCCAGTTCATTGGCTGTATTTAAGAGTGAGTTGGATGTGGCCCTTGTGGCTAAGGGGATCAGAGGGTATGGAGAGAAGGCAGGTACGGGATACTGAGTTGGATGATCAGCCATGATCATATTGAATGGCGGTGCAGGCTCGAAGGGCTGAATGGCCTACTCCTGCACCTAATTTCTATGTTTCTATGAAATTAAAGCATATAATTAGTTAGTCACCCAATTGTAGCTAATTACAAAATTCAATTACTAGATCTAAACATCTATCCATTTCTTAAGAAAATATTAACTTTTTTTTTAAAGCCTAAGTGTCCAAATAACATTCACACAAGAATTCACAATATAACATGATTTTTAAATCTAATTGTCATTAATTTATAGGCCAAATTGAAGGAATTTTGTGTTTAATGCCTGTAAATGAATAGGCATTTTAATCATCTTGCGTGTGGGATTTTATGGAACGCGATGGATTAGAACGTTGCGGGTGCGGTGAATTTAAACCCCATGTCGGCAGAAAAAATTCTGCCGGTTCGTATGGGGACTAAATCACCGTTTCACAACATGAAATATTGATTAAAGTCCCTTAAACAAGCAAGTGTATATGTAAAAATAAACAGCTTTCACTTACCTGTCCCCTACGTAAAATCGGTCCCCGTTGTCGGCGTTCACGGCATTAAGAGCTAATTTTTATTTTACTGCAGCGCAGGAATAGTCGGGCGATTAAAAAAAAAAATGTTAACTTACCGGCAGTCGGAACGAATCTCCAGAAATAGATCGCACTCCAACAAAATATTATTGCGGATGGCAAGGGAAAAACCGCATTTTAACCTCGCCCCCCCCCCCCCCCCCTTAAAGGGGCCAAAGTCGCGCACACAGCCAGCGGGCAAAACTGCAGCACCGCTAAAGGTAAGTTTTGTAACATACCTACATGACAATAAACTCTTTTGACTCTTTGATTGATTAAAGTTATGACAATCTCACTTAGTGAGATAAACAAATGTTGCCCTTTCAAAGTAGGGACATGATCCAAAACCTGGCATATCATTGTTCCACAGAGATGCTGCCTGAGTTACTCCAGCATTTAGTGTATTTTTTTCGTCAACCAGCATCTGCAATTTCTTGTGTCTAAATATTGCTCATTACCAGTTTACTCAGGAAAGTTCAGTCAAGGCGTTAATGGATTGCTTAATTAGGTTGCAAACTCCTGATGCCAAGCAAAAATGAGATCAGTAAAGAATGAGAAGAGCATAAAAAAAACAATGGTACACAAAAGGCTGGTTACACATCTTGCCCATTATACCAACAATGCTGGGCCCGTATAAAATCTATAGACATAACGGGTTGTCAACGTCACCAATTCAAGATCCATGTTCTATGTGCTAATTATCCTGTGCTCAGTTATAATGGATTGGTATTATCACTTGTTCTTCATGGATTATGATGTGTGAGTGCACAACTGCTTACCAATGTAGAAAAAACAAAATTAGTATTTCTCTGCGTTCAGGCAGCATCTGTGGAGAACATGGATAAGATGTAGTTTCTTCAAACTCGTCCAACCATGCTCTCTAGGAGTCTGAAGAACAGTCCCAACCTAAAACTATAGCTATCCATGTTCTCCAGAGTTGCTGCGTAATTCGCTGAGTTATTTCAACACTTCTTATCTTCTTTTGTAAACCAGTATCTGCAGTTCCATATTTCTACTGGAAACATGAATTTGGTTTTGTTACAATTTTAGGAAAATAATATTAATCTTTAAGTGCACCAACTAAAATTTAAATTTAACTTGGAAGAAGCCCATGAGCAAGCAAAATATGAGGTGCTGTTTGGCCTCACTGTGACAATGGACAAGGCCCAGGACAGAAAGGTCAGTATGGGTAGGGGAGCTAAAAGTTTTTGGTAACTGGGAGATTGTGTAGGCCAAGGCTGAGCAAAGGTATTCAGCGAAATATCAATCAAGTCAGGAAAGTTCATTGTCATGTGTCCCAGATAGGACGATGAAATTCTTGCTTGCTGCAGCACAACAGAATATGTAAACATAATACAGAACAGGAGATAAATGTTCAGTGTGTCTATATACCATAGACCATATATATACGCAATAAATAAACAGATGAAGTGCAATAGGCTGTTATTGTTCAGAGTTTGTTTGATGGCGAGTTCTATAGCCTGATGGCTGTGGGGAAGAAGCTGTTCCTGAACCTGGGTGTTACAGATTTCAAGCTCCTGTACCTTCTTCTCGATGGCAGCGGAGAGATGAGTGTGAGGCCAGGATGGTGTGGGTCTTTGATGATGTTGGCAGTCTTTTTGAGGCACCGACTGCGATAGATCCCTTCGATGGTGGGAAGGTCAGAGACGACGATGGACTGGGCAGTGATCACAACTTTCTGTAATCTTTTCCGCTCCTGGACGTTCAAGTTACCAAACCAAGCCATGATGCAACCAGTCGGTATGCTGTCTACTGTGCACCTGTAGAAGTTCAAGACAGTCCCCCTTGACATACCGATTCTCTGTAATCTTCTCAGGAAGTTGAGGCGCTTTGTGCCTTCTTTATGATTGCATCAGGGTGCTGGGACCAGGAAAGATCTTGGGGGTAGAAGATTGCAACCTTCACGTGGTCCGCCCTGTTTCAACTAATGCAATCAACTCGACGTGCACAAACGGAAGATCAAATAGAACAAGTTGTCCAACAACTTTAGGCTGTGCACGCCACACGAAAGAAGAAGGAAAGATCTTCTGAAATATGCACGTCCAGGAACTTGAAGTTCTTGACCCTTTCCACCATCTGAACAATAAACGGGATTGTGGGTCTCTATCCTACCCCTTCCAAAGTCCACAATCACATCCTTGGTTTTGCTGGTGTTGAGAGCCAGGTTATTGTGCTGGCACCATTTGGTCAATCGGTCAATCTCACTTCTATACTCTGACTCGTCACCATCAGTGATTCGTCCCACAACAGTGGTGTCGTCGGTGAACTTGATGGAGTTCGCACTATGTCCGGCTACACAGTCATGAGTATAGAATGTGTATAGCAGTAGGCTGAGCACGCAGCCTTGAGGTGCTCCCGTGCTGATTGTTAACAAGGATGACACATTTCCACCAATACGGACAGACTGCGGTCTGTGGATGAGGAAGTCGAGGATCCAATTGCAGAGGGATGCGCAGTGACCCAGATCTGAGAGCTTGGTAACCAGCTTGGAGGGGATGATATTAAATGCTGAGCTGTAGTCTGAATAACAGCCTGACATTTGAGTTTTTGTTGTCCAAGTAGTCCAGAGCGGAGTGGAGAGCCAGTGAGATTGCATCCACCGTTGACCTGTTGTGGCGGTAAGCGAACTGCAATGGGTCAAGGTTCTTGTCGAGGTAGGAGTTGATATGCACCATAATCAACCTCTCAAAGCACCATCACCACAGACGTTAGTGCCACTGGTCGTTAGTCATTGAGGCATGTCACCTTGCTCTTATTGGGCACCGGTATTATTGATGTCCTTTTAAAGCAAGTGGGAACCTCAGACCTCATAAGTGAGAGGTTGAAAATGTCCGTAAAAACTTCAGCCAGTTGGTCCGCACAGGTTTTTAGAACACGACCAGGTATACCATCAGGTCCAGGCGCTCTCCGAGGGTTCACCCCCCTGAAGGATCTTCTGACGTCGGCCTCTGTGGCTGTGACTGAAATATCATCACGGCGAATGGGGGCTCGGGAAGGCACATCAGTGTTCTCCCTATTATAGAGGAACATAACAGCCTATTTTCAGCAATTAAACTAGTTGTTATATTGCAGTAGTGTAGGATTATATGCAAATTTAAATTATTCACTGAAGGAACCTCACCCTTGCCAAAGTGGATATTTGTATCTACTCCATCGAGTTGTACGTGAACACTATTAAGTACCGTAATTCTGTAAATAGTGTCCACATAAGCAATGTTATAAATAAATGTTTTCATATCCTTCATGTCAATCTTCTTAAAGAAACATTTTCAAGAAGCGAAACTGCAGTTTGCACATTTACTTTAATCTCAATATTGGTGCCCTAATGACTTTTTTTCTTTTCCATCTGAGACCAGTTTTCCATTTGTGTGAAGATTGTGTTTGCTAACTGTGCTGTGGATAAAAAATGCTGCAGCTGAAATGTCTGTGCATCCGTCAAGCAATACCATCATGTATATTCATTTCTCAATGCATCTTCGGATATACATTGTCAAAGATAATTTGTTGGAAAATCCCTCTGATCCCTTACGTTTTGTTGAAGTTGTCAACAAGCTGCCAAAAATTAGAACATTCTTCTCAGATAGTTTGCTTTGGTTTATTCTGGGATTTGCATGGCCTCTAATTTCATCTAATTGGTCGTGATGTTTATGACAACAATCAAAATCACTTTTGATGTGTGTTGCATTGCACCAAAGCCTAGTGATTGTGGGCTTTTTGATTTCAATGATTCAGTGGTACTTTATTGTCACGTACCGAGACAGTTAAATTCTATGTTTTGTCTGCAATCCAGTAAAATCATATACATGAACACAATCACTCACAAGTACAAGTGTAACTACTGGGCAAGAATAGATATCGTTGAAATTTGCTGCTAGAATGGACAACCAATTCAAAGTCAAAATTCACCCCAACAGACTGTTCAGATTTAATGTATATACTAATATTGCCACCCAATAGTAGCTACCTTCCATTTGTACATCTGCTTTGCAGAGGCCAGCTTGCTAATATTTCTTGAAGGCTCGGAAAAGGGGACTTAATTAGGTTTGCTATGGAAGATGACTTTCTTGCTTCACTCATTAAAATTTGAATTTCGGGTATTGGTGTTGGTGGAACTGGTGTTTTAGGTTGAGCTGAATCAATAATGGGCCTGTCCCACCGGCGACTTTTTAGGCCACTGCAGGAGGCTGTGCAGTCGCCACATGTTCGCGGGTGGTTGCCGGGGAGTCGCCTTCATGATCGTGAGGATTTCCTGCATTCTGAAACATGTTGAAAAATTAGTGGCGACTAGAATGAAGCCACCATGGAGAGTAGCGAGAATTCTCGTGCAGTAGGTGGGTCGCCAGGAGGTCCTAGTGGATTGCCAGGAGGTCAAAGGTTCTCGTAGGTTCTTGCAAGTTGTAGCCGGTGCTGGCCGGTGAATTTCATTGGCTCATTGGGGAAAAAAACATAAGTAGTAGTTTTCAGAACCAAGGATAACCGACTAGTAATGTTAATGTCCGCCGAGCTTCACTGCTGTGTATCTCTGGCTTCTTAAAAGTAGTCTCCGTTCCTTCTCCCTCCTTCTCCCCCCTCTCTCCCCCCCCCCCCATCTTTTAAAGGACTTACCGTACACTGTGCTTTAACCGTCTTAATTACAGCGCCAATCTTCCTGTTCATCGTGGTGTGTGTCTGTATCACCTTGGCTTTGCACCTTGGGAATTTCACTCAGACAGCGCTCCCCCGCTTGCCCTGCCCCCCCCCCTGCATAACGGACAGGTGAAGGAAGCGATGTGTGCATGTTCCACTCTGATAGTCACCGTTCCAGTCGCCTGAAAAATCGCCTAAGTGGGACAGGCCCATAAGATTTATTGTGGAGAAAGAGAAATGCTGGGGCCATACTGTTTGTCACCACCATTTTACTGAGTTCATTATGGATGGATTTATGGAATGTGCATATGCATAGATTGGTTCACATCATGGAAAATTATCACTGTATTACGTTTACCCCACTTTTACCCCACTTGAGGCTTACAAATAATTGAGGCAATTGTTTGTAAGCCTCAAAATTTTCTCTCTTCTCTTTTTAGGCATGTGATTTTATCACTTTGACTAAGCTTTTCAGAACTGATCTTGCTATCTCTTGGTTTGGATCAGTGTTAAAATTTACCAGGTTACACATTTGTGAAATTGATTGCGGTAGTTCTTCAGATTTAAGGGGCTAAATAAATCCAACTTGTTGTACTTCCATGTGAGACAAATTGATTTATTTTGTGATCATGCAGCAGTGGGCCTAAATGTCGAGATATTGAATTATAAACAGAAAGATAAAATTCTTAAAATATACACAGCAGGACTGGCAGCATCTGTGGCGAAATAAGAACATTAAATGTTTCTGGCTGATCAGAGTGTCTCTGAAAGGTCACAAACTTGTAGTTAATTCTTGTTTCTGTCTAAATATGGTACCTCATTAAGCATTTTCAATTATATTTTGCATTTTATTTGCACTTGGTGTGTCTACGGATCTACAGACATGATAGTATCTTGAGAACAAACTCATTCAAGACAAACCTTTGCTGAAAGCACATTTTTTAAGTGCTTAAGCCCAAATCCATTCTATGGAAGCACAGTCAAAAAATCTAATACTTTATCCTGAGCTCTGATTTTCTGTGGTGAATGTTGAGAGCTGAAAAAATGTAACCGGATCAGTCAAAGTCAGCATGGATTTATGAAGGGGATATCATGCTTGACTAATCTGGAATTTTTTGAGGCTGTAACAAGTAGAATGGATAAGGGAGAGCCATTAGATGTGGTGTATCTGGACTTTCAAAAAGTCTTTGACAAGGTCACACACAAGAGATTAGTGTGCAAAATTAGAGCACATGGTGATGGGGGTAGGGTATTGACATGGATAGAGAGCTGGTTGGCAGACAGGAAACAAAGAGTAGGAATTAACGTCCTTTTCAGAATCGTTCGCTCGTGTGTGAGACGACGTATAGCTCGCTGTTAGCTTCTGTCGTCATCCAACATGTTGACAGATTTGGTCGTCCGACGCGTCACAGAGTGCATCGTGTCGTTGTTTCCGGGGCTCGCCGCGAGGAAGCTTTTGTCATGATCCCCCTTTTCGGAATGGCAATGATTAGTGGGGTGCCGCAAGGCTCGGTGCTGGGACCCCAGATGTTTACAATATATATTAACGATTTAGACGAGGGAATTAAATGTGACATCTCCAAGTTTGCGGATGACACAAAGCTGGGTGTCAGTGTGAGCTGCGAGGAGAATGCTATGAGGCTGCAGTGTGACTTGGATAGGTTGGGTGAGTGGGCAGATGCATTACAGATGCAGTACAATGTGGATAAATGTGAGGTTATCCACTTTGGTGACAAGAACAGGAAGGCCGATTATTATCTGAATGGTGTCAGATTAGGAAAAGCAGAGGTGCAACGAGACCTGGGTGTGCTTGTACATCAGTCACTGAAAGTAAGCATGCAGGTACAGCAGGCAGTGAAGAAAGCTAATGGCATGTTGGCCTTTATTGCGAGAGGATTTGAGTTTAGGAACAAGAAGGGCCTACTGCACTTGGTGAGACTGCACCTGGAGTATTGTGTGCAATTTTGTTCTCCTAATTTGAGGAAGGACATGATTGCTATTGAGGGAGTGCAGCAGATGTTCACCAGGTTAATTCCCGGGATGGCAGGACTGACATATGATTTAGGACTGAGATGAGGATAAACGTTTTCACCCAGAGAGTTGTGAATCTGTGGAATTCTCTGCCACAGAAGGCAGTGGAGGCCAATTCATTGGATGTTTTCTAGAGAGAGTTAGATTTGGCTCTTAGGCGTAAGGGAATCAAGGGATATTGGGTACTGATTTTGGATGATCAGCCATGATCATATTGAATGGCAGTGCTGGCTTGAAAAGCCAAATGGCCTACTCCTGCACCTGTTTTCTATGTTTCTAAACCATTGTTTATTTGTGACCATTCTTTGGTTGGTATATTTATTATCTTTCCAGGGTCACCTTGAGATTAAAAATTGATTTCCTGCATAGAAATTACTGAATTTCCAGAGATACATTGTTGGGAATTTTCTCCATCTCCTGTATATATCTTTGTTTCTTGAATTAAAGCAAAATATTGGAGATGGAGGGCTATTTGTGATAGCCTACAATCATTCTTGAGAGCATGGAGAACTGTGATTAGAGACCATCTGGATCAATGGTAGCAGGGAATAAAACATGTGGTTAAAGTGAAGATACCTCTCAAATGTGCAAAATTTGTAACCCTAGGTTAGTGTAATCTGGTTATGTCATGATTACATACTATGATTCCTCAGAGTTAACATTGTTTGTAATTTCAGCAACAAATTGGTGTATGTCAATAAGCAATCAGCTGTAAATCATTAAAAGCCTTTGTGCCCATGAAATTCAAATCTTCATCTTGTTACTCAATGCAGTGTCCAAGTTAACTTGCTGCATAGGGAGTTTTACTATGCGAAATAAAGGGGAAAGGCTGTATTAATGAAAAGAACATTTCAAATTGAAATTAGGAACTTGAAGACAAAAATCCCATCATTAAGGAGCTGCCTGATTGGAGAAGTTGCTTCACTACTGCTTATTTCTGGGGTGGTAGTGTATAGTAGAGTAACTTCGGACACAAGGAAAGTCTGTTTATCCTTCACAACAGACGTGAAGTTCTGATCATAGTATATTTTTGTCATCAATATTGTTTTGCACCTGTAGTAATCATCACAGCAAATAGAAGCCATGAAGCTTTTAAGATGCAGTTATCTTTTTGACGTGCATGCGGTGAGAAACATCAGGAAAACTGCTTCAAGCTTTGCCGAATTACATTTTTTTTGTATAAGCAGTTCTGCTAAATACAAATAGACATGAACAAAAGTAAACCAACATAGTGCAGCTTTAAAACTCTTCCGTCCATGTAATTTGGTTAAAACCTGCTCCTCGGAATAACATTGTTTAGGAGAAAATCAGAAGGTGTCTTGGGCATTCCTTTGAGATTTCATTGTTGGATATCATTATTCTATCAGCTGTAATGCATTAAAATCCTGGTAACCATGAAGTTCAAATCTTTGCAGTACTTTAATGTGTTTAGCTGTGCCATTCATAGTTAATCCAATTCATAAATACTCCAGCTTGCCTAGCGTTAATCAGAAATCTTTAAAGAATGTGGAATCCTGGAGCTTATTCCGACACATTGCATAGAGGCAGGATTTATTTTATATATTGCTAGACTACAAAGAGGCAACGGAGCAAAGGGAGGCTAGATGATACCTGGAAGACAAGATGGTTACTGTAGATGAACTAGATGTGGACCAGGATGGATGATATATAGGCAAACATAACACGTTGACTTGATTAGGGCATCATCTGGTGTCTGAAAGCTTGGATGCGCTTTAACCATGCACGTAGCCTTGTGTGGACACTGGAGCCATTCTTTCCACAATTAAATTGGTGACAGCTTCATTTTGATACTCCTAAATCCATCCATCATGTAGCAGATGATGGAAGCTTCCATTAGAATATAGATGGAAGATCCAGACAGACAAGTGATCCACTGGAAACTCCAGTTACTTCCTTATAATTGTGTTTCTTTATTGAACCTGTTATTTCCAGCAAGTTTGACACTATGATGACACTGGAGTGATTTATTCTTCAGCAAATTGCTGGCTGCTTGATACACTGCTGCAGTGGTTCTGTGGAGAAATATCTATAATCCTCTACCAAACAAGGTCAGAGAGTGCTGGAGTAACTCTGCGGGTCAGGCAGCATCTCTGGAGAACATAGATAGGTGAACCTTCAGGTTGGGACCTTACTTCGGACTGGAGAATGCTCCCAATTTGAAACATAATTAATCCATGTTCTCCAGAGATGCTACTTGACCCACTGAGTTACTTCAGCACTTTGTACCTTTATTTTCTAAACAAACATCTGCAGTTCCTTCTATTTCCTTCTATTCTCCCATTTTGACAATGCCCTCAAAGTTGTTGCCTGTCGTTTAGATTGCTGTCTGTAGTGAGAGAACGCAGTCAGAAGCCATCCAAACCTTGACCTGTTTGCATTAAACTATCAGCGCCATCTATACCACACCAGTTTCGACGGGAAACCATGGAGTAAGGGGTGAGCACGGTGTAAGGTCAGTAGTCTGAGGCAGGCACCAAGGGAATGCATAAGAATAATTGCAAATGATGGTATTATTCTGCACTCGCTGTATATAATTCCCATCCTTTTGTCTGTGTGGTTGGCATTGAACAAAAATTTTCATTAGCCTCAGGGCTTTTCTCATGGAGAGTACTGAAGAGAATTGTTCAATATTTTTGGAGCTGTAAAGAACTTGACCTGACATGAGCTTTGGAAATAGTTTAATAGTTTGCAAAGTTAGAAATGGAGCACCTCTCTAGGCAGCCTATATAGCCTCCAGAATTCACTTGTAACCACAGTAATTATCAGGCTGATATTGGTGATTTTGTGATCAATGGTAATTTGGGGATATTTCTATTGAGAGAATGAGCAGTGGCAGTGTTGTTGAATGATAGGGGGAAATTTATGAATCTCCCATGCTGCACGCTTGTGTGCTGTACTAAGTTACTTAACATTTTGAATCCAAGTGTTAATTTGCTCTCTGTGCATTGAGGGTATAGATCACATCATTGTGACTGTCCTGGTTAACAGGCCATCAAATGATTCTCAGGGTTAGGAGAACCACAGGGTTGGGAGAGATGCTTTAACGCTATCTGGAGGCCCTCACTGTCACCTGTCTAATGCCATGTTCATCCCTCGGTTCTTGAACAGGCAAGGGTTGTGTCTTTACAATCGACTGCTATTGTTGAACAAGCTCTGGGTTTGCATGAGGATCCCTGAGCATTGCATGAACATGGTTGATTGGTCTATGGATCTTCAGGAAGCCTGCAATCCTGGCAAGGTCCACCACTTTGTTTAAGGAGAATAGGACAAATTCCTTTTTTTGTGTGTGGAGAGTATCCTTGATGTCTCACATTTGTGTACTGTAAACTCGGAAAGGCAGCACACATACACACACCTTGCCTGGAAGGGTACAGAGGTTGACAAGTTCACGGTGATAGTGCCCTTCATTTCTACATCAACGCTGACTTAGATCCCTTCAAGAAGCATGAGTGTGGGGTTTGATCCCGTTGTTAACATCTGTGACTGTTAAATAGGATACTAAACAACTGTCTGAAGAAGGGTCTCGACTCGAAACGTCACCCATTCCTTCTCTCCGGAGATGCTGCCTGTCCCGCTGAAATACTCCAGCATTTTGTGTCTATCTTTGGTTTAAACCAGCATCTGCAGTTCCTTCTTACACATACTAAACTATGTTTCTTTCTCCATAGATGCTGCTTGACCTTTGAGTATCTCTAGCATTTTCTGTTTTTATCCCTGCAAGTAAATCCTTGTGTCCTGTGTATGCTTCACTTTGGATATAAATTGCACATCCAGTTTCTCAGGAGAGATGTCAACTGGGTGTGCAACTGGATAGAAGTCACCAATGCATTGTCAGCATGCTTCATGCATGGTAACAATGTCCAGATGTAACTACATTATTCAAAGGAATTATATCCTACGTGCTGGGAGTTCCCATTGTGATTTGGGGATCAGTTTTACAGCCTGATCCAATCATGTAGTGCATAATATGTAGGAAGGATCTGCAGATGCTTGTTTAAACTGAAGATAGACACAAAAAGCTGGAGTAACTCAGCGGGGCAGGCAGCATCTCTGGAGAGAAGGAATGGGTGACGTTTCGGGTCGAGACCCTTTCTGAACATGGGCCTCGACCCAAAACATCACTCATTCCTTCCCTCCGGAGATGCTGCCTGTCCCGTTATGTAGTGCGTAATAATCCATCCACATAACGTACCAGATGAATGAATTTCTAATATTTTGATTACAACTTCCAAATACTAAATGTTGGTCTACAGTCAGATTTTTAAAAGATGTCAATAAGAAATACAAGTGACTGACATTTCAGTCAGGAAATGTTGAAGACTCCAGGTTGAAGCGTGTACACAATGCTTTGCAGGGAAATGTCATAGAGATTTGTTTTGTGGATTTCCAACCTGTGCACTGCCTATACAGTCAATCCCCGTTATTATGGATCTCTTTATAACAGATTTCCTCGACTCTGTCCAGGGACCTCAACAGTCCTTTCAGGTTAGGCAGAGGTTCACTTGCACCTCCTCCAACCTCATCTACGGTATCCGTTTTCCAAGGTGTGGACTCTTATACATCGGCGAGACCAAACGCAGACTGGGCGATCGTTTCGCGGAACACCTTCGCTCAGCCCGCCTGAACCTACCTGATGGTAGAAAAGCCCTGATTCTGCACGCCTTAACAAATACTGGAACTAGAGATTGATGTGTATGTGGGAGGAGCTGCCAAATGGAGGCAGTTGAGGCAAATACAATTGCAACATTTGCAACCCTTGGATATGTACATGGATGGGAAAGATTTAGAGGAATGTAAACCAAATGCCGGCAAACAGGACTTGCTTAGATGGAGTTTCTTGGTTTGCTTGGAAAAATTGGGCCAAAGGGCCTGTTTCCATGCACTATGACTCTATGACCCTATTGTGTCCATAAGCACACTGGAAGGAGCACCTTGCTCACAGCTCTATGAAAGCCTCCAAACGAATTGGGTTACCTCTCATTGAACAACCTGTCCAATACATTTATGGAAAGTACAAAGTTTTTGCAAGAAACTGGGTTTCTGAAAGAATGTATGATTCAAAACGTTAGATTGAAGAAACATGCTTATACAGGTTTAGACTTTAGAGATACAGAGTGAAAACAGATCCTTCGGCCCACCGAGTCAGCGCCAACCAACCCCATACCCAAGCACTTTTCGACAATTTAATAATTACAGAAGCCAATTAATCTACAAACCTGCACGTCTTTGGAGACAGACAGCACCCATAGTCAGGATCAAACCCAGGTCTCTAATGCCGCATGGAAGCAACTCTACCGCTGCGCCTCTGTGCTGTCCAAATTGATGTAATTATACCAAAGGTATTTAATATTTAAAAATGTGGAATACATTTAATATTGCAAAATATGTGCAAATGCATTTTGGAAGCATAATGGCAGATGCAATTAAAAATGAAGAGAATCAAAAAATATTAGTTGAGATTGTAGATGCACGATCTCACCAGAAAGCAATTGCATCATCGTACATGTCAACATTTATTATTGTGTAATAAACATGCTGGGGAAATGCCAATTAGCCAGACAAATAGAATGCTAATGTAATGAAATGATATTCGATGACCTTGAAGATGCTTTACAAAGTACTGATAATTGGGTTACCAAGAGGATTGAATATTTTTGCTGTGCCACTTGTTCATTAAATGTTGGCATCTTATTGATGTGGTTGAGAACAAAGCGCAGTAGAAGTTCTGCAAATACAGACAAAGACTGCTCCCACTGTGGACAGTGAATGCCTATTTGTGGCTGTTGAGATAAGCAAGAGTGTAAGTGGCTGCTGGTGGGGAGAGCAAATAGAAACATGGGAACTAGAATAGACTCTTCAGCCCCGAGAATGTTCTGTCTTCATAACATGACGGCTGATCTATATCTTATGGAACATCAAATCACTTTGGTTCGAGGATGGAAATAATACACGGGCACAAAATGATTCTCTGAATGGGATGGGGGATTGTTGGATTTGTAACAATGCAATGAAACCATGTATTATGTCCTCTTGCAAAAGCAGATAAAATCTTAATAGAGAAAAGCAGTACCCTTGACAGAGCAGTTATGTTCCTCAGTGCTGCATGGAAATGTAAGCCTATATAGAGTAGGAGTAAACGGGTCCTTTTCAGAATGGCAGGCAGTGACTAGTGGGGTACCGCAAGGCTCAGTGCTGGGACCTAAGCTATTTACAATATATATTAATGATCTGGATGAGGGAATTGAATGCAACATCTCCAAGTTTGCGGATGACACGAAGCAGGTGGGCAGTGTCAGCTGTGAGGAGGATGCTAGGAGGCTGCAAGGTGACTTGGATAGGTTGGGTGAGTGGGCAAATGCATGGCAGATGCAGTATAATGTGGATAAATGTGAGGTTATCCACTTTGGTGGCAAAAACAGGAAAGTAGACTATTATCTGAATGGTGGCTAATTAGGAAAAGGGGAGATGCAACGAGACCTGGGTGTCATGGTACACCAGTCATTGAAAGTAGGCATGCAGGTGCAGCAGGCAGTGAAGAAAGCTAATGGTATGTTAGCATTCATAGCAAAAGGATTTGAGTACAAGAGCAGGGAGGTTCTACTGCAGTTGCACAGGGTCTTGGTGAGGCCACACCTGGAGTATTGCGTGCAGTTTTGGTCTCCTAATCTGAGGAAAGACATTCTTGCCATAGAGGGAGGACAGGGAAGGTTCACCACTTTCATATGAAGGACTTTCATGGCAGGACATTCATATGAAGAAAGACTGGATAGACTTGGCTTGTACTCGCTAGAATTTAGAAGATTGAGGGGGGATCTTATAGAGACTTACAAAATTCTTAAGGGGTTGGACAGGCTAGATGTAGGAAGATTGTTCCCGATGTTGGGGAAGTCCAGAACAGCGGGTCACAGTTTAAGGATAAGCGGGAAGTCTTTTAGGACCGAGATGAGAAAATCATTTTTCACACAGAGAGTGGTGAATCTGCGGAATTCTCTGCCACAGAAGGTAGTTGAGGCCAGTTTGTTGGCTATATTTAAGAGGGAGTTAGATGTGGTCATTGTGGCTAAAGGGATCAGGGGGTATGGAGAGAAGGCAGGTACAGGATACTGAGTTGGATGATCAGCGATGATCATATTGAATGGCGGTGCAGGCTCGAAGGGCCAAATGCCCTACTCCTGTCCCTATTTTCTATATTCTATGTTTCTATGTAAATATAATGAACACTGATGTGTTTAGTGATCAGGCAAGGTGAGCATCATTCACTCTGCATATTCGGTTCCAAACAGAATTACTGGCCATGTCGTCTTCATTGAGATCATATCTAGATGCTTCACTTGCAGTCATATACTTTCAAAGATGGTTCATTGTACTGGAAAAAGCATTTAATGTACAAAAACACGTCTGTTGCATAACAGCATTGATACTTTTTTCTACATTGGCATGCCTTTGATTTTCTTCAATGCGTACAAATTTTGGACGTTATACTGTTTACACACTGTTGTACTTTTCCACATACCATGGACACTAATCTTGGCACAATACTGGGCTAGATTGTGTTGGTCCAATCCACTTGTCCAGAATGGGCCTCTGCAGACTGTTTAGTCCTGCTCTTATCCAAGAGGATTATCTCCTTGGCTATCCTTGTACATCAGTCACTGAAAGTAAGCATACAGCAGGCAGTGAAGAAAGCATATGGCATGTTGGCCTTCAAAGCGAGAGGATTTGAGAATGGGAGCAAGGAGGTCCTACACTCAACTATACTTCAGGGCCCAGGTGAGACCACACTTGGAGTATTGTGTGCAGTTTTGGTCTCCTAGTTTGAGGAAGGACATTCTGGCTATTGAGGGGGTGCAGCATGGGTTCACCAGGTTATTTCACGGGATGGCAGGACTGACAGATGATGAAAGAATGGATCGACTGGGCTTATACTCACTAGAATTTAGAAGGATGAGAGAGAATCTTCGGTACCCCGCAGCTCCGCCCTGGCTCCCCCTCCCCTATTCGCAACAGAGACAGATTCCCCCTAGTCCTTACCTTCAACCCCATCAGCCGCCGCAAGCAACACATAATCCTCTGAAATTTCCGCCACCTCCAATGCGGTCCCACCATTAGCTACATTTTCCCATCTACACCCCTTTCCGCCTTCCACTGTGACCATTCCCTCCGCAAATCCCTGGTTAACTCATCCCTTCCCAACCAAATCACCCCCTCCCCAGGTACTTTCCCCTGCAAATGTATAAGATGCAACACCTGTCGCTATACCTCCCCCTCGACTTTGTCCAGCGACCCCGACAGTCATTTCAGGTTAGGCAGAGGTTCACTTGCACCTCCTCCAACCTCATCTACGGTATCCATTGTTCAAGATGTGGACTCTTATACATCGACGAGACCAAACGCAGGCTGGACGAGCGTTTCGCAGAACACCTTCATTCAGCCTGCCTGAACCAACCTGATCTCCTTGTTGCTGGACATTTTAATTCTCCTTCCCATTCCTACACAGACCTTTCTGTCCTCGGTCTCCTCCATTGTCAGTGAGGCTAAACGCAAATTGGAGGAACAGCATCTCATATTTTGCTTGGGCAGCTTACAGCCCAGTGGTATGAATATTGATTTATCTTACTTCAGGAAGCCCCGGCATTCCCTCTCTCTCTATCCCTTCCCCACCCAAGTCGCACCAGCTTCTCATTTTCACCCTACAAACAGCTAACAATGGCCTATTTCCTTTATCATCACTTTTTTGCATATCTTTCATTCAGATGCTGCCTGTCCCGCTGAGTTACTCCAGCTTTTTGTGTCTATTTTCACTAACAGAACGTTGATCTTCAGAATTTAGAGTCCTGTCAGAACAGCATTTTGCGGTCACCAATTTAAGACAAAAGGAAACAAGTAAAAATGTAGTTAATGATGTAAAGAAGAACCTACAAATGGATTAAAAAAATTTATACCTGCATAGCTCCTTTTATGACATTTTACAACCAATGAATTCATTATTGGAATTGTGGTAGGAAATGTGGCACCACAGGAGTTTACAAATAACAGTTTGGACTGTTGTGTGGAGTTCAAGTTGTCCTCTCATAGGAAGGACGTCATTAAACTGGAAAGTGTGCAAAAAAGATTCATGAGGCTGCCGCCAGATCTGGAATGTTTGACAGAAGGTGAAGTTGAATGGGCTGGGCCTTTTTTCCCCAGGACTGAAGGGTGGTGACCTTGTAGAAATATATAAACTTACGAGGTGCATAGATATGGTGAACAGCCACAGTCAGTGAGTTACTCTGACAGGATGAACAATATTAATTCCATATATTAGCTTCTGAAAACAATTACTTATCTTCGCCTCCACTGGGTTCATAAGATGCTCTATTCAAGGTGGTTCATCATGAAGTTTCAAAATAATAAAATAAATATTATCTATTTTAGTACAGAATTCTCAGGATTCAAGATATTCACCATTAACCAAGTTTAAACTAAGTTCTAGCATGACTATCAGGTTGGCTGGATGGCAGAAGGCAAAGAGTAGCAATAAAGGGGACTTTTTCTGGTTGGCTGCCAGTGACTAGCGGAGTTCCGCAGGGGTCGGTGCTGGGGCCGCTGCTCTTCGCGTTGTATATTAATGATTTGGATGAAAGGATTGAAGACTTTGTGGTCAAGTTTGCAGATGATAAGATAATAGGTGGTGTGGAGTCATGCATTTTGGTAGTAGGAATAAAAGTGTAGATTATTTTCTAAATGGGGAGAGAATCCAGAAAACTGAGGTATATAGGGACTTGGGAGTGCTGGTGCAGGATTTCCAAAATGTTAATCTGTAAATCGAATCGGTGTAAGAAAGCAAATGCAATGCTGGCATTTATTTCAAGAGGGCTTGTATAAAAAACAGGGATGTAATGCTGAGGCTCTATAAAGCGCTGGTCAGGCCGCAATTGGAGTATTGTGAGCAGGTTTGGGCACAATACCTGAGGAAGGATGTCCTGGCTCTGGAGAGGGTCTAGAGGAGGTTCATAAAAATGATCCCAGGAATGAGTGGGTTAACATATGATGAACATTTCACGGGATTGGGCTTGTACTCGCTGGTGTTTAGAAGAATGAGGGGAGGACCTCATTGAAACGTACAGAATAGTGAAACGCTTGGATGGAGTGGATGTGGAGAGGATGTTTCCACTAGAGTCAGGGTGATACAGTGTGGAAACAGGGCCTTCAGCCCTACTTGCCCACACCGGCTAACATGTCCCATCTACACTAGTCCCACCTGCCTGCGTTTGGCTCATATCCTTCCTAGCCTGTCCTATCCATGTATCTCTCTAACTTTCCTAAACATTGGGATAGTCTCTGCCTCAACTATTTTCCCTGGCAGCTCGTTGCATCCTGCGCTCCAAGATATAGAGTCCTAGCCTACTCATCATCTGCCTACAGCTCAGACCCTCTAGTCCTGGCAACATCAACGTAAATCTTCTCCGTACCCTTTCCAGCTTGACAACATCTTTCCTATAACACGGTGCCCAGAACTGAACACAATAAGTGGAATCATAGAATCATAGAAAATAGGTGCAGGAGTAGGCCATTCGGCCCTTCGAGCCTGCACCGCCGTTCAATATGATCATGGCTGATCATCCAACTCAGTATCCTGTACCTGCCTTCTCTCCATACCTCCTGATCCCTTTAGCCACAAGGGCCACATCTAACTCCCTCTTAAATATAGCCAATGAACTGGCCTCAACTACCTTCTGTGGCAGAGAATTCCACAGACTCACCACTCTCTGTGTGAAAAAAGATCTTCTCATCTCGGTCCTAAAAGACTTCCCCCTTATCCTTTAATTGTGACCCCCTTGTTCTGGAGTTCCCCAACATCAGGAACAATCATCCTGCATCTAGCCTGTCCAACCCCTTAAGAATTTTGTAAGCCTCTACAAGATCCCCCCTCAATCTCCTAAATTCCAGCGAATATAAGCCGAGTCTATCCAGTCTTCTTCATATGGAAGTCCTGCCATCCCAGGAATCAGTCTGGTGAACCTTCTCTGTACTCCCTCTGTGGCAAGAATGTCTTTCCTCAGATTAGGAGACCAAAACTGTACGCAATACTCCAGGTGTGGCCTCATCAAGACCCTGTACAACTGCAGTAGAACCTCCCAGCTCTTGTACTCAGATCCTTTTGCTATGAATGGCAACATACCATTCGCTTTCTTCACAGCCTGCTGCACCTGCATGCCTACTTTCAATGACTGGTGTACCATGACACCCAGGTCTCGTTGCATCTCCCCTTTTCCTAATCGGCCACCATTCAGATAATAATCTACCCTCCTGTTTTTGCCGCCAAAGTGGATAACCTCACATTTATCCACATTATACGGCATCTTCCATGCATTTGCCCACTCACCCAACCTATCCAAGTCACCTTGCAGCCTCCTAGCATCCTCCTCACAGCTAACACTGCCCCCCAGCTTCGTGTCATCTGCAAACTTGGAGATGTTGCATTCAATTCCCTCATCCAGATCATTAATATATATTGTAAATAGCTGGGGTCCCAGCACTGAGCCTTGCGGTACCCCACTAGTCACTGCCTGCCATTCTGAAAATGACCCGTTTACTCCTACTCTTTGCTTCCTCTCTGCCAGCCAGTTCTCTATCCACATCAATAATGAACCCCCAATACCGTGTGCTTTAAGTTTGTATGCTAATCTCTTATGTGGGACCTTGTCGAAAGCCTTCTGAAAGTCCAGATATAACACATCCGCAGGTTCTCCCTTATCCACTCTACTAAGTTACATCCTCAAAAAATTCGTCAGATATGATTTACCTTTCATAAATCCATGCTGACTTTGTCCAATGATTTCACCGCTTTCCAAATGTGCTGCTATCCCATCTTTAATAACTGACTCTAGCATTTTCCCCACTACCGATGTTAGACTAATTGGTCTGTAATTCCCCGTTTTCTCTCTCCCTCCCTTTTTAAAAAGTGGGGTTACATTAGCTACCCTCCAATCCTCAGGAACTACTCCAGAATCTAAAGAGTTTTGAAAAATTATCACTAATGCATCCACTATTTCTGGGGCTACTTCCTTAAGTACTCTGGGATGCAGCCTATCTGGCCCTGGGGATTTATCGGCCTTTAATCCATTCAATTTACCTATCACCACTTCCCGGCTAACCTGGATTTCACTAGACTGGAAGAGTCTAGGACTAGTTATAGCCTCAGAATTAAAGAAATTACAGAATATTGAAATTAATTACATATTCCAACATTTTAAAAACACTTAGATGGGCATCCTGGTCAGCCTTGACAAGTTGGGCCGAAGGGCTTCTGACCAAATGTCTCTATGACACAAACAGGTACTTGAATACGGAAGGGTTGGAGGGATATGAGCCAGGCATAGGTAGGTGGGAGTAGTGCTGTCAGCCAACTTAATCAGCAAGGGCGAGTTGGGCCGAAGGGTCATTTTCATGCTATCATGCAGCATTTTGTACATTGCATAAAATGTGTAACACATCTGTTGGAAGCAAAATGTGTAACCTATTGTTCCTTGGAAATGCAATGCATGATCCATTGTCCTTCACATTTTGCTGTTCCACTAAATTGGCATGTCTAATTAATGTCACACTGTACAAGAGAACAGTAAACCTATCTGTGGAGTCCATGGTATTATTTTCAAGCACAGCAATAAAATCAAGATGTGATTGTTAACGTTTTTCTTTTTGCTTATTGAAAAACATTCATGTATCTGTAACAGAGCTGCAAGACAAATTTATTGCAGATATTTGTGACAATGTACTAATACATAAAACAAGCTTTTAAACCCTTTTATACCAGTAAACTGTATGACGAATGGTGGAAATGATATCTTATCTGTCCATTCAACATGTCATGATGTGAAACGCCTGGTGATGTCCCAGCATTCCCCCTCAAACCATGATGACTGAAACATCTGACCAATCGTCAAATAAATTTATTATCGGTGGAACTTTACTGCCTTATTGTTCAATAAAACAGTATTTTTCTCTAAACTAATTGCCATATTAGTCAATACAGCAGTCATATTCAAAAAAGTTCATCGTAAGTGGCCTATAAAACTTGTTCGGGACGCCTCCTGGAATACTCTTTCAAATGTGTTCCTTTTTTTTCTAGGAATCTGACCATGTATGATTTACAAATTTACCTTGTATCTTTTTTAAACAAGCTTACTACTTGTCCACAGTTATATATACATTGCAGATAGACACAAAAAGCTGGAGTAAATCAGTGGGACAGGCAGCATCTCTGGAGAGAAGGAATAGGTGACGTTTTGGGTCGAGACCCTTCTTCAGACTGCAATTGCAATTAGTGTACATTCTTAGGGGAAATAGATGGTAGGCAAAAATGCTGGAGAAACTCAGCGGGACAGGCAGCATCTATTTAGCGAAGGAACAGGTGTTTCGGGACGAGACCCTTCTTCAGACTGATGTGGGGGTGGGGGGGGAGGGACGAAGAAAGGAAGAGGTGGAGACAGTAGGCTGTCGGAGAGCTGGGAAGGAGGGAGAAAGCAAGGACTACCTGAAATTGAAGAAGTCATGTTCATACCGCTGGGGTGTAAACTGCCCAAGTGAAATATGAGGTGCTGCTCCTCCAATTGGCAGTGGGATTCACTCTGGCCATGGAGGAGGCCCAGGACAAAGGTTGGATTCAGAATGGGAGGGGTAGTTGAAGTGCTGAGCCACCGGGCGATCAGGTTAGTTAATGCGAACTGAGCGGAGGTGTTGGGTGAAGCAATCGCCAAGCCTGCGCTTGGTCTCATCGATGTAGAGCAGTTGACACATTGAACAGCGGATGCAATAGATAGGGAAAATAGATGGTCATTCTAATATCCACGGCAACCTCATTGGAAATGGAAATGTTACCTTTCTTGTTCGAGTTTCTATCCAGGAAACTCATTGGCACAGGAGATCACTCTGAGCTCTATGTGTGCGCTGCTGACTAGCATCCCCCTCTACCTGTGATTGGCCTGTCACTGATTGTTTTGCATTTAATTCAGTCAGCAAGGGGCAAGAAACAAAAACGGATTTGGCAGATTTATGAGCTCTTTCTTGCTGATGGGTGAGCAGCAGAAGCTGAAGCTGGGAGGCATTATGTGCATCCAGAGATTCATGAATTCTGGGAATGCCACCTGAAAGGTGATGTCTTAAGGAACAGAATAAATCATGACAGGGACCCGTGCAAAACTCTCCAGACTCGTTTTGCAAATCCACACTCTGCAAAGAGGTGGGCAACCGTCTCTTCTCCATAGCAGCCGTCTCGAGGGCTGTGTGCGCTGGCAGTGAGGTTCCGACAGTGCAGGAAGGATCTGACTGGGAGGGCTCCCCTCACCGCCAGCCAAGCCAGGTCATGGCGCTAGTTGGTGAGTTCTGGCGATGAGGCATTTTGCCAGACAAGCTGGGCAGTCTGCTCTGGGAACCACACCACAGGATCCATGGAGTCATTTCCCTGCAGTGCCTGTTCTGTGCTGACCACTGCCCAATGGATTGGTCAAAGGTGTTGGTCCGGAAGAACCTTTCCACGAATGACAGATGGTGCGGCAATGTCCAGCTGACTGGCACAGAGGAGTCTGTGATTTACGGACTGTTTCCAGGGACGCATTCAGAGACTGACATCGAGTGCTGCTGGAAGGTCATCAACTTGGTGAAAGACGCTCTTTGGTCTGCCCGCGCTTTGTTGACCTCCCAGCGGAGCGAGATGTCTGTCCGAGAATGTTGCCGACTGACCCGCAGCAGACTGCAGGAGTACGTGCTGAGGGACGCACTGAAGCTCGGTGCAGCCAACGGCAAGGCTCGGTGGGGGAGGACCACAGTCTAGGGTCCTTCCGCTGCTGGACATGGGGGGCAGGGTGTGGTGGAGACGCCCCTCAAAAATAAAGGAAGGGATTCCACGCCAGTGGGCTACATGAGTGGCAAGGGTGGGGGAGAAATTTGTGACATTTGGATAATTTGTGTAAACAGCATTGAATGTTTTGCACGGTTCCTGTATTATATATATTTATTACTTGAATAAAGTCTATTTTGAAATTAGAAAAATAAATAAATAAAAAGATGTCTTAAGGAACAGACTCACAATTTTACACATTACTCAACTTGTTTGCTGGATCTCTGTTTAACTCAATCAATAACAAATCCCCCGATAGGGGAAAGAAAGCAATGACATTTAGTTTAGTTTATGGATACAACATGGGAACAGGCCTTCATCTTACTCAGTACTTCCCAGCAAAACACTAAATAGCATTGAAGGAAATCCAATGGAAGTTGCTTTTTCAAAAAAAAGTTTTTGCATTATTTTACTTTTATGACAACACTGCTTCGGCAGAGGGCAATAAATTGGATGCTGCTTGTTCCCTTACATTTGTAGGTAAAGGTGATACCAATGTGGACAAGAGTTTATTAGAGAATTGACGTGAGTCAAGGAAGTTTGGGTCTTGGTGTATATGTGATGGTGATCAATGGTCAGCGTGGACTCGGCGCTGAAGGGCCGGTTTTCATGCTGCACATCTAAAACTAGTCTCTGAAACCAAAACAAAACCAGCTATTCCTACAGTAATTCATCCATCTGTGAAATTAGCTGAATTATTCTCTCTCTATTAGCATAGCCTTCCTTGCTGATTAACAAACACATCACAGATAAACAGGTGTAGTTACCCTCTAATTGCCTCATTAAGTCATTTGACCTGGCCTAACCCTATCCTAGATATTTCTTTACCCCTATCCATCCCTTTTACCATCTCCTCTGCAATGGAAAATTACCAATGCTTTCTCTTTCTAGTCCTAACATAGAACATGGAACAGTACAGCACAGGAACAGGCCCTTCGGCCCACATGTTTGTGCCGAACAAGATGCCAACATGATCCTGATGAAGTATCTCTGACGTGAAATATCAGCTCTATTTTTCTTTCCACAGATGCTGACAATCTATTGAGTGACTCCAGCATTGTTTCTATTTGCTCCTGCTCTGACCCACTTCCTTGTTAATTTCTTTCAACTCTCCACAAGAGCTCTAGTAACCCACACTTCCCCCACCATGCTCCCAGCCATCATTCCTGTAAGGATGTATTTATTTTGTACCCTTGTTGTTCAGGTGTACCCTCTGCTTTGTATAGATCACATTTCCTTAGAAATGTTCCCTGCAATGTCAAGTCCTCCCTACTGTACCATTTCTTCAGCCAGCCATCCATCGTACACTCTATTCATCTATTTGCTCCCCAATTTCCATACTTGACACCAAAGGATTGTGATCTGACATTCCAGTAATCCTACCACTGTGACAATATTTTACCAATTGAAATTCCAATTAAGTAGAAATTGCGAAATATTAGCTTTACAACTTCACCAGTCACTGATACCAACATCATATGTCATCTTTTATTACTGGCCTATTTGAGCAAAAAAAAAACCCATATCCAAGAACACTATCTGTGTAGGAAAGAACTGCAGATGCTGGTTTAAATCAAAGATAGACACTAAATGATATAGTAACTCAGCAGAACAGGCAGCTTCTCTGGAGAGGAGTGGGTGACTTTTTGGATTGAGACCCTTCTTCGGACTGAAGACCGAAGAAGGGTCTCGACCCGAAACGTCACCCATTCTTTCTCTCTAGAGATGCTGCCTGTCCCTCTATTACCACGGCATTTTGTGTCTAACACTATATTTGTGCTTGATGCAATTGCAGAATGATTTATTTTGATTTGGAATAAATAAAACTTGTGCTTTGTTAATGAACCGTTAAATAAACTTGCTTTCCAGATAATGAGGTGGGTGATGTGTTTTATTCGGAGTGTTATGATCTGAGAAGCATTGTTTGAATGGCAGGGAGCAGATTTAAATGTTTACAGAAGGGGATTTGACGTATACTTGAAAAACATTTCAGGACAATGCAGAAAAACTGCAGTGGGAGAGACTAATTAAAGAACTTTAAAGGTGCTAGTGTAATCTTGTTGGGATGAAAGGGCTCTGTGCTCTATGGTGTTGTGTTATTGTAGCTTGCAAGTTGACCGTGTATGGTACTGCAGCAGCTTTGAATGTTGAATGCCAACATCTTTTTGCTGTCAAATAATGTAATGAATGATGGGCAGCTGAAAGCACAATGCAGTGCTGTTTGAATAACAATCTTACTCCATGAGCACATGACACGCAGTTCTCCAAAACTCAATAGTTTGTTCAAACCAAGTAGACTCACCACTTCAACTAATTTTATCTGCATTCCATATTTGGCTGCCTTGTTGTCATACCATTTATGAATTCTGCTCATTTCAATTTGCTCATGACTCGCATAGTTACATTGTGCTCAGTGTCTTTCAAGAATATATTAGGCCATGATATAAATGGACGGTTTTAAGCCAGCGTGAAAGTTGTGCAGCCATTGGTCCTGCTTCGGTTTCGTTTTAAGATTTAATGTGGTTAATTAACTTGGATTTGGTCATTGCTCTTGGTCTCAATGCTAGTGGCTCCCTTTTGAACAGCTGGCCGAGGCAGAACAATTCACCTCAACCACACCAAAAAATATCTGAGTCTGAAACTATGAGAGATGGTAGAATTGTAGGTGACCACTCATCATGTTACTGTTAAATTATTTCAAGAGATATTCCATAGGTGTGATGATCAAAGCCACATGCTACCTATCTGGATGAGGGAATTGAAGGCAATATCTCCAAGTTTGCGGATGACACTAAGCTGGGGGGCAGTGTTCGCTGTGAGGAGGATGCTAGGAGACTGCAAGGTGACTTGGATAGGCTGGGTGAGTGGGCAAATGTTTGGCAGATGCAGTATAATGTGGATAAATGTGAGGTTATCCACTTTGGTGGCAAAAACAGGAAAGCAGACTATTATTTAAATGGTGGCCGATTAGGAAAAGGGGAGATGCAGCGAGACCTGGGTGTCATGGTACACCAGTCATTGAAAGTAGGCATGCAGGTGCAGCAGGCAGTGAAAAAAGCGAATGGTATGTTAGCTTTCATAGCAAAAGGATTTGAGTACAGGAGCAGGGAGGTTCTACTTCAGTTGTACAGGGTCTTGGTGAGACCACACCTGGAGTATTGCGTGCAGTTTTGGTCTCCAAATCTGAGGAAGGACATTATTGCCATAGAGGGAGTGCAGAGAAGGTTCACCAGACTGATTCCTGGGATGTCAGGACTGTCTTATGAAGAAAGACTGGATAGACTCGGTTTATACTCTCTGGAATTTAGGAGATTAAGAGGGGATCTTATAGAAACTTACAAAATTCTTAAGGGGTTGGACAGGCTAGATGCAGGAAGATTGTTCCCGATGTTGGGGAAGTCCAGGACAAGGGTCACAGCTTAAGGATAAGGGGGAAATCCTTTAAGACTGAGATGAGAAAGACTTTCTTCACACAGAGAGTGGTGAGTCTCTGGAACTCTCTGCCACAGAGGGTAGTTGAGGCCAGTTCATTGGCTATATTTAAGAGTGAGTTGGATGTGGCCCTTGTGGCTAAGGGGATCAGAGGGTATGGAGAGAAGGCAGGTACGGGATACTGAGTTGGATGATCAGCCATGATCATATTGAATGGCGGTGCAGGCTCGAAGGGCTGAATGGCCTACTCCTGCACCTAATTTCTATGTTGTGATGATCAAAGCCACATGCTACCACGCAGTGGATACTCCTCATCCAATGTGCATTGAGGTTTCATTGAAGAAATATATTTTAGTGAGCATCGCAGTTTTGAAACTGTTTGAGAGCTACATCATGCATTTCTGTACCGATGTACCAACTGTTCAAGTGCCCCAAAGCGGCTGTGTTAGCTTGGAGTGCAGTGACTGTGAAAGTACAAGCAGAGCAGCCATTAACATAAAGATCCAATCAGTAGCCATGCAATTATGTATAATTAATCTATGATATAATTTTAGGAGATGGGTATTGGATAGAGCATCAGGTTACTTTCATTAAAATAGTACCACAGTCTGTAAATTAGTCTGCGTCACTTTCCTACCGTTAAAGAGTCTTGTTTGCAATAATGCAATGAGTCTGCAATAATGCAGTTTACAAGTTTGCTATGTTTTAGCATTGCTCGAGTGTGTCTCTCGACAGTGTAAACCACTAAATGGGGCTTGAGCAGAATGGTGCTTGGTTTTTGCCGGAAGCGCCAGCCTGAAATGGAGTCTGAACGCTGCTGATTCTGAGCCAAGTTATTGCTACATTTGACCGTTGCACTAATACATTTGCCAAGAAACAACATTGACACAAACATCAGGATTATATGTAATTTTCTTTCAGAGGAAAAAAAAACACGGCTTAGCCACCTATGTAATAGGCTAACTTTATATAAAAAGAAATATCTTTGGTTAATTATATCTTAAGAGATGAATGTAGGGGCTATTTTTGTAACTGTGTCAGTACCGGAGTGATTTTGTTTTATCAAGGCATTGGATGGATATAATGAGAAACCATATTTTTAGTTTTAAAAAGTGCTTTTTTTTATACACTAGAGATTCAAATCGGCTGGCTGTTAATTATCTCATATCCTGGCTAGAATTTGTCTTGATAATAAGTACCATGGCCATAGTTTGTGGGATCTAGCTGTCTACAAGAAACTGCCAATTCTCAGCAGTGACCATTTCTGAAGCTTTTCACTGTATAAGTCTCCCCAGTTAACAAAGAACACTTGATGCAAGAAAGTTCATGTAGTGAAAGGTACACTAAACTTTTTTCTTTTGGTGGCATTGAAATGTTGAATTAGAAAGTCATCAGTATCTGAGCAGTGAACTTTGGTAATGCCAGGTTAGCAGGATGTTGGTTTATTGATATTCAAGCACATTTGTAATTCAATTTTTTTAAACATTGCACAGATAAATTTCAGTGAACCGGGTTCATTTAAAGAGAGTGTGAGAAGCAGGACTAGACAACTGGTCAGGAATCATGTGAATGGGAGCGCAGGCAAGTTGATAAGTAGCATGGGGTCTGGAGCCCCCGCAAAGGTATAGAGCCTGAAAGCGCAAGAATTGGAGTTCTGGTGAGTGGTTTATGATTACAAATAGAAATTTGGTGACACAGTGGCTGGTAAGAACTACTGCCTCATAGTGCCAGAGACGTGGGTCTGTGTGGAGTTTGCACGTTCTCCCTGTGACAACGTGGGTGGTCCGGTTTCTTCTGACATCCCAAAGATGTGCAGGTTTACAGGTTAATTGGCTTCTAAATTTCCCCTAGCATGAAGGGAGTGGACAAGAAAGTGGGATAATTAGTTTGGATAGATGATAGTCAGCATGGACTCAATGGGCCAAATGGTTTCAATGCTATATTTCTAAAACTAAACTAAATTTCTTGGCTTGAAAGAAAAACTCTGGAAATTTTCCATCTATTGCTTCTACCATAACAAGAGTTCTTAGTGTGCTGATGAAGTCTTGGCAAACTATTTGCACAAAGGAGCATGTGATTCAAAGCACTTAGAAAATCTTTAAAACTAGTTTCCATAGGTGTGCAGCTGAGGCATTGCTACAGCTGTGGGAGGAATATTGGAATGTCAAAAGGTATAATCAGATTGTTCATGTATGATTTAAATAGACTTTGCCTCTTGCCTCACACTCAGTCATGTTCAGTTTTTGTTTAGCAATTGAAAATTTGCGAAATTTGTTGAACAAAAAAGTAACACATACAAAACACTAAGAATCAATTCAGTTCAAACTAGTGGCAATTACTTTCCATAAATCTTCTCACGATGTGAAAACAAACTCTCAAGGGCTTGAGTAAAACTGAATTAGTATGCTGTTGAGCAGGCACTCAAAGGAAAATGCAGCATCTAGGCCAGGTCGCAGTGGGGAGGCTGGAGTGAGTGATGGGTCTGGAGTGATTCTGATATTGCTGGCTCACATATGGCTATGGAAGTGTGGGGGCAGCTGCTGTTGGGGATATGAATGAAGCCTGGTAGTGGGTGCCTGCAGTGTTTCAGTACTGGTATTTAATATCCAATTTAGTCAGGGTGCTGGGGCTGGGTGCTGATTTGGAGGCCTCATTGATTGGTTACAGGTTGGTGCTGAATTTGACAAACAGGCTCTAATTGGAGCCTGGGAGAACTTTTCATGGCTGACAACAGAGGTTTAATCAGGGCCATAGCCATAGGGCGGGTATTAGAGACTAGAGTGGGAGCTGGAGTTGGGAGAGTGAATTTCTGCGTGTGTTGAGATAGGAGCTTTTTTTTAAATGGTTGGAATCTTTGGAGACTATAATAACTGGGCGGTTAGGGAGATTGTGGCATGCCCTTGGAGTAAGATTGGTGGGTAGGAGAATGGGAAGGTGATTCTGTTGTTTGGAGCTTTGGGGGGGGGGGGGGGAAAGGAGGGTTTCATGCAGAGGATAGTTCAAAATGGTATTGTGCTTTTCTTCCAGTCATTTGTTGATCTCATGATTGTTCTCATCAAACGTCCTGGCGAACCCACTGCAGATTGTGAACTGAGATGCTCTGCTTGGAATGGTGGTGCAAGCAGAATCAATAATGTCATAAGTGATATGAGCATAATTAGGCTATTCGGCCCATCAAGTTTACTCTGCCATTCAATCATGGCTAATCTATCTCTTCCTCCTAATGCCATTCTCCTGCTTTCTCCCCATAACCCTTGACTCACGTACTAATCAAGAATCTATCTATCTCTGCCTTAAAAATATCCATTGAATCCGTAATGTTCAGAAGAGAATCTGGGGGAATTGGGAGCAATGAACAAAGCCGGAGGTCAGGAGATCGAGCAGCATCAGTGGTTGGAAAGGAATGGTTGACGTTCCACGTCGATCCCCAGTGTCAGAGTGCACAGCTACTATGACTATGGACAGCTCTGGGAGAAATTGATGGGAATGTGGGGAGAATAAAGTTTGTTTAGTGTCAGTAGAGTTAGAGTGGGTGCTTGATAATCAGTTTAAACTCAGTGGGCAAAAGAGCCCGTTTCCATTCTGTATCTTTGATAACAACCTAGAGATGAGATAAAGGCTAGAGATGAAAAGGAGACACCCTGTTCTTCTCTCCTTACTTGCACCCTTATGACTCCCTTTATCCTTGAGCCTTTGTCCACCCATGTGCACATGTATCCACGTCTCACTTGCCAGGCTTTGATTCCACTCCCACCTCTTTTGCAGCTTTCTCCCACTACCACAAACAGTGTGAAGATGGGGCCCGACCCAAAACATCACCTATCCATGTTTTCCAGAGATGCTACCTGACCTACAGTTACTGCAGCATTTTGTGTTCTTTGTAGATATCCTTGAATAGTGTTTATTTTCTCAGAGAAATAACCACGAATCATTGGAGAATAGTTTTCCAAACTTTAATTTTGCTTTTCACAGTCCTTTTGAGCTTGGGTAGATTCTCTATTCAGCAGTTCTCTCTGCAGTAATTACATAAAGATCTTTGGTACCAATCTACTACCTTGCCTTTATTCTCACAATACATTTTTGCAGATTCTGTGCATTTTCTTACAATAATAATTAAAAAACCTTGCTTAATGTACATAATTTATGGTCTGATTTATACTTATAATGTAGCAACCTTTCCTTGGAGATATATTGTGGAATGATGTGAAAATGCTGAGCTGTTGAAACACTGACGGGTCTGATTGCTTTACTACTCTCTGTGATGTACCAGGCAACTGTCTTTCATTCTCATCGTGTTAATTTTTCCATTTCACTTTTTCACAGATCTTTTGTTGAAGAGGAAGATCCTCATCTAAAAGTGTCCTTGGCAAGTGGTGACATGGGTGTGACAACCCATTTGCAGTCTTCAAAGACAGGCAATACGCGCTTCTTCACAAGCAACACCCATAGTTCTGCAGTGTTACAGGTATGCATTTAGTCATCATTTTCATCAAGGACAATCTAACGGCTACAGTGCCGTCCAAAATGTTTGGGACAAAGACCCATTCGTTTATTTGTTTGCCTCTGTACTCCATAATTTGAGATTTGTAATAGAAAAATATCACGTGGCTAAAGTGCACATTGTCAGATTTTAATAAAGGCCATTTTTATACATTTGTTTTCACCATGTAGAAATTACGGCAGTGTTTAAACATAGGCCCCACCCCCCTCACCCCTCACCCCCACCCCCCCCACCCCCCCACCCCCCCATTTCAGGGCACCATAATGTTTGGGACACAGCAATGTCATGTAAATGAAAGTAGTCATGTTTAGTATTTTGTCGCATATCCTTTGCATGCAATGACTGCTTGAAGTCTGTGATTCATGGACATCACCAGTTGCTGGGTGTCTTCTCTGGTGATGCTCTGCCAGGCCTGTATTGCAGCCATCTTTAGCTTATGCTTGTTTTGAAGGCTAGTCCCCTTAGTTTTCACTTCAGCATATACAATTCAGTTCAGATCGGGTGATTGACTTGGCCACTCAAGAATTTACAATTTTTTAGCTTTGAAAAGCTCCTTTGTTGCTTTAGCAGTATGTTTGGGGTCATTGTCTTGCTGTAGAATGAACCGCTGCCAATAAGTTTTGAGGCATTTGTTTGAACTTGAGCAGATAGGATGTATCTATACCCTTCAGAATTATGCTACTACCATCAGCAGTTATATCATCAATGAAGATAAGTGAGTCAGTACCTTCAGCAGCCATGCATGCCCAGGCCATAACACCCCCACCACTGTGTTTCACAGATGAGGTGGTATGCTTTGGATTTTGGGCAGTTCCTTCATGCCTCCATACTTTGCTCTTGCCATCACTGTGATATAAGTTAATCTTTGTCTCATCTGTCCACAAGACCTTTTTCCAGAACTGTGGTTGCTCTTTTAATTACTTCTTGGCAAACTAACCGGGCCATCCTATTTTTGCGGCTAACCTGTGGTTTGCATCTTGCAGTGTAGCCTCTGTATTTCTGTTCATGACGTCTTCTGCGGACAGTGGTTATTGACAAATCCACACCTGACTCCTGAAGAGTGTCGGACAGGTGTTTGAGGATTTTTCTTTATTGTAGAGTGAATTCTTCTGTCATCAGCTGTGGAGGTCTTCCTTGGCCTGCCAGCCCCTTTGCGATTAGTAAGCTCACCAGTGCTCTCTTTCTTCTTAATGATGTTCCAAACAGTTGATTTTGGTAAGCCTAAGGTTTGGCTGATGTCTCTAACTGTTTTATTCTTGTTTCAGTCTCATAATGGCTTATTTGACTTTTATTGGCACACCTTTGGTCCTCATGTTGATAAACAGCAATATAACTTTCCGAAGATGATGGAAAGACTGGGGGAAAGACTAGGTTCTGAGAACTCTCTTATACCTGCATTAAGGAGGCAATTAAACACACCTGAGCGATTACAAATGCCTGTGAAGTCATGTGTCCCAAACATTATGGTGCCGGGAAATGGGGAGCTATGTATAAACACTGCTGTAATTACCACATGGTGAAACCAAAATGTGTAAAAATGGCCTTTAATAAAATCTGACAATATGCACTTTAACCACATGTGATTTTTTTTCTATTACAAATCTCAAATTACAAATGGACATCCGGTAGCGCTGTTGCCAGCTGCCTCCGCCTTCAGTCCGGTATCTTTTTGTTTTTTTGTTATGTTTGAAGACGTTTTTTGTGTTTTTTTAAATGTCTTTATGTGAGGGGAAGAGGGTACGGTAAGGGGGATACCGTCCTCCAGTCGCTTCCTGGATAGGATGCGACTATTATTCAAGTCGTGTTCTCGCCCCCCTCCCCCCCCGCGGCCTACCTACTGGATTGGCGCGGCCTTTCCTGCCGGGACCAACCCGAGCTCCAGCAGCAGCGGCGCAACGTTGGAAACATTTAGGGGCAGGCGATGCCTCACCGGGGATCGCTGTTTGGAGCTCCGGAGTGCTGGGCCTGCTGCACCGACATCGCGGAGCTGTGGTTCGCGGAGCTCCCAGCGCGGGCGGCGCTGACCAACATCGTGGAGTCCTGCAACTCCGCCCGGCTCGGCCTGTGGACTTTGGGAGCCGCAGATTCTGGTGGGAGGTGGCTGATCTGGAGGTCCGGGCCGCTGAGGATGTTCTCCGTCGGGGTTCCATCATTCCCAGCGAGAGGGCCTGAGCATCGTTCCTGGCGAGAGGGCCTGCGGGTGCTCGGGAGGCCCCGACCACGGGTGAACATCTGGGAAAATCGGCAGGGAGGCTGGCTGGACTATGGTACCTTCCTTAACTCTGGTGCCGCTGTGGGGTTATGTTGTGTGTGGACTTCTGTGTTTGTGCTTTTTTTAAAATATGTTTATTTATTTATTATTTACTTTTATGTTACTGATTGTAAGGAAAATCCATTTTGTTGTCTCTAAAATGAGATAATGACAATAAATTGAATACAAAATACAAATTGTGGAGTACAGAGGCAAATAAATAAATGATGGGTCTTTGTCCAAAACATTATGGAGGGCACTGTATTTCTTTGCATTTACTAACCGTTCTAGTGCATTCATCGCTGCTTATGTCCCTGAACTAAGACAAGGCGGGTACTGCTTGGTGTTGATTTATCATTGTCTCATGTACCGAGATTCATTTGTGTTTTATCCAATTAAATCAGATACTATTATACATGAATGCAATCAAGCCACACACAAGTATAACAGGTAGAGCAAAGAGAAAAATACCAGATTGCAGAATATAGTTTTTCAGCATTTATTGTTGCAGTTCTGGAGAAAATTCCAATGTCTGCAATGAGGTAGGTTGGAAGATGGGGTCTACGCACTAACTGGTTCAGAAGTATGATAACTGCAGGGAATATGCTGATCCTGAGTCTGGCAGGTTTGAGCTTCCAAGCTTTTGTGTCTTCTGCCCCACAGGTATGGGGAGAATGAGGATAGCTGGGATGTCAAAGATCTATTATATTGGCTGGACCTTGATTATGCATAACCTGATCATAAAAGATAAATCAAATATGCCTAAACTGTCCAAAAATTCAGGATATCCTATTTTTAATCAAATTTATCAAATCAGGATTTACCATTAATTATCAAATCGACTGTCATTGTAAATAAAATTGTATTTCAAATGTGTTTGTGTTATATTTATTTTAAATCTCTGGAATGAATACACAGTTGATAGTTGTTTCTATTGGTTGGGGCTGCATGGAAAAGGTCCTTTGGCCCACCTTGGTTAAGAGCTAGATTGCATGCAGTCTAACTCTTTCCAAGTAATTGGCCATGTCTTCGTGTTTCCGAGTTAATCACGATGAAGGTGCATACTGAAACCAATTCCTTTATTTTTTGTTATGTTTTTGTGTGAACTTTTCAATAAATGAGAACTACAACTGGGATGACCAGGAATATCTTCAAATTAGAGGGAAACAAACAAATATCTTGGCACTTAGAGTCTTGTTGCTTTTGTTAAAAATTATAAATAATACTGTATGGGAGTGTCATCATAATGTAGCCACAGGTACATAATGTAACAACAACTGGTACAAGTTAGAAGCTAGAACACACTGGATTTGTGAAACCATATCCCAATGTACCAATACAAAACAGGAACAAAAAAGAGAAATTAATTTCTATTAGTGGTTTCTTTCTGACTGGAAAGAATCGTTTTAGCTGTCATGAATAAGAGGTGAGTTTCTCTTTACAGAAACAATGCTCAAAGGCCTAGTCATAATGCAGCAATAACATTGCTCAAATCTGCAGTGACAGAATGGCTAATTTCGACAGTACCTATCTACCTGGAAGGGTTGAGGCTAGAGGCCTTTTCAATTGGGATGCAAGACTTCCTGTCCCATCAGCCACTATATAACTAATTCCATAATTAGAAGGTCAATGCCCCATTAGGCAGCAGACAAGCTGCAAGGCAAGATTGAAATATGTTTTCTATATCTTGGAAAGGAAATCATTTGGTTCTTTATAATGTTGTACAAGAGATGAAGGAGTGCAATGCCAGAGCAGGAGCAGGTAGGAACTTTGCATATTGTTTTACATCTCCTAAATATTTGCACGTCCTTAATTTCATAACGGACCTGATCTATTCTGTGACCGACTGATTCTTGTGCATCGATTGAGACCCAGCAGGTGTCGGGAGCCAACCTCCTACTTTGACTTCTCTGTGGACTGAAATTTAAAGTTCTCCTTCAGTCATGACAGTGTGATCTTTGGGGACTGTGCTTGAACATTTTCTTTGTTTCTTTCACCACCAAGTTCAAGATTACTGTTATCCAAGTCTTCAAATTCTTTTCAACGGCAGCAGATCTTTATCATAAAGTGCAGTTTACTGCTCACTGCAGCATTAGGAAGGCCACTAATGTTCTTTTCTCAAGAAGAGAGAATATTGCAGGCCTACCTGAAGGTTTTGCTGATGACGTGTGCTGTTCCAGCCAACCTGGTGGTCTTATGAATTGCAAGGGATGTCACTCTCTGAACACATGTGAGGGGAGGAGGGGAAGAACAATGGACAATGGAGGACCTGGCTTTGGGGGGGGGGGGGGGGGGGGGGGGGGGGGGGGGTGGAGAACAACGGGGGACCTGGTGTGGGGGTACTTTGTAACTTTGTAAGCGCCCTTTGTGGATGACTATTTGCATACCTTGGGGGTAAGCAAGCAAAGAGTTTCACTGGGACAAAACATTCATTCATATGAATTATGATCGACCATGAGAAGAACTTTTTCAGTCAATGCCTGATACCTAGGGAAGGTGCATGGCTTTTATTCTCCGGCATTCTGTATTGCCTCCCATCTTACAGAAGTCATCCATTGAGGAATAGATCATGTGAAGTCAGGGCTATCCACGTCTACCTTAGCTTCTGACTTTGCCTTTGTGCAGTTGAGTGTTACTACAGTTAAAGCCATGGGACGATGGGGAATTAATTGAAGGCAGATAACATGGTGACCTTTATCACAATAGAATTTGAGTGCAGTAGAATTTTCTATAATTAACCAGTCTTGGTAAAACCACACCTGAAGAAGTGTGTGCAGGTTTGATCTCCTCACTGAAGAAAGTGATCACACAGATGAAATACCATTCATGAGGAGCTGCTAATGTGGGCCATGGCAGTATTGGACCCCTGTTATAGTGGGTGGGGAGGGAAGAGGGAATCTATGCTTAACTTCCTCTCAAATTCCTCTCAAATTTTCTTGAGGCTAGTCTGTGATGGTTCATCGTATTCTGTGAGCACATTACCCCTTTTTTAAATTAATTGTTTGACTTCTTAGCAAATGGTGGATTTATTATTTGCAAGCCTTTGTTTCTGTTAAGGATTCTCACAGATTTCTAATGTGTTCATTCAGAATCATTTCTGGCATCTACAGTAATTGATGTTTCAAGATTTGCAAATTCCATAGCATCAATATAATTGGTCATAATGATTTCATGAAAATTGTTTTCTGTGGTTGTTTGAATTGAAGCCAGTTTTCAACACACTGTTCTTCTGCGTGACCCTGTAATCGGGAAAGATCTGAAGGAACTGTAATCAATGCTGTCATTTGAAGGAATACTGGGCTGAGGGACTTTGCAATCCATGAACTTTTAGATATCAATAGAAACATAAAATTGATATCTCATTTCAAGACATGGTTTGAGATAGGACATAACTAGTGAAATGAACATCAGACAAATACGATGCAAATATATAGAAACCATGGACATCAAAGTCCCTGGAAGGTCATGGCAGAGGTAAGATGACAGATGACAGGAGTTGTATAGTCGTAGCACACTGCCCTAACATCACAGGGTGTAATACCAGAATGATCAGACTTAATTGATTTCTGTGCACCCACTTATGAGTCTCTGAATGTGTGTGAGTGAGGTTGATTGTGCATCAGTGTGTATATATAAGATCACTTCTGAGGAATCTGAGTGTTACAATAAAGGTGTGAGGTGTGGTTCCACATGGCTCCAGTGTTGGCAATCAGCTGTCCACTGCTAGTTTGTTCACCTGGAGGTTATGGTCTGAAACACGGTGTTCAAGCTCCATCCTGTACCCTGCCTCTGCACAAACAGCATCAACGTCCAGCACTTGCAGTGGTGTTGTGGCTGCAGCTGTCACAATTTGGCACAACAAAGTGTCAGCAGCTGCTCGAAATTCACCTTGTATTTGTTGCCGTCCAAGCTGCTTGGCTTTGCTCAGTGAGAACATGTTTGTTCTCTTAAATATGAATCAATGCTGCACAGGCATGAATCAATAGAACTGAACAACAGGCTGCTTTAATTGGGAGTAAAAGGACTTTTGAGCATTGGTGTTTAGCAGAGAGCTAAATTCTCATTAACAACATTCTTGTCAATTGTATTCATGATCCACCTAATGCTCATGCGCTATCTACCATCTTTGCATTGTACTGAGTTTTACTCTGAACCCTGTCTCAAAAGCAAGGCCACTTCAATGTAGAAAAAGTTATTTACTTCTGTTTCCAACTATGACCTGAGATACACAAAGTAAACACAGCACAAGCTAGTGGTGCAGACAAGTGCTGAGGAAACCGACCTCTATGCAGAGTAAATGTGTTGAGGTACATGAAATTAGGTGCCTCGTAAGAGTGATGTTTTTAAATCTGTGGATGATCAATGATGCAAGGGTACAATTAACTAAAAGTCGATACTGCTAGGCACAGGATTAAGCTGTTGTGGTCCTGAATTTGACAGTTCATCTCAAATATACAATTCCAGCTGTTCTCAGTTTCTTCTGAGATATTTGCTAAAACTAAAGCAAAATGCATCGGTGGCAGGATACAGATCACGCACAGCTGATTTTGGTACAAAGGAGGTCGATTCCTAAAAAATCTGTTTGCAAAGATTTGGAATAAAATATGAATTCATTGATTCACATCTTGCGTTACGAGTACTTAGATAATCATAGTCTGCTTCTGAGAATGGTTAGAGTATGGAAATCATTTCTGCATGGAGCTGATCTTATAAGCAGAAGCTTGGTTCTTGTGGGAAGAAAGACTTAGTACCTTAGTACCGTATACACTAAGATAAGATGAAGAAAGACAGACAACGCTCAGAGGACATCATAGATGTGAAGACTTTGATGCCTTCTTGCTTAAAATATACACCTAAGTTTTTGATGCACTTCACAATTTAAATTGAAAGATTACATTAATCGGAATGCCAATTGCTTCTCAATACCGCCAAAAGACTATATTGAAAAATAAAATAGCTTCAAGTATGAATAAATTATGGTCTTGGAAGAGAAATAACAGGCCTGATCATGCGGTGAATGGAGACCGGAATAACTGGTACTTGCCTTCATTTCTGATGAGCTGATTAACAGCTGATTGCCAACATGTCCAATTTTTTTTTGTGATTACCTGCCCACCAATGAAACCAGAACTTGGGACACAGCTGTGAATCTTTTTCGCTGAGATTTTGTGATGCAACAGGACACCTGAATGGCCAGAGACCTCTAGCTGAGTTGGTGCTCGATTTTCCTCAGTCACTAGCTCAGTCTGGGAATCCTTGGGGCAAAGAGTTTCGTGAGAAGTGCATTAAGTGAACATTTCCCTTATGATTTTCCTAAATACAAACCAGCAAGGTAGAGGCATCGTGGATTAACAAAATAGAGACACAAGATTGTGGTACTTCTTGATAGTTTTTATACAGTTTTCCACACTCCTACTTCCTCTCTGAAGGTTCCCATGGTAACACCCAAGATATCTCTAGGCCACATTATTACATGGGCTTAATTAGTTAAAACTTCGATCAGGAATTGGAGAACCACTTAGAAATTACGTTGGAAATTGGCCTGCAGAAAAAAATGTTGCATTGGAGAGAAGATGTTTCCATGTATACTCACTGCAGTAATCAGACATTATTGTCTAAAAGAACATTGTTGCAACTTCAACTGCAAGAGCCCGTTGAAATCGCTTCTATTGATAATGCAATGATAGTTTATTAAGCAATGCAGCATTCAGACCTTGGTATTTTTAATTTTCAGTGACAAAAATAAATGTTTCGCTATTGGAAAGATCATATCAAAGTGCAAGGTGAAATATAGTCATTGTAAAATTGGAAATATCACAATTAATTTGTGCACTCCAAAATCCTACTAATGCTAATGTAATAGTGACAAAATGAAAGCTTTGTGGTGATGATTGAGGCAAGTTTCTTGCCATATTCACAAGCACGGTTGCGGTACAGGTACAACAACAACCTTGCTTGCAGCAGCATGACAGGTAGATAAGTCAAACAACATACCAAACACACAAAATGTGCACAAAGTGAAAAGATAAAGTGCAAAAAAAGACAAGATGTTAGTTAAAATATGCACAGTTAGGCAACAGGTCCATGTCCAAGAGGAATAAATGTTGGGCAGTAAGCCATGGAAGTGATCCCTGTTCTTACAAAGCAACTGCATGAGGTATTCCTTGCCCACTGGAGGGGGATGAAGTGGCCTTGGTATAAAGTATCATCCAAACTGAAGAAGGGTCTCGACCCGAAACCTCACCTGTGTCTTTGCTTCTAGATGCTACCTCACCCGCTGAGTTCCTCCAGCATTTTTATCTACCTTCGATTTTTTTTTTTCCAGCATCTGCAGTTCCTTCTTAAACATCCAAACTAACAGTAACCCTGTCAGTTCAGTTTCCTTCATGGTGACTCCAAAGATTTTTCGGCTCAAGTGTGTGTTGTGTAAGTTGAATCTAAAACCTTCTTACTTAAAGTGTTTGGAGGTACCAGTTAAGCCAAACTGGCATTTGCACCTGGGATTTTCAGTTAGTGTTGAATGTGGGCAAGGAATTTTTTAATTTAATGTTCACAACTTGTGACCTGACTTCTGAAATATCTTTACTTTGTAGGGATTCGACCAACTCCGAATTGAAGGTTTACTTTGTGACGTTACGTTGGTGCCAGGGGACGGTGATGAAGTGTTTCCAGTCCATCGAGCAATGATGGCCTCAGCCAGTGACTATTTTAAGGCAATGTTCACAGGTAAACCAAAACAAGTCATAGTTTTTGTGAAATGTAAACCATTGTAAAATCACTGCCTTTGTGCTCAGAGCTCTTGCTAGAAATATTTTAAAATCTTCATGCCTGCATTTGCCTCCATAATACTTTTGCCAAGACATAGTGATGTTCTGTTTGCAGCGCACTTACTCTCTCATGTACTCTCAGTGTAATGCATTGCTATGTACAGAGTTCTCAAATTGCCAGGATTGCCCATGAGTCCGCAGGAATCGAGTGGTCATTTCCAGAAGATTGCTGTAAACTAATCTGTAAGAAACTTAGAGATTCCAAAAAGCTGCAGGGCGGGCTGACCTGCTGAGTTCTTCGAACATAGAACAGTACAGTACAGGAACAGGCCCTTTACCACACAATGTCTGTGCTAAACATGTCCCAAGACTATCACTTATCTGCTTGCAAATAATCCATATCCCTCTATTCCCTACAATAGACAATAGGTGCAGTAGGCCATTCGGCCCTTCCAGTCAGCACTGCCCTACAATGTGATCATGGCTGATCATCCACAATCAGTACCCCGTTCCTGCCTTCTCCCCATATCCCCTGACGCCGCTATCTTTAAGAGCCCTATCTAGCTCTCTTAAAAGTATCTAGAGAACCGGCCTCCACTGCCCTCTGAGGCAGAGAATTCCACAGACTCACAACTCTCTGTGTGAAAAAGTGTTTCCTTGTCTCCGTTCTAAATGCCTTACCCCTTATTCTTAAACTGTTGGGGGAGTCCAGAACTCTCCTGGTTCTGGACTCCCCCAACATTGGGAATATGTTTCCTGCCTCTAGTGTGTCCAAGCCCTTAATAATCTGGTATGTTTCAATGAGATGCCCTCTCATCCTTCTAAACTCCAGAATATACAAGCCCAGCCGCTCCATTCTCTCAGCATATGATAATCCCGCCACCCCGGGAATTAACCTTGTAAACCTAAGCTGCACTCCCTCAATAGTAAGAATGTCCTTCCTTAAATTAGGGGACCAAAACTATCCATGTCCCTGTTCAAAAGTCTCATGCCACTATTGTAGCTGCCTCAAACGCTACCCCTGGTAGCAAATTTCAGATACTTACCGCCTTGTGTATAAAAAATAAACTCGGCACATACATCTCCGTTAAACTTTACCCTTTCTGCCAGAGTTTGTAAATTGAAAGAAACATGACTGACATTTTAATAAATATGTTTGGAAAATGTAAATATTTCCATTTGCTTGTTACAAAGGCGTTGGAGATAGGAAAGGAGGTTACATAAACGGAGGTTTTGCAGAGTATGTTTGCTTGCAGTTCACAATGAAATCTCACCCATATCCCAGATTTCTTTACTTCTCCACCACCAATCCCCAAACACCTCTTCCCAAATTTAATGAGTTGCTTTTATCCAATCACCTCATGTATACAACTGCTTTTACTTTTGCCAACACTGAATTTGAAATACAGAACCACTGCTTGTTTGGGAACAGCTCCATTCAAGACCGCAAGAAATTGCAGCAAACTGTGGACACCCAGACCATCAGACATACCAACCTCCCTTCCATTGACTCCATTTATACCTCGCACTGCCTCGGCAAGGCCAGGAGCATAATCAAGGATGCTGCACCCTGGCCAACTCCCTCTTCTCCCCGCACCCATCGGGCAAAAGTTACAGGTGTGAAAACGCACACCTCCAGATTCAGAGGCAGTTTCTTCCCAGCTGTTATCAGGCAACTGAATCATCCCACCACAACCAGAGAGCAGTCCTGAACTACTATCTACCTCATTGGTGTCCCACAGACTATCTTTCATTGGACTTCACTGGCTTTACCTTGCACTAAACATTATTCCCTTATCATGTATCTGTACACTGTAAATGGCTCGATTGTAATTATATATTGTCTTTCCGCTGACTGGTTAGCACATTACAAAGGCTTTTCACTGTATCTCGGTGCACATGACAATAAACTAAACAGAACTGAACTTAAGGAATTAATTTGTATTTAACATGGTATCTTTCTCATGGTATCAAAATATTTCCTACATTGTACCGAAAATGGGGTCAAAGAATTAGGAGCTTTCAGACTGTAAGTAGAATGTAGAAACAAGGAACCGCAGTTGCTGGCTTACAAAAAAAGACTGATCAGTCTGGAGAAGGGTCTCGACCCGAAATGTCATCTGTCCATGTTCTCCGCAGATGCTGCCTGACCTGCTGAGTTACTCCAGCACTCTGAGTTTTTTTTTAGACTATTATGTTCAGTTGTTCATGATTTATTGAAAAATGTAATATTTTAAGCAGTTACACTAATTTCTGTCTATTTGGAACTTCTACTCGATAACTTTTGTAACTTGGCCAACCTTAGGTACCTTGCACATTGAAGTGACAATTTTATTTTTTGCGATCAGGTGGAATGAAGGAGCAGGACCTGATGTGCATTAAACTTCATGGAGTGAATCGGATAGGGCTCAAGAAAATCATTGATTTTATTTATACTGCAAAGCTCTCCCTGAATATGGACAATCTCCAGGACACTTTGGAAGCAGCAAGCTTTCTGCAGATTTTACCTGTCCTGGATTTTTGTAAAGTATTCCTTATATCAGGGGTAAGTTTTAAATATTTGTTTCATATGTGCATTCATTTATTATACTTAATGTTACTATCGGTTACCAGATTGATTATGATATTTCCTGCACTTACATTGTGACATAAGAAAAAATGAAATTATTCAACTTTTGATATTAGTTACTTATACAACCCACTGCCATATTTTGTTCTGGAAAATCAAATATCTGTCTATTACAGACATCTAAAACAGTTTTATATATCTTTTCTCAGACTGTCGTCAGATTTTGTAGATTGTATTCATGAAATCTTCTAGCAATAACTGGCATTTTATTTGTTCAGTATATAATGCTTCAGAATTCAATCTGAACTCAGTGGAGGTGGTCTGCTTTCTTTACCTAGTTATTTCACGGTATTTTTGTGAAAATTAGTTCACCTTTTATCTATGAATTGTTTGTTATGAAAACCAATACCTAGAGGAATGGTTTCCAGTTGGGAGTTGATAATTTTGCCCCATTCACTTCAGCACAAAGATTGCCTTAATTTGTTAAGAATTAGCAGTCTCAGCCACACACTGGCTCTATTACCCTTAGGAATCTAGTTTTGTCATTATCCATGATACTCCATTGAGACAAAGAATATTGCATGTATTATTCAGAAAGATTGTAGTGGACAGCTTCATCAGAAAATAATAGATGTTTCCTGCAGTCCTTAAGAAGGTTGTTAAAGATTTCTGCTGATTGAAATCGAACTGCATTGTTACACAAAAGCAGAGTTTTACAGTAAATTCCCTGGGAATATTGGATGGCTAAAATGGGAAGTGTTTTCATTTCTCTGCACCACTCATGTTAACTTTGATGAGAATTTTTATAGAAGTACTCAAAAACATTGCAATAAATCAGACATAAAAGACATCATATATTTGTTGTTTTCTTTTCTTTCCCAGGTTTCACTTGAAAATTGTGTTGAGGTTGGACGAATTGCCAATACCTATAACTTGACAGAAGTAGATAAATATGTAAATAATTTCATTCTGAAGAATTTCCCAGCTCTGCTAAGTACTGGTGAATTTATGAAACTCCCTTTTGAGCGGCTTGCCTTTGTGCTTTCCAGCAACAGCCTCAAAAATTGTACTGAACTTGAACTGTTCAAGTCCGCCTGCCGTTGGTTGAGATATGAGGACACACGGATGGATTTTGCCTCCAAGATAATGAAGAACGTTAGGTTTCCGCTAATGTCACCGCAGGAACTAATCAATCATGTCCAAACAGTGGATTTCATGAGAACGGACAACATTTGTGTCAACCTATTACTGGAAGCCAGTAACTATCAGATGATGCCCTACATGCAGCCTGTTATGCAGTCTGAGAGAACATGTATCCGTTCAGATAACACTCACTTAGTAACCTTGGGAGGAGTGCTGAGGCAACAGTTAGTAGTGAGCAAAGAGCTAAGATTGTACGATGAAAAGGCCCATGAGTGGAAATCATTAGCTCCTATGGATGCACCGAGATACCAGCATGGCATTGCAGTGATTGGAAACTTCCTTTACGTTGTCGGTGGGCAGAGCAACTATGATACGAAAGGAAAGACTGCAGTTGACACTGTCTTCAGATATGACCCTCGGTACAACAAGTGGATGCAAGTAGCATCTTTAAATGAAAAGCGTACATTCTTCCACCTAAGTGCTCTGAAAGGACATCTTTATGCAGTCGGTGGTAGAAACGCCGCAGGAGAATTGGGTAGGTATTTTCTTTTCTGGTTATGATTTTTACAATCAATAGATAGGAATCAAATGGTTAAAGGCCTGGATAGCGTGGATGTGGAAAGGATGTTTCCACTAGTGGGAGAATCTAGGACCAGAGGTTATAGCCTCAGAATAAAAGGACGTTCCTTTAGGAAGGAGATGAGGAAGAATTTCTTTAGTCAGAGGGTGGTGAATTTGTGCAATTCTTTGGCAGATATAGATAGATTCTTGATTAGTACAGGTGTCAGGGTTATGGGGAGGAGGCAGGAGAATGGGGTTGAGAGGGAAATATAGATCCGCCATGATTGAATGGCGTAGACTTGATGGGCCAAATGGCCTAATTCTGCTGCTATCACTTATGAACATGAATTTCTTTATAAATGATATTTCAAAGTTCTTAGCTATCTTATTTGAAAAGAGAAAGAGCTGTACAATGCCGCTAAATTATCCACAACACATAAAGACTCAGTTGTTTGACCACTCTTGTGGGAGAACACTAAACCAATCAGATTAGTGTCATTATAACAATCTTTGATCCATAATCCAATTTTAAATGACTAAATCGATCAAAAATCAGGTAGAAATTTATGTTATGGTCATATTTGGATAAATTGTATTTTGCCAAGAGCAAATAGAGACTGCCTGAAATCAATGTCAGCTGATGTTAACCATGGCATTCAGAAAGTGGATAATCAGGGTGGATTCAAATGGCTTTCTTACGACCTTTAAAAGCAGAATAAAGAGCTGGACCGAGAAGTTAACTGCTTAATAAGACTTTCTTGATTTGAAAGGGTGACTGAATTAAAAAAAATCAGTGCACAATGAGTGTTATAAATTCCTCTTCTTAATTAAATTCATTAAGAATGGAAAATGGTTATTACTATTTGACTATTTTGAGCACTGCACATGATAAATATATGTGGTATAACTAGTTTTTGTCTTTGATGGGTTGGAAAATATAATCCAATAGACCTAGGAACAGGGAAATATGGTTGTCGTGTTTTTAGTGCAATGATTTGTTCAGATGTTTTCTTCTCAGACAATAATTTATATATTGCTACAAAGCTCCGTGGATACGTTGCCACACGGTTCTTTGCAAATGTGAATGGTCCAATTTAAGAGTCAATGTCCTTTCATAAATCACTTGCATGGATTATTACTATCACTGATAATCCCAGAAACCCTATATGTGGATGAATACTTTTTAGTGCTTTGCCTACCTGATGAGCTTGTTGATTCTTTTGGTGTCCGCGGCCTTCGCCCTGCTACCCCACGGGGGGAATAGATAGCGTAAATGCAAGAGTCTTTTACCAGCAGACACGGGTTTAAGGTGAGAGGGGAAAGATTTAATAGGAATCTTTGGGGTAACATTTTCACACAGGATGGTAGATGTTTACATGCTGTATGACTCTAAGACTCTAAAAGTTAGTGAACAGGCTGTTGATTAATTATTGTGACATGACAACATTATCATCAAACCCTTCCATCACTTTGTTGATAATGGACTAGGCTGAAAAGTGATAAATGACAACATTGATTTGCCTTGTTTTATTTTATGAATTAGGTATGTCTGGGCAATCTTCCATTATATAGTTGAGATGCCAAGAGTTCTAACTGTACTGAGCACCTTGGCTACAGCTGTGACTAATTTTGGATCACAAGGATATTTTGAAGCACTTGACTGTTGCTATATTTAGTATGCTCAGCAGGTTCTTCGTATCTGATAGAGTGAATCAAACGGGATGAAGAATTCTTCCTGCCATGGAAGCCAAGATGATTCACATACTTGGTACTTTTGGTTAAAGGATTTTTCAAATATTTATTTTTCTGCATTCTTATGTGAATTCCGCCATTTCCAGGGATGGGAACATTTTGGAGCTGCCTATCCCTGCCTGTTTTTCTAATTGTCCACCATTTGGGATTCGATTTGGCAAGATCGCAAAGCTTTAATCAGATCTGCTGTTTGTCAAAATTGGACTCTGCTTAATATTCAAGAGGTTATCGGTTGATGCTTCACCACGTTGGTGCATCGTTTGGATGAGCTGTGGAAGCAGCAAAATCAATCTGACACGATTGGGTGATAGATGAAATGGGGAAAGTACCCAAGACAATAAAGAAAGATGAAAATAATGGATTTGGGTCATGGCAACTCTTAAGGCATCCATTAATTAGCTGGTGAGAGTGGAGTGCCTTTCTACATGGATAGAATTAAGATGGGGCAATATATCTCACATTCATTCTGTGATCTTTATATTAATCTGTGCAGTTTTTCCACATTATCAAATGTCAAGATGCAGCTATACTTTGGCATGGTGACAGTTCAAGTGACTTCAAAGAATTCTTACTTTTCAAAGAATGGTTTCAAAGGAAATGTTTTCTTATTTGCAATTCCTATTCAATGTGAATAATTGCAATAATGAGTCATCCTTTAAAGAAGATCTCATGAGAATTCTTCATATGTCATCATCGTGTTTTGTCCGCATTCTCCTACACTTCATTGTCCTCTTGTATTGTTTTTTGGTCAATATGATAACTTGGGAATTGTTAGTTCTGCATCTCCTTTTGTTTACAAACAACTTTGCTTGCTTGAACATGGAGTTTGTTCGGTTTTGTGATAGTTGTTTATTTTTGGAAATTAATGTAATTTCAGAAAGGTTGCCTCCTGTTATCAAAGATCAAAGCAGATATCTCCACAGAGGCATTTGTCATAAAAGCCATAGAATTGCGCACCATCAAAACAAATAATTCACCTCATCTAGTCTCTGCTGACTAGTGGGAATCCTTCCATCTCCCAGTACTTGGTCCATTGCCTTCAATGCATAAGCAGTTCATGTACTGATATAAACAATTCTTAACTGCTGTCAGCAACCCAGTTTAAACCACTCCAAGGAGAAAGAAGAGTATTTTATGATAGGAAGGGAAGCAACACACCAAGGTACCAATGGCAACAATGAAAATGCTGTAATTTTCAGCAATTAGTGAGGAAGTTAAAAGGTAGCACCTCGAATGTGGTCATCTCTGGATTAAGCCTCGTGCAGATTGAGGTAGGGGTAATGTTGCTAAAGATAAGTGGCCCTATTCTTGTGACCAATTCTTGAACAAGGAGAATGTATCAGGTGGAAGCTAAGGCGCAATTCCTTAAACTTGTAGATGTGGACTGAACTCGGGTGCTCCACAAAACCATCACCCAATCAATGTTTGGTATGCTGCTGTATAGGGTCTTGGTGAGGCCACACCTGGAGTATTGCGTACAGTTTTGGTCTCCTAATCTGAGGAAAGAAATTCTTGCCATAGAGGGAGTACAGAGAAGGTTCACCAGACTGATTCTTGGGATGGCACGACTTCCATATGAAGAAAGACTGGATAGACTCGGCTTGTACTCGCTGGAATTTAGAAGATTGAGGGGTGATCTCATAGAGACTTACAAAATTCTTAAGGGGTTGGACAGGCTAGATGCAGGAAGATTGTTCCCGATGTTGGGGAAGTCCAGGTCAAGGGGTCACAGTTTAAGGATAAGGGGGAAGCCTTTTAGGACCGAGATGAGAAAATCGTTTTTCACACAGAGAGTGGTGAATCTGTGGAATTCTCTGCCACAGAAGGTAGTTGAGGCCAGTTTGTTGGTCATATTTAAGAGGGAGTTGGATGTGGCCCTTGTGGCTGAAGGGATCAGAGGGTATGGAGAGAAGGCAGGTACAGGATATTGAGTTGGATGATCAGCCATGATCATATTGAATGGTGGTGCAGGCTCGAATGGCCGAATGGCCTGCTCCTGCACTTAATTTCTATGTTTCTATGTTTCTCCAATGTAGAGGAGACTGCATTGTTCACTTTTGTAAATTTACCATTTGTCCGAAGCAGAATAGGAATGTTTCAAAGTTAGTAATGCTGCACAGTTCTGCCGATATCTTTACTTGAATTGTGTTTGGGTTTGAGAGTGTTTGAGAGTGTTGAATATTTGATGTCTCTTACAGGTCCATTTAGTTTCAAATGAAACCATTTAATCATTGAGCTGGGGGTACCATGTAATGTCTTTCATTGACAGCTGGAGATGCTTTTAGTGGTTGCACAATATAACTCTTGGAATCAGGCCACTGTGTTATTAAACAATGTAAAAGCTACTTAATTTACAGTTTTAATTGATTGTAATGAGGGCTCTTAATGAAATAATACTGAAATGTTGAGTAATGTTTCTCTAATGTTGCAGCCTCCATTGGTTAGGTTGCATTTTGGGTATTGTATGCAGTTCTGGTTGCCGTGTTACAGGAAGGATGAGGAAGCTTTGGAGAGGGTATAGAAGAGGTTTACCAGAATTTTGCATAGATTAGAGGATATTAGCTGTAAGGAGAGCTTGGACAAACTTTGATTGTTCTTTATGGAATGCTGGAGGTTGAGCGAAGAAGACCTGATAGAAGGATATAAAATTATGAGAGGCATAGATGGGGTAGATGGTCGCAACCTTTTTCACAGGATGAAAATGTCAAAGAGCAGAGGACATAGCTTTAAATTGGAAAAGTTTAAAGTAGATGTATTGGGCAAGTTTTACACAGAGGGTGGTGAGTGCCTGGAACACGCTGCCAGGGATGGTGGTGGATGAAGATGCGTTAGTGGTGTTTAATAGGCTTTCAGATCGGCACGTGGCTATGCGGGGAATGGAAGGGTCTGGATCATGTGCAGGCAAGTGTGATTAGTTTAGCTCGGACCCATGTTTGGCACAGACATTGTGGGCCGCAGAGCCTGTTCTGTGCTGCACTTCTTGATGTTTTATGTTCTAAGGCAGATTCTGACCTCTAGTTAGCTTTGTTTTCTGGTGAACATGAGATGGTAGAATCAGCATAAGGATATTTATAGGATACTCAATTACAGTTACAGACAGTTTATTATCTATTAGCATTTACACAGACCTGGTTCGGAATGTACCAATTAAACCATTTTTAATGTAAAGTTATCAAATTAATGAAATAGCACAAAATGTGCTTTGCTGCATGCTTTAAGTGATGCTCCATTTGATATTAAACTTTATTACATTTGAGGTATATGATTTTAGGAACAAGCTCTCATGAAAGGATTTATTATTCCATTTCCACTTATAGCAATAGAGTAATAGCTCATAGTGGAGTAATTTCAGGGAAAAGGCGATATGGTGTAAGAGGTGCTGGTACAAGTATTTATCAAAGCCTGTTTCATGTTTTATTTATCAGATTATATTATGTAAAAGTGCTGGAGTAACTCTGAGACCAGGCAGCATCTGTGGAGGGAATGGATGCTGCCTGACCCACTGAGTTCCTCCAGCACTTCCAGCAGATCCAGCAGATCCTTGTGCTCCATTTTGAATATATTCCCTTCCTTAAAATGAATGTTGCAGAAACTCTACATCTCCGTGTTTTAGAGAATTTATCAAAATAGTTCATAAAACAAAATATACTAATTGTATGACACTTAAGAAAACAAATGTGAAAGCTTATAAATTACTTTGATTTTTTTTTAAAGTTCCCAATATTTTTTTTAAATCACGAGTATTTCAAGGGTTTCAATGTAGAGAGGCAGAAATGGAAAGATGGTATGCAATGCCATCAATATCATTGATGTTAAAGCACTCTTTCCACAGAATCAAAATGAAAGATTGGACAAACAGTGTTGTGAAGATTGACAGCCAGAGGATTGGGAAATGTTTAGAAACAAGCAAAAGATGATTAAATATATTGTAACAAGGCAGAAGAGTATGAAAAGAAACTAGAAAGTAATTGAATAATTAATTTTTAGAGCTTTTATGGCCATATAAAATTGAAGGGAGAGATAAATAAATCCTTTATCATCATTATGGACTGATCTTCATTGCAGAAGACACAAAATATCCCATCAATAACAGGTTATCAAGGGGCTATCAGAAGGTAGGAACATAAAATTATCCTGTTTGCTAATGAGGGAAATATCGGCAAACTATGGGGCTAAAGATTGAATACTCCTTTGGACACGAGAGGCTGCATCGTACGGTATGAAGGAAGTGGCTGCACTGATTAGTATTAGAATGCTGCCAAGGTAACACCAGTGTTCAAAAGGAGAGAGACAGAAGGCAGAAAGCATAGGGCGATCGTTTCTCCGAACACCTCCGCATTAACCAACCTGATGTCCCTGTGGCTCAGCACTTCAACTGCCCCTCCCATTCCGAATCCGACCTCTCTGTCCTGGGCCTCCTCCATGGCCGGAGTGAGCACCACCGGAAATTGGAGGAGCAGCACCTCATATTCCGCTTGGGCAGTTTGCACCCTAGCGGCATGAACATTGACTTCTCCAATTTCCGGTATCCCTTGCTATCTCCTCCCCTTCTCAGCTCTCCCTCAGCCCTCTGGCTCCTCCTCTTACTTTCTCCTTTCTTCTCTCTCCCCCCCCCCCCCCCCCACCCTACATCAGTCTGAAGAAGGGTTTTGGCCACAAGATTGCCTATTTCCTTTGCTCCATAGATGCTGCCGCGTCCGCTGAGTTTCTCCAGCACTTTTGTCTAGGCAGAAAGCATAGGTCACTCAGGGAAACATCTGTCAATGAGAAAATACTGGAATCCATTCTTAAAAAGGTAATAGCAGGACATTTAGAAAATCTAAAGAATGTCTAGTAGAGACACTTTGTTTTATAAATTGACAAATTGAGGACACAACATACAAGAAGTGGTTAAAGGGGAGCCAGTGGATGTGCTGTATTTGCAGTTCCAGAAGCGATCAGTAAGATTCTACATAAAGTTACATGCATGGATAGTGCAGTTGGCTAATTCACAGAAAATAAACTCAGGACAATTAATCACTTAGTACGGTGCAATGGGGATCAGTGTTAGAGACTGCACTGTTTGTGATCCACATTAACGTCTTGGATAAAGGGATTGAGAACACTCTAGACAAATCTGCTGATGATACAAGGACATCTAGACTGGCAACTTGTCAGAAAGACAAAAAAGAGCCTGTCCAAGGATATTGATAGGTTAAGAAATTGGCAAAACATCGAACAGTGTGGAGATAGAAGAATGAAAAAGTAAATAGTTATTTAAGCGAAGTGAGACCACAAGTGGATGCACACGCACCAGAAATCCTGGTACATGAAACACAGGGAAGTTAGTATACAGTTAAAGGTGATTATGGAATCATGGAATATTGGTAAAGTTTTAATGCAGCTTGGGAAGATGTGATCATGCCTCACGTGGAGCAGTGTGTAAAGTTTTGGTCTCCATACTGCATGAAAACTATATATGCAACGTTGGCAGTGCAGAGAAGGTCACTTGCTCAATGAACTGCCTTGCATTTAAGCCACCCTGTTTGTTATGTCCTAAATTAACTCAAATTTGTCAAACATGATTTCCCCTATTATGAAACAAAATTGTCTCTGATCGATTGTCTTTAGATCTATACTCACGGGCTTTGTTCAATCCTGACCTCTGGTGCTGTCTATGTGGAGTTTGCCAAAACTCCTTGTGATCGCATTGGTCTCCCCAGGTACACCAGATCCCAAAATATTGGTTGGATAATGACTATTGTAAATGTATCCCTAGTGTAATTGTTTGGAGGGGAATCAACTTGAAATTACTGGGCATGTGATAGGTTACAGGGATCTGAGTTGGGAAATAGGATTGATGTGATTGTTCTGAGAAAAGCCGTAGACTCGATGAGCCTATTGGTTCACTCCTGTCATGACTTGCAGCTTTTGTAGTTAATTCTCAACGAACAAAAGAGTATCATAGAAAATGTAGACTTTTTCATGCTTCAAATAAACATTGGGTGACACAGTGGCACAACTGGCTGACCCACTGCCTCACAACGCCAGAGACCAGGGTTCAATCCTGACTTAGGGTGCCGTCTGTGTGGCGTTTGCACGTTCCCAAAAACGGGCCAGTTGTAGGCATTGGTCTCTATAAATTTCCCCTGATGTATAGAGAGTGGATTAGAAAATGGGATAACATAGAACCTGTGTGAACCATGACGACAAAACAGTTGGTTGGCATGAGCCAAGAGGCCTGTTTCTACACTGTATCTCCAAACTAAAACTAACGTCTAAGATATTTTTATACTGCAAAGGTACCAAGACACAGGAAATAGTTATATTTTAAACTTCTCCAGTACTACCATAATTTCAGGAAATGCTAACTGTGTGAATATTTGGTCCCCTGTGTGTAATTTTAAGCCCTATGTGTAAAAAAAACCAGATGCAAACAAAATGAAGTAACCTCAGTCAACTGTAAGAGGGTGTAAATGGACCTGTAACGTGCCTTCATAGCATGGGGACATCCACTGCATCGGGTATAATGATGATCAACATTGAATAAAATGTAGAGTTATTTATGAAGAGTAATGGGTACATCTATCACCAGTATTGATGTTAATGGTTAGGCATTTCTAGATAATCATTAATTATTGGAAACAAGAATACTTCCATGATCAATACTGATAATGGCAATTTTCATTTGCAGAATAAACTGTGCACTCTGCATTTTGTGATAATTTCTCATTTCTTTATAACAGCCACTGTGGAATGCTACAATCCAAGAACCAATGAATGGAACTATGTTGCCAAAATGAATGAACCTCACTATGGACATGCTGGGACTGTGTATGGCAACTACATGTACATTTCAGGTAGGTATCTGTGCCAATTACTGTTTCAACTTATCTGGAAGATTTTGAATTTAATTGTAATCACAAATCTTCAATGTTTTTTGACTCCATGTATCAATGTAGACCAATCCAACTTAACTCTGCAGATTCACAAATTTACGTAGTTGAACTATGTACCTGTACTTTTCGGAAGCTCTCATCAATGGGCCTCGTGTTCCTTCAGTTTGTATAAATCTAACCACTAGCTCAGTAAATGCAACACGATCCCAGGCTAGGGAAAAAAAACAATTGTCACTTTACTCTGGCATATTGGAATAAATCATGTCCTTCATGTGACTACCTTGGAATTGGTAAGAGAATTGAAGACATGCTCCATCAGACCAAGACTCGGGAGATACATAAGAGATTGATTAGATCTGCAGCAAGCAGTTCACTTCTGTTGAAACAATAAAGAAGTTTATTCAGGCCAATGGTTGTGCTGAGCTCACAAATGTGTTGCATGTTCGAAATCTTCCTGCTTTATATCTTTCTACGTGGGAAGACACTGAATGCTGGAGTAGCTCAACGGGTCAGCCAGCATATCATCAGAATATCATCAAAAATCCATATTCTCCAGAGATTCAGCCTGACCTAATGAGCAGCTCCAGCACTCTGTCTTCTCTTGTGAACCAGCATAGTTGTCAGTCAGTTCTGCAATTTATGGTGAATCAGTCAGGTTGACTTGTATGTACCTCATCACCCACATCGTTGCAGAGTCCTATAACTATGTACAGTTATCTCGGACATTATTCAACAGATTAAAGAAAAGAAAGTCAGAATTTCTAAATCTGTGAATGAAATAATTTTGAAATGTAATCATTATTACGATGCTAGAAATATGGCAGCAAATTTGCACATAATAAAGCCTCAAAAGCAACAGATAAATAACAAAAATCTGACACCAAGGATTGTTTATTTTTTGTTGATGTATTAGACCTGCATTTGTTCATTGGTTTGGATTGACCCACAACATTGTCTGTTTCTCTGTGCAGATGCTGTCTTGAGCATTTACAGCATTTTTTACTTTTGTTTTGTTCAACAAGGAGCAGGCTAATGAATCTGTATTATCCTGTGCAATATTTATCTCCTGCATCACATGGACAGTTTGCTCTGATATTTGTGAAAGCTTGCAAATTGGCTGCCATATCTCATGCATGCCAACAATCTTTTCTTCTAAAGTACTTTATTGAAATCAGAGTGATTTCAGATGACCTTGGGTATGAAAGATGCCATTTAAGTGCCGAACACTTTGAAATGTCAGGCCACCCTCTACATGTTGCTAAAGTAGAGAATTTTTTATCAACCCAGTCCTTGTATATCTATTTAGAAAGAAAGTGAAGTGTGAGTACAGGCTCAAAAGATTGAGCACGATTTAAATGATGTTGAGACATTAGAACGCCATATCATAAACAGGGAATGAAGGGATATGGATTATGTACAGGCAGATTAGAGTTGGTTTTGGCATCATTTTCGGCACAGTCATTGTGGGCCAATGGGCCTGTCTCTGTACTGTTCTATGTTAGATGATGAAATGCTGGAGGTCAGAGAGATCTGGATGTTCTCATGAAAGAATATCCATGGAAATGTCAGTCTTTCTTTTGTTTGCACTTTGATCTCCTACTTTGATCATGTTTGTTACCTTTTATTTGGACTGATCTTTGAATAGATACATTGATCAGATAATATTCTTCTGGCTTTCCTTTATGAACCATCAGTAAATCTCCACCTCTCTTTCATCTGAAGGTTTTGGTTAGATTTAACTCACAATGAGAATTGTGTAAACTCTTCCAAAATAGCATATTTTACAAATACACATCATTTTACATTGCCCTGTTGCTTCTGAAAATACCATCATAAATATCCCTACCCGTGTGCTTCACACATTTAATGCATTTCTCATTTTGCTGCTATATACCACTGCAATCATTAATATTGCCAATCCCATTGCTGTAATTTCAAACAAATTGATCCTTGCCCGAAAGGGGGAGGAAAAAAAATGCACACATTTACATTCAAGTATCCTGCAGAGTCAGGATGTTTAAGAAGGAACTGCAGATGCTGGAAAATCGAAGTTAGAAAAAAATGCTGGAAAAACTCAGCGGGTGAGGCAGCATCTATGGAGCAAAGGAAATAGGCAACGTTTCGGGTCTCGACATCATGGAGTTAGTAGATGTCCTTGGTGGTGAAGTGTTTTGAACGATTGGTTATGGCCCACATCAACTCCTACCTCAACAAGAACCTGGATCCACTTCAATTTTGCACTTTACTCCACACCTAGAGAAGTTCAAGAGAGTATTTGTTGAAATATAGGAAAATGGGCAAGGAAGAGCCAGTGGATGTGGTGTACCTGGACCTTCAGAAAGCATTTGATAAGGTCTCACATAGGAGATTAGTGGGCAAAATTAGGGCACATGGTATTGGGGGTAGAGTGCTGACATGTATAGGGAAGTGGTTGGCAGACAGGGAACGAAGAGTAACGATTAACGGTCCCTTTCAGAATGGCAGGCAGTGAATAGTGGGGTACGGCAAGGCTCGGTGCTGGGACCGCAGCTATTTACAATATACATCAATGATTTGGATGAAGGGATTCAAAGTAACATTGGCAAATTTGCAGATGACACAAAGCTGGGTGGCAGTGTGAACTGTGAGGAGGATGCAATGAGAATGCAGGGTGACTTGGACAGGTTGGGGGAGTGGGCAGATGCATGGCAGATGAAGTTTAATGCTGTGAGGTTATCCACTTTGGTAGCAAAAACAGGAAGGCAGATTACTATCTAAATGGCGTCAAGTTGAGAAAAGGGGAAGTACAACGGGATCTGGGGGTCCTAGTACATCAGTCTATGAAAGTAAGCATGCAGGTACAGCAGGCAGTGAAGAAAGCAAATGGCATGTTGGCCTTTATAACAAGAGGAATCCAGTATAGGAGCAAAGAGGTCCTTCTGCAGTTGTACAGAGCCCTAGTGAGACCATACCTGGAATATTGTGTGCAGTTTTGGTCCCCTAATTTGAGGAAGGACATTCTTGCTATTGAGGGAGTGCAGCATAGGTTTACAAGGTTAATTCCCGGGATGGATGAACTGTCATATGCTGAGAGAATGGAGCAGCTGGGCTTGTACACTCTGGAGTTTAGAAGGATGAGAGGGTATCTCATTGAAACATATAAGTTGTTAAGGGTTTGGGCACGCTAGAGGCAGGAAACATGTTCCCGATTTTGGGGAAGTCCAGAACCATGGGCCACAGTTTAAGAATAAGGAGTAAGCCATTTAGAACGGAGTCTGTGGAATTCTCTGCCTCAGAGGGCGGTGGAGGCAGGTTCTCTGGATGCTTTCAAGAGAGAGCTAGATAGGGCTCTTAAAAATAGCAAAGTCAGGGGATATGGGGAGAAGGCAGGAACAGGGTACTGATTGGGGAAGATCAGCCATGATCACATTGAATGGCGGTGCTAGCTCGATGGACCGAATGGCCTACTCCTGCACTTATTGTCTATTGAATCTCCGCAATTTCCTCAATGCTTGTTCATTTTTTTTGGTCGGGGAGCAGGGGTGGAAATAAACCTCACAGAAGAAACTTTTGCTAATAGTTTTACTTTGTTCTTGCTCTGCAGGAGGGATTACTCATGACACTTTTCAAAAAGAACTCATGTGCTTCGACCCTGACACAGACAAGTGGACACAGAAAGCTCCCATGACCACTGTCCGAGGGCTGCACTGCATGTGCACCGTTGGAGATCGACTTTACGTCATTGGAGGCAATCACTTCAGGGGAACCAGCGATTATGACGATGTTCTGAGCTGCGAGTTCTACACGCCGGCCTTGGACCACTGGACTCCGATTGCTGCCATGTTGCGTGGGCAGAGCGATGTGGGTGTGGCAGTCTTTGAGAACAAGATCTACGTGGTGGGGGGCTATTCCTGGAACAACCGCTGCATGGTGGAGATAGTTCAGAAGTATGACCCTGAGAAGGATGAATGGCAGAAGGTCTTTGATCTCCCTGAGTCGCTGGGAGGGATCAGAGCATGCACTCTTACAGTCTTTCCACCGGATGAGAATACTGGGTCACCTTCCCGAGAATCGCCTCTCTCTGCACCTTAGACAAGGGACGCAGCCGCTCTCACTTCAGCTCTTACAAAGAACTCATTTGCACAGCATCATAATTAATATCAAAGATTATCTGCCTATTTTGCTCAGTAGTGACTATTGCAGGCAGTGACTCGAGTATAATTGCAAAAATAGTGGATCGACTTATTTGTGCAGTACTGTTGGCATCAGTTGTCTGTCTGCCTGTTACAAGAGAGACATAACAAAATATATATGTCCAGGATTGAACTCTTTGTCTGAAAAAGTTCAGCAATTTAACTGTTATACAGTGTGATTTTTTTTCCCCCTACATATTTGCAATGCAGAGGATTTCTCTCTGATTCGTTTAAAACAGTTCAATAACTAACCTATAAATGCTTATTCATTACCTTGATCTTCAAGATTTGAGAACTAATTTAATACAGTGCATATAGATGTGGGAAGGTAGCCTATCAAATGGCATTAAAATGTTGACCCCGACTAATCACTTGTCCCACCTATTTGATGTTTCAAATCAAAACTGGTCTTTTTGTTATCTTAAGTTAAACACAGTTCTGACGGGGTTGGATTCCAATGTGCAGTATTTGTGCTACCATCATTTTACTTCTGCTGAATTTGAAGAGCTGGCCAGCCTGATTTTGACCCCTGGTTGGCTGCTCCTTTGTTTGCTGTGCAGGCCATTAGCGCAGCGCATCTCTCCTCTGTACATCTTGGATGGTGAAGTTATTTAATGCACTCTTTGGCGTCAGGAAGAGAGCTGCTGCAGCTCGGCGAACTTGAACCATGGCGCTCAACACTTTTTGTTCAATAAAAGTTTAACTGAAATCACCTGGCCATCCTACTTTCTAAACTGCATCTCTTCCAAAAACTTGTTCATGTTTGCCTTTTTATTCTTTGTTGTCTTTATCTTCATAAATGATCTGTCAGCATTGGAGAGTGAGGGAAATAGCACACTGCAGTCATACGTGAAGAGGGAAAGGATTGCGTTAATGTTTTGATATAGATGCTTCATATAGGTTTTTGTGCAGCTTTGAACGTTATATTTGCTCCTGTGAGTATATTACATGAGCAAAACTATGTTCTTAACTCTTCGGAGTAAGTTAATATTGGTGCTTACATTATTAATGATTATATTCATCTTTTCTGGACTCTTCCTATATATATTTTGGCTGGCTGCAATAAATCAGATGAGACCTGAACCAAATCTAAAGAAACCTCTACCTCACGGATCAGCCACATCAGCACAGATGCAGAGAATTGATTGTTCTAATCAGTTATCTCAAGCAGAGAAATGAAGTAGGGACTTTTATACCTGTTAATGATTCGATTTAAGCAGCAGTGTTCTAAGTTGTGTTTGTCAAACCACTCTGTAAGGATATTCCCAAGAAACTGATAGTTCACCAGATTCTTGTTAATCTGTCCTTGATATTTTGAGGGGTTTATTTTGTTTTTGACTCACAGATGCAGTTTAGAAACTGCATCAATTTCTCATTTTGGTGGTGTATCGATCTGTACAGTAGATTTAGACATGTCATTATTTAGTGGGATCCCTTAAAGAGTAATCAATAATTGCAGGAGATCTCCAGGGGCATACGTATTAGTGTTTAAAATTGGGCCGACATACAGGGGATCCAGACGTGTGTCCATTTTGATGTGGTTCCTGGAGGTGTTCTGTTATTTGTCAGTATCCAAAGTCCGTATTTGTGGCGAATCCCCGGCTGTATTTACACATGTTAATGGCCTGTCCCACTATGGCGACCTAATTTGCGAGTTTAGAAGAGTTTGCGCCCGCCACAAACTCGCAGCATGGTCAACACGTGTTCCTAGGAGGTCACTGTAACTCACCTTCATGCTCGAGGGAAGTTCTCGCATACTCGTGGCCTCAGTTTGGTCGATGAAAATGTTTCAGCATGCTGAAAAATTTTCAGCGAATAAAAATTGGTCGCATGGTTCTTTTTAACTCGTTGTGCAGTGGTAGTGGGGTCGCCATGCAGTTATAGGTAGTCGAAGAAGCCGTAAGTAATCTCCTTTGCTGACCGGGCATTTTAATTGGCCCATTGGGGAGAAAAAAACATAAGCACGAGTTTTCAGAACCAAGGAAAACCGACCGGTAATGTTAAATGCCCGCTGAACTTTATTAAAAGTTGTCTGGCTTCTTAAAAGTGTCTCCGCTCCTTCTCCCCCCTTCTCTCCCCTTCTCCTCCCCTCCCACCCCTTCCTCCCCGCTCTTTTAAAGGACTTACCGTAAACTGTGCCAGCCGTCTTTTACCTTCTTGTTCATCACGGGGTATCACCTTGGCTTTGCACAGTGTGAATTTCAGACAGCACTCCCCGCTGTCCTTGGCCCTGTTTTTGCAATGTGTTTGTGTATATGTGTGTGTGTTCTGATGGTCGATCCAGCTTACGGTTTTTCAGGCGAGTGCCCTCGAGCTTGAAGGTTGAAGACAGTTGCTGAAAAGTCGCGTAAGTGGGACAGGCCCTTTAAGAGTCCTCAATATTTACAAGGTATCTTCTGTGTATTGATACAGGGTATCTCCTAAACCATGTGAATTTTTGCAAATAATCCACAAGAGCAAAAAAATATTCACAGCGGTGCTCTCATTTTTGTAGTAATCTCTGAGTTCATCCAAATTTGTTGGCTGTTCATATGGAGATACGCATTGAAATCGAAACACTGCATTGTGTAGTTACCAAGCTGACACGTGTGACCTTTGGGGTAATCTGGTTTAATATTTTTTCCTTGATAAGGCATGGATGAGAAAGCAATATGAAATACCATTAAAGATCCCATGATTCGCATATATATTTTACGAGTTTAAAGATTGGTCCCAAAAGAAAAATAAACTGGTTATTTTACTGTGATAATATGGCCTACAATTTGCCCATGAGAAGTATCTATCTATGTTTGATTGCCTTCCAGTAAGTCGGGTGTCTAATTAATTGGTTTGTTTTTGCCTAAACTAGCCGGGGAGGAGTCGTGCGTTTTATTGGCTGGGTTCAGAGGAATAAATTTGTGATTTAGAAGTTTAGTCTCAATGCAGCCTGCCAAGGAGTAGACATGCTCTGAGGACAAATGTGGGAGAATGCAAAAGTAGAAGAACCAGGCCATTGCAGAGCAGGAAGCGTTATTAATACTGAGATGTGAAAGTGGTGTTAATATACAGAAGTGTAAGGAGCTATGGAGAAAGGTCATTGGTAGCTGTAAGAAAAAATGATGATAACAAATTAATTTTTAAATTGGGTTTTACATTTTAGAGCAGTGATTTTCCATTTGGCAGACCTGATTTATTACAACAATATTGCAATCTAAATTTAGCGTATTGGAAATTATGGCTCCGTTATTTAATTAATGGCTATAATTTAGTCAAATAAATATTCTAGTCTGTTCTACCATTCAATTACATCATTGGTGATATGTAACTTTACTCCATTTACCTGTTATAGTTTCATTTCCCTTGGTAGTCTTACTGAATAATAAGCTTCCTTCTTGACCTTTTTACTCCCAGGGTTCGCAGCCTGCAAGAGTTCTAGGTTTCTGTTTCCTTTTCACCTCTAGCCTTTGTCACCTACTCCACTTCTTTGCCAATCATCTCCCCCTCACCTATGTCCACCAACCACCTGCCATCCTTAGTCTCCTTCCCACCTCTCTTTTTCCAGCTTTCTCTCTCTCCCTCCCCCCCCAACGCCATCAGTCTGAAGAAGGGTCCTGACCCAAAACATCATCTGTTCATTCCCTCCAGAGATGCTGCCTAAACCCACTGAGTTCCTGCAACACTGGGTTTTGCTCAAGATTACAACATCTGCAGTTTCTCTTGTCACCAGATGTCTATTGCCCTTTGTATGGAAGTTCTTTCTTAATTTCAATCCTGAACCTATCATCTCTAATTTTCAGATTATGATACCTAATTCTGGATTTTGCCCTCAGAGGAGATGGTTTCTATCCTATTACAATTAAAACACGAAGTACTTGTGCTATAACTCCAAAGCGCTCAACTAAGAAAACCAAGCCCAAAGCCAAAGTATTATTTAACTATCTAATTGAATATACCAACTTATGCTCAGGACAATAAATAACTCTGTATGCAAAAAACAGCTACCTACATGTTAACTATCTCTTTAAAAAAAAAATCATATAGATGCAAGTATATTATTAAGGTTATCAAGTGGGAGCCTCCCTTCACTCGTGTTTCATTGAGTTAGGCCCACAACACCTCAGGAAGGCTCAATAGTTGGTTCCGGTATCCCAGAACAACCCCTCTCAATACCTGCTCTCACCACCTCTGCTACCAGTATTGACTAAATAAAGGAAGCTGCAGCCAATGAGCTCACTCTAACAAATGCTAGACACATGCATTGTATCTTCTACTAATCCTAGCCCATCATTAAACTTGTCACACCACAAATATCACCCTTGCATAAGACCGGGATACACTTACAACAAACTACTATTACAAAGACATACACAAACTGCATGTCATACCTTTTCTTTCTGCCCCCAACTGACATTATTTCTTCTCCACCAAATCCACCTCCTACCTTGATCTTCTGCCTCTGACATCTGCTTTCCAGCCTGACGCAAACTGTCCATGAATTTCTAGCTCTCCAAATAGCACTTGTGGACCTCTTCTACTCTTGCTCTCTATCCTCACTGCTCAACTTCTGCTGCCAACTCTACATATCTGCTTTTTCCATTCATAAGGCTCATTCACTAAGTTGTCCCAAGGCGCGCGCACACGCACACGCACACACACACACACCAAAGGCGGGGGCCAGGGAAAGCGGGGGAGCGCTGTCTGAAATTCACATCCGCGATGAACAGGAAGGTAAAAGACGGCTGGCACATAATGAGTAAAAGAATATCAATTTTTCCATGGCGACCTTTTTTTTTACTCGCGGACATTTTTCAGCATGTTGAAAACTACGCCGCAACCTAGGTGAGACCTTGAGTACGCGGGGACTACTCTTGAGCATGAAGGAGAGTTACAAAGACCAACTAGGACCTCGTGTCGACCGTGCTGTGAGTATGAGTCGAGGGCAAACCCTTCTGAACTCACGGATTAGGTTGCCGCAGTGGGACTGCCCCTTAATACTATATCAGGCCTCAAACTAGTACTAATTATTTCCTGTGGAACAACAAGCTTTCCTCCCAAATCTCCCTGCATCTCCCAATCATTGGCTCCCTGTAACTGGCCTGATTCATACCTGTCTGAAAACTTCCCTCCTCTACCTTTCTCTCCCTTACGGACAAAATTGCTACCCTCAGTCCTGATGCCGACTGAATTCACTTGTGCTCTCCTCCCAATTGCTGCAGCTATGCATTTCAAGTCCTGGTTATGCTGCCAAGCATACCGATCCTGAGAGAGACTAGTCCAACATCCTGACAAAATATGCCTCAACGTTGTCGCCCTCTGAACATAAGGGACAAGCCGGGTCTCCCACCTACCCATTGTTTGAGGTTCTGCGGTGATGGCAGCACTTCATAAATAGCCCTTATAAGGAAACTTACATGACCCGCCTCCATGCACCACAGGTCCCTCCAACTAAACCTCCTTTTCTACACTTTCCCTGTTCATCCACTGTCCCTGCTTAACCTATGCTACTGCTCTTATACATCTCACTACTTCCTCCTGACGATGTACTTACTCTACTACCAATTTCCTCCTCACTGTTGGACCTGCCTTACTCCACACTGGTTTCCCTGTGCTGAGCCCTAAGCCTATTTTCCCTTGGTGCACTCTACCAACAATGTCTGCATGCCTCAGAGCTGCTTGTGCTTCTTCTACTGCCTGCTTTGAGTTCCACTTCCTCCCTCTAGTTCCATTTGGCACCAGATTACTAACTAAGGTATCCTTGATCCCTGATAATTGCAACTCTAACCTCACCTTAGCACACTTAAACTCCTCTGTTCGGCTAGACAATGGTAAATGGAGAATACCTTTCCCATCTGAGGCCCTTTGCTGTTGTTACTTTCTGCCAACGACAAGAAGGACCTGGAGCTTCTTTCCCTCTACCACTGAGCCGCTGTCCTTCATTGATGCGCTCATCCTACTCCCAGTCCGTTCCGTGGCCTGTAGCCGGGTAATCCACCTGTGAGTTATCCTCCGCCCCTGCTCTTGCAGACTCCAAGGGTATCTTTCTATTATCTATTGTAGCATTTTATGTGTACAGTGAGACTCTGTTTACAATCTACGCCACTGCTGCAGTGAGGTGCTAACCCATAACAGCTCCAGTATGGTCTATTCAGATGTCTTTCAAAGCTGTCACGCGGACTTTCCCTAGTTGTCTAATTACTTATCTAATTATTTTGACCACAGCAACTAGAACCCCAGAGAGAGTTAAATAGAGCTCTAGGAGCTAGTGGAATCAAGGGATATGGGGAGAAGGCAGGCACGGGTTATTGATTGGGGACGATCAGCCATGACGTGAGGGGGAACTCCTTTACTCAGAGGGTGGTGGCTGTGTGGAATGAGCTTCCAGCAGAAGTGGTGGAGGCAGGATCGATTTTAACATTTAAGAGTAAAGTGGATAGGTATATGGACGTGAAGGGAATGGAGGGGTATGGTCTGAGTGCAGGTAGATGGGACTAGGGGAAAACAATTGGTCGGCACGGACTGGAAGGGCCGAGAGGGCCTGTTTCCGTGCTGTAATTGTTATCTGGTTATATGATCACAATGAATGGTGGTGCTGGCTCGAAGGGCCGAATGGCCTCCTCCTGCACCAACTTTCTATGTTTTTATGTAAACTTTCTAAACTCCAAGGAGTACACAATCCAATTAATGCCATGTTTCCTTATGTTTATACGCTGGTCAATCTATGGAGTTTGCACGTACTCCCTGTGACCGCATGGGTTTCCTCCAGTCTCCTCCCACATCTCAAAGACGCGAAGGTTTTTTGGTTTATTAGGTTTTTTAGGTTTATTGACCTCCAAAATTAGTGTGTAGAGAATGGGTGAGAAAGTGGGATACCATAGAAATAATGTGAACAGTAATTGATGGTTGACATGGACTCATTGGGCTGAAGGGCCTGTTTACATGCTGTATCTCTAAACTAAATTATCTTGAATCCCTTTCAAGATCATATCCATCTAGGTATGCCCACAAGGTCAGACTGGGCACTGCACAGCTTCCTTCTTATTGTAGTCTGCTTTAGCTAAAGATCAACAGTACATTAGCCTTTTATATTATATTTATATCTGCCCATTAATTATTTGAATGATTGCTCCTCCACAATTCCAATATTTGCTATTAATGATTATGTCATTTGTTTGTCTGTTGACTTGAATTTTGTTGAACCATATTTTACTGGAAATGATTGAATGGTACCTGAATGTTTTATGTATCATATCGTGCCGTGCTCTTTGCTGAAGAATGGAAATCATAGTTTTCATGTTAATGAGAAACCATGGGCTGGAAATTTGTTGGTGATTGCTAGCATTATTTATCAATGTGCATTGTACTATGTTTCTAAATTTGATTCCTTTGCAATTGACTGCAGAGTACAACATGCATACACTACAAATTTACGTTTAGTGTTTGCAAGCAGCAAATACTACATTTCTATTCCATCCGCTTTCAATTCAAATAGCAAAGCATTCCCATAAGGAGCATTCAAAATTTAAATATTTTCCCATGCAGAATATTGAAAATAAATATATTTTCAAGAAACAGGAACAGTTGCTGCAACTGTTTAAGGAGTCCCAAGGGCTCTGCTTTCTAAGCAAGTTATGGTGAACCTAGATAAATCATTGTCAGTGAAGGATGTTAAGGCCTTGGGAAGTGTGGAAGAGGGGATTTGTCTGAAGTACAACAGTTTTGAGAGACATTATGTAAGTTCAGTGGCTGAAGAAGATGAGATTTTTATCCCACAGATCAAAGAGAGGCTGAATACATGCTGTAGAGGCGCTGATGGGCTTTCTTTATAATTGCATCAGTGTGCTGGGACCAGGAAATGATCTTCGGAAATATGCACGCCCAGGAATTTGAAGTTCTTGACCTCCTTCCACCATCGTCCCGTTGATATAAACGGGATTGTGGGTCCCTATCCTACCCCTTCCAAAGTCCACAATCAGTTCCTTGGTTTTGCTGGTGTTGAGAGCCAGGTTATTGTGCTGGCACCATTTGGTCAATCGGTCAATCTCACTGACTCGTCACCATCAGTGATTCGTCCCACAACAGTGGTGTTGATGGGGCGAACTTTATGATGGAGTTCGCACTATGTCCGGCTACACAGTCATAAATATAGAGTGAGTACAGCAGGGGGCTGTGCACGCAGCCTTGAGGTGCTCCTGTGCTGATTGTCTGTGTTGCAGTTAAACAGCAGAGTCTCCTAAAACACTTCACAGGAACATTGTTGACTCTAAGAAACAAAGAAACAGTAGGGAAGATGGACAAAATCTTTGTCACAGAAGTGTCAGAGCAACAGGCCCTTCGCTTCGACTTACCCACACTGACCTTGATGCCCCATCCATGCTTCCCACCTGCCATCTTTGGCAAACATCCCTGTAAATCTTTCCTACCCATATATGTCTAAATGTGTTTTAAATATTATAGTACCTGCCTTAACTACTGCCTCTGGCATATACCACCACCCTCTGTGTGGAAAAAGTTGTCCCTCAGATTCTTATAAGATATTTCTCCTCCCACCTTAAACCCATGTCTGCTGGTTCTTGATTCCCCTACTCTGAGTAAAAGACTCTGGGGATCTTAGGTAATATCTTGACTAAGGAAGAAGAGGTTTACAGACAGAATTCCTCAGATTAGCTTCTTGGCAATTTAATGGAAACTGCCAGTGGTGGAGTGTTTGAGATTAGCAGTAACAAAGGGCAGATGTGGAGGGAAGTAACTCTCCAAGGATTCAGTCCTTCAGTCTGAAGAAGGGTCTCGACCCGAAACGTCACCTATTTCTTCGCTCCATAGATGCTGCCTCACCCGCTGAGTTTCTCCAGCATTTTTGTCTACTTCGATTTTTCCAGCATCTGTAGTTCTTTCTTAAACATACACAAATGTTAGTACATTTGAAGCGAATCAGAAAGGAATCATGAGACAATCTGCCTTTCCAGGGATGATGGGTTGTATCTACTAGGGTTTAGAACATTTCACTGTAGGATTCTGGGCTGTATTGGCAGATGCATACGAACAGGCTATCTCCTCTTGTGGGAGAATCTAGTCAACTCTTGTATGGAGAGGTACAAGTACACAAAAATATTCATGGACACATAGAAACATAGAAAATAGGTGCAGGAGGAGGTCATTTGGCCCTTGGAGCCAGCACCGCCATTCATTGTGATCTTGGCTGACTATTCACAATCAGTGACCCGATCCTGCCTTCTCCCCTTATCTCTTGATTCCGCTAACCCCTAGAGTTTTATTCTATCCCTAACTTCCCTTGTCAGCCACGGTTGCCTCTTACTCCCCTTAGAATCTTTCTTCCTCTTTGGAATGAAATGATCCTGCATCTTCTGGATTATGCCCAGAAATTCCTGCCAATGTTGTTCCACCCTCATTCTTGCTGGGATCTTTTTCCAGTCGACCTTGGCCATCTCATGCTTTCATAGTCCCCTTTGCTCAACTGCAACACGGACACATCTGATTTAACTTTCTCCCTCTCAAATTGCAGATTAAAACTTATCATTAACTTATATCACTACCTCCTAGCGTTTCCTTTACCTTGAGTTCCCTTATTAAATCGGGTTCATTAGACAACACTAAATCCAGAATTGCCTTCTCTCTGGTAGGCTCCAGTACAAACAAGCTGCTCTAAGAATTCATCTCGGAGGCACTCTATAAACTCGCTTTCTTGGGGTCTAAAATCAATCTGATTTTACCAGTCTACCTGCATATTGAAATCTCCCATAACCACAGTGGCATTACCTTTGTTACATGCCAATTTTAACTCTTGCTGCAACTTGCACCCTATATCCAGGCTACTGTTTGGGGGCCTATAGATAACTCCCATTGGTATTTTCTTACCTTTACAATTCCTTAATTTTATCCACAGTGACTCTACATCATCAGTCCCTATGTCACCCATCGCAAGGGACTGAATTTCATCCATCACCAAAAGAGCTACCCCACCTCCTCTGCCCACCTGCCTGTCCGTTCTATAGGATGTTACTGTATACCCCTGAATATTCAGTTCCCAGTCCCGATCCTCCTGCAGCCATGTCTCTGTATTCCCCACAATGTCATATCTACCAATCTCTAACTGAACCTCAAGCTTACTTCTCATACTTCGCGCATTCATATATACAATACTTTTAATCCATTACTCACCTCACCTTTCACAGCAATTCCTATTTCATTTGGCCATACTCTCCTATCCCTTCGTGAGCTTTCTGTCCCGTTAATTCTGGTGTCTTTCTTAACTTTTTCTATACTCTCTTTCCCTTTAACCCCATCCTTGTATTTCCAATTTGTCTCCTCTCCCCCCCCCCCCCCACTATTTAGTTTAAACCCGCCCGTGTAGCAGTGGCAAACCTGCCTGCCAGACATACACAAAAAATAAATTGTACAAATTCTGCAAGATATTGAAAAGGAAAGACTACAAAAAATGACATTAATGCAAAGCATAATTAGCATTAGAAACAAGTTAATCGTTTCAGTTGTCAAGCAGGAGTTGATTGGTATGGATTGGTTCAAGAAACAGATAGTTATAAAAAGTAGCTGATCCTAATTTGGTGGTGTGTAACTTCAGGCTCTGTGCCTACTGCCCAGTGGTGACAGCGAGAAGAAGGCATGACCGAGATGGTGGGGTCCAACTGATGATAGATGCCACCTTCTTGAGGCAGTGACTCAAGTAGATGCATTTGGAGGCCCCTTACCTGAGATGGACCACTCTGCAGCCTCTTGCATCCCTATGCATTGGATTTGTCATACTAGGACAGATGCAACAGTCTAGATACTTTCTACAGTGCATCTTTCAAAGTTTGTTATGGTGGGCATACAAATCTCTTTAAACATAAGAAATTAGAGGTGCTGGCTGGCCTTTTCATGATTACATCTATGTGCTGGAACCAGGACAGGTCACCTGAGATGTTCTCACCCAGGAACTTGAAGCTACTAACTCCCACCACCGCCAACATCCAATTGAAAATTGGCACGTGGTCTCTAACTTTCTCCTCCTGAAGTCAATGAGTTCCTTGGTCTTGTTCATGTTCGACGAGAGGTTGAGCTGTTGCAGCATCACTCATTCAGATGGTCTATCTTCTGTACGCTGACTCATTACAACTCTTGATTCAACACAGCATGTTGAGAATTTGCTCACTGTTTAAAGCCACAGGTGAGGCCATGGTTTTCCCCTCAGTGGGGCTTTATTTTAAAAGGAAGTGGAAACTGTGTGTTCGACTATTTTTAAAACGAAAAATACTTTGATACAAATACTTGGTAGGCAAGCTGGTGAAAGGTGATTATCAGTAAACAGGAAGACAGAATTGATGTTACAATCAGATTATCCATGGTCTTATCAAATGGAGCATGCTTGAGGAGCTGATGCATGTACTCTAATTCATACAGTACATGGGTCAACAAACAAGACGATGGAATTTGAAACAGAGTCAAAAGAGTTTTGGATATTCGTGAGTTCAAATTATCCTTGCAAGCAATCACTCTGTTCTTAATGACTAATGAGATATTGCGTATCCTGCTTGCATGAAAAAAGTATGCTTGAAACCTCCTGGTGATCCTGAAATACTTTGCTCCTTTTTACATCGGTGAGACCAAGCACAGACTAGGCGATTGCTTCGCCCAACACCTCCGCACAGTCCGCATTAACCAACCCGATCTCCCGGTGGTTCAGCACTTCAACTCCTTCTCCCATTCTGTATCCAACCTTTCTGCCCTGGGCCTCCTCCATGGCCAGAGTGAGGCCTACCGCAAATGGGAGGAGCAACACCTCATATTTCGCTTGGGTAGTTTACACCCCAGCGGTATGAACATTGACTTCTCCAATTTCAGGTAGTCCCTGCTTTCTCCCTCCTTTCCCTCCCCTTCCCAGCTCTTCACAGCCCACAGTCTCCGCCTCTTCCTTTCTTCTTCTCGCCCCCCCCCCCCTCCCCACCCACACATCAGTCTGAAGAAGGGGCTTGACCCGAAACTTCACCTATTCCTTCGCTCCATAGATGCTGCCTCACCCGCTGAGTTACTCCAGCATTTTTGTCTTACTTCTTCTGATGATCACTAATGATCAAGCCCAGTCAAATTTTTGAGATAATTGTTGAAATTTGGAGAGCTCCTTCCATTTTGTGACATCTTTATGTAAGAAATAAATGTTTGAAGCTGTACAAACAAAAGCTGCCGGAGGAAGCTAGTAGGTCAGGCAGCTGATTCCAACATCTGCAGTCTCTTGTGTTTACATTTTTGAAGCTGCGATTTTAGTTCCAGATTCAATACATCAGCATTGCAATCATCCATATATATTAGAAGCAGAGCTATTATTTATTTTTAGAGATTGAACCCAACTATTAAAACAGGAGTGAGAAATTTTGGACAGGTGCGTCGCATGCTCGTGCCTTGCAAACCTATTGTGATTTCATCAACATCACCTTTTGAAGCCTCTTAAGTTTCTTCCTTCATCAAAGAAGCATCTTCATGCAAGAAACATCTCTGGAGACAGATCCATGAACCGTTCTAGTCTGGAACCCTTTGTCAGCATTCATGCATTTGAAATGTCAAATACTAGAGGGCATAACTTTAAGGTACGTGGGGCAAAGTTTAAAGGGTAGAACACAAAACAGCGCAGGAGCTGGTTGTTTAACTCTCAATGTCTGCACTGACCATAATGCCAAACTAAACTAATCTCTGCCTGCACATGATCCATACCCCTCCATTCCCTGAATATCCATGTGCCTACACTACACAAAAGCCTCTTTAACACCACTATTGCATGCTTTCACAATTACATCTGACAGCGCATTACAGGCACCCACTATCAACTGTGGAAAAACAATTTACCTCGTACATCCCCTTCAAGCTCTGCTCCTCTCATTTTAAAGCTATGCCTGCTCGTATTCTGGAAGATGGTTCTGCCTGTCTACCCTCTCTATGCCGTCTGAAGTGTCCTGGATCTGAAACATGAGCTACTTCACTTTCCACAGATGCTGTCTGACCTGGTGAGATTTTCTGACATTTTCTCTATCTTCTAAGTGAGGAAACATGTTTGCTTTCTCATTTAACATTCTAAACAAATGTATCGGATCGACTCATGAACTGAAAGGAAGAATAAGAAGGAGACGCAAGGAATTTAAGCTGATGGTTTACAACACAAAGTGCTGGAGTAACATGCTGGGTCGAGCAGTTTCTCTGGAGAGCAGTTTCGATCCTAATCCATCAGTGCCAATAGGTGATCGCTGGTCGGAGTCTTCTTGCGTATGGCGTGCACAGCCTAACGTTGTCGGACAACTTGTTCTATTTGATCGTATTTGATTGTGCACACCAGGTTGATTGCATTCGTCGAAACAGGGCGGACCACGTGAAGGTTGCAATCTCGCATCCAGCTGGTTGGAGTGAACTCGGCGGGCCTGGTCCAATGCTGTATCTCTAAACAACCTTTCCACAACACCTGGTGTTTTTCCATTTCTTTAGTCTATTCAAGCAAGCTTCAGTATACCAAATGCTCTCCTAGTGCTAGGAGCCTACTGAATGTTGATTATTTATCATTGCTGCCTCTGGCAATAACACTTAAGATGTCTGGAGCTTTGATCAATAGTCTCCTGCAGCCTCTGGGAGTGTCGGCGCTGCCCTGGCAGCAGCGGCTCGCCTGCAGTCCGTCTGTTTTTCTTTTTTTTGTTGTTTTCTTGTCTTGTTTTAGTGTTAATTTGAGTTATTATGTAGTGTATGTGTGAGGGAGGGGTGGGAGAGACGTTTTTAGTCTCTTCCTTTTGGGGGGGGACGCGACTTTTCTTGTCGTATCCCCTGTCTCCATCTCCGTCTGCGCTGAGGCCTAATGGCGGAGCTGGCGGCCTCCAACTGCGACCGACCTCAAGGCTCCGGAGGTAGAGCCAGCCAGGACTTACCAGCGCGGGGCTGGCCGACTTCGGGGCTGTGGCGGGTTCAGGCGTTCCGGCGGCCCGACTCGGAGCTGTGGCGGCTTTCCGGTGGCGGCGGCAGCGGCTTCAGAGGCCCGGCCGCGGGCCCAGTGGACGACATTGTCGGGAGCTCGCAGGTCACAGGTTGGTGACCTGTTTTTCCGGAGCTCCCGCGGCAACAGCTGCGTCCGCTGGACTGGAGGGCGGCAGCTCCGACCGCCCCGGGCCGCGGAGTTGAACCGGCCCGCTCGCGGAGCGCGGTTCACCCGCGGGACTTATTTACATCACCCGGTGCGGTCACAACATCGGAGGCCCGGGTCGCCTCAGCGCAGAGGAAGAGGAAGAGGAAGAAGGGAAGAGACAAAGACAAGATTTTTGCCTTCCACCACAGTGAGGAGGTGTCTGGTGAACTCACTGTGGTGGATGTTAAATATGTGTTTATTGTGTGTTTTTGTTATTTACTATATGTATGTCTGCAGGCAACGGAATTTCGTTCAGACCGCAAGGTCTGAGTAACAATAAAGTTTTCCATGATTCTGTGATTCCATGATTATAAAGGCAGATCCTGCCAGGAATGAGTGACATGTGTCTTTTCCCCAAAACTCATTGTTTGCCACTCATAGCGAACAAGGATCTATCTTTGTAAGTGGTCATTTGCTTTTGAGATTGGGAATGAAGACATCAATGATTCCATGTCATGAAGTAGGATGACTTCCTTCAAAATCTTGGCAGAGTTTTGGAGATTCACAGAAGCCGGCATGGTGGCGATAGAGTTGCAGCCTTACAGCGCCAGGTACCCGGGTTCGATCCTGATATGGGTGCTGTCTGTACGGAGTTTGTATGTTCTTCCCGTGAGCTGCATAGATTTTCTCTGGGATCTCTGGTTTCCTCCCACACTCCAAAGAAGTACACGTTTGTAGATTAATTGGCGTGGCATCATTGTAAATAGTATCTAGTGTGTAGGATAGTGCTAGTGCGGGGATTGCTGGTCGCCGGGAATTGCTGGTCCGCGCGAACGCGGAGGGCCGAAGGGCCTGTTTCTGTGCTGTGTCTCTGAAGTCTAAAGTCTACAATGTACCTTGTGATGTTCTCCTGGTTAAAGAAGCTCGACAGACAGATTGCATCAGTGCTTTGTTCTATGTTGGTGAATATTGCTGAGATATACAGTGGCTTGCAAAACGTTTTCATACCCCTTGAACTTTTCCACATTTTGTCACGTTACAACCACAAACGTAAATGTATTTTATTGGGATTTTATGTGATAGACCAACACAAAGTGGCGCATAATTGTGAAGTGGAAGGAAAATGATACATGGTTGTCAAATTTTTTTTACATATAAAAAACTGAAAGGTGTGGCGTGCAAAAGTATTCAGCCCCCTTTACTCTGATACCCCTAAATAAAATCCAGTGCAACCAATTGCCTTCAGAAGTCACCTCATTAGTAAATAGAGTCCACTTGTGTGTAAACTAATCTCAGTATAAATACAGATGTTCTGTGAAGTCCTCAGAGGTTTGTTAGAGAACATTAGTGAACAAACAGCATCATAAAGCCCAAGGAACACACCAGACAGGTCAGGGATAAAGTTGTGGAGAAGTTTAAAGCAAGATTAGGTTAACAAAAAATATCCCAAGCTTTGAACATCTCATGGAGCACTGTTCAATCCTTCATCCGAAAATGGAAAGAGTATGGCACAACTGCAAACCTACCAAGACATGGCCGTCCACTTAAACTGACAGGCCGGGCAAGGAGAGCATTGATCAGAGAAGCAGCCAAGAGGCCCATGGTAACTCTGGAGGAGCTGCAGAGATCCACAGCTCAGGTGGGAGAATCTGTCCGCAGGCCAACTATTAGTTTTGCACTCCACAAATCGGGCCTTTATGGAAGAAAGCCATTGTTGAAACAAAGCCATAAGAAGTCCCATTTGCAGTTTGCCACAAGCCATGTGGGGGGAACAGCAAACATGTGGAGGAAGGTGCTCTGGTCTGATGAGACCAAAATTGAAGTTTTTGGCTTAAATGCAAAACGCTATGTGTGGCGGAAAACTAACACTGCACATCACCCCGAACACACCATCCCCACTGTGAAACATGGTGGTGGCAGCATCATGCTGTGGGGATGCTTTTCAGGGACAGGGAAGCTGGTCAGAGTTGATGGGAAGATGGATGGAGCCAAATACAGGGCAATCTTGGAAGAAAACCTATTAGAGTCTGCAAAAGACTTGAGACTGGGGCGGAGGTTCACCTTCCAGCAGGACAACAACCCTAAACATACAGCCAGAGCTACAATGGAATGGTTCAGATCAAAGCATATTCATGTGTTAGAATGGCCCAGTCAAAGTCCAGACCTAAATCCAATTGAGAATCTCTGGCAAGACTCGAAAATTGCTGTTCACAGACGCTCTCCATCCAATCTGACTGAGCTTGAGCTAATTTGCAAAGAAGAATGGACATAAATGTCAATCTCTAGATGTGCAAAGCTGGTAGAGACATACCCCAAAAGACTTGCAGCTGTAATTGCAGCGAAAGGTGGTTCTACAAAGTATTGACTCTGGGGGGCTGAATACTTTTGCACGCCACACTTTTCAGTTTTTTATTTGTAATAAAATTTGGAAACCATGTAACATTTTCCTTCCACTTCACAATTATGCACCACTTTGTGTTGGTCTATCACATAAAATCTCAACAAAATACATTTACGTTTGTGGTTGTAACGTGACAAAATGTGGAAAGGTTTAAGGGGTATGAATACTTTTGCAAGCCACTGTAGATGGACACCACTAGCAGAAATAGATCAGTAAACGCACAGCAGCCCCTAATATCTCTAAACTAAACTAAATTCCTTGGAGATTTTGAGAGATAAGAGTGTTTATTTATCATATGCATTATTTATAAACCAAAAAAAGGAAATCCGTACATTAATCTCATTTTGCATGTTAATCCAATCTTATCCTTCCCACATTCTCATTGACTCCTCCAAGATTCTGCCGCTCAACCACACATTCAGGGCAATTAACAAGCGCCCAGCCAGAATGTCTTTGGGATGTGGGAGGAAACTAGAGTACCTGAGCAAACCACACAGAGAGCGGCAGAGGTTGGGATCGAACCAGGGTCTCCCGCACGGTGAGGCAATAGCTCTACCAGTTGCAACATTGTGCCCTCCAGAGCAGGGAAGGGAATAATGAATGCAGAAAACAGAATCCTTACACCATTTGGCCATTCGGCCCATCACCAGTCTACAGATCCACTATTCCCCTTCTCTATCCAATTCCCCTTTTAGACAATAGACAATAGATGCCATTCGGCCCTTCGAGCCAGCACCGCCATTCAATGTTATCATGGCTCATCATCCACAATCAGTACCCCGTTCCTGCCTTCTCCCCATATCCCTTGACTCCGCTATCTTGTAGAGCTCTATCTAACTCTCTTTTGAAAGCATCCAGAGAACCGGCCTCCACCCCCTCTGAGGCAGAGAATTCCACAGACTCACAACTCTCTGTGTGAAAAACTGTTTCCTCATCTTTGTTCCAAACGGCTTGCTCCTTATTCTTAAACTGTGGCCTCTGGTTCGGACTCCACCAACATCAGGAACATGTTTCCTGCGTCTAGCGTGTCCAAACCCTTAATAATCTTATATTTCAATAAGATCCCCTCTCATCCTTCTAAATTCCAGAATATACAAGTCCAGCCCCTCCATTCTCTCAGCATATGACATCCCGTGAATTAATCTTGTGAACCTACGCTGCCCTCCCTCAATAGCAAAGATGTCCTTCCTCAAATTTGGAGACCAAAAGGCCCCAAATCCATGAATTGTACAAACGGTGAACTTAAGAGTGCAACATTAAAATGGCCGTTTTGGTCATTTAATGAGATACAATTATTACTTTTATTTTACACAATAGTAAATTTGACACATTTACCAGCACATTTTTCCTTCAAACTTTGTACACAGTAATACTTTGATGCCAAATCTTGATACCCGCCTGAAGAAGAGTCCTAACTCAAAACATGGCCTGTTCATTCCCTTCCCACTTGCTGCCTGACCCATGGGGTACTTCCAGCATCTGCAGTGTTCTGTGTCTTGATGTCAATCTGGTTGGGTGACCTCCCATATAACCAACTCACACTTCCACAACAAACGTCTTCTGTGAGCTCAGCGTAGAAGCTAAAAATAAATTAACTCTGTCTTTTTTTAGAACACTATTCTGGCAAGCACACCTGAGTGGAGGTGAGAGAGAGAAATGGAGAGAGATTCAATTCCCAGTCACTATCTACTAACAACACACAAGATGCCTGAATCTGGAGCAATACACAAAGTGCTTGAGTAACACAACAGGTCACGTAGTATCTGGTGAGACCACATCTGGAGTATTGTGTGCAGTTTTGGTCTCCTAATTTGAGGAAGGACATTCTTGCTATTGAGGGAGTGCAGCGTAGGATCACAAGGTTAATTCCCAGGATGGCCGGACTGTCATATGCTGGGTGAATAGAGCAGCTGGGCTTGTATTCACTGGAATTTAGAATGATGAGAGGGGATCTTATAGAAACATATAAAATTATTAAGGGATTGGACACGCTAAATGCAGTTCCCGATGTTGGGGGAGTCCAGAACCAGGGGTCACAGTTTAAGAATAAGGGGTAGGCCATTTATAACTGAGATGAGGAAAAACTTTTTCACACAGAGAGTTGTGAATTTGGAATTCTCAGCCTCAGAAGGCAGTGGAGGCCAATTCACTGGGTGCATTCAAGAGAGAGTAAGATAGAGCTCTTAGGGCTAGCGGAATCAAGGGGTATGGGGAGAAGGCAGGAACAGGGTACTGATTGTGGATGATGCCATGATAACATTGAATGGCAGTGCTGGCTCAAAGGGCCGAATTATCAATGTATCTATGTATCTACTGTATATCTGTGGAGAGAATGGACAGATAATGTTTCAGGTCAGGGCCCGTGTTCAGACATTCTACCATCCAGCTACTCCTCATCTTCATCTGGTTTGGATTTGAGATGCAAGGATAGGATCGGGTTTGAATTATCCGCTCTACCTTCGGTTTTCTGTATGTAAGCAAAGCTACATCTCCCTGCAAGGAGTGTGTGCATTCTGTAAGACTACATACATGATTACTGCAGAAACAAGGACCTGCAGTGCTGGTTTATACCGAAAAACGACACAAAGTGCTGGAGTAAGTCAAAGTCAAAAAGTCAAAAGAGTTTATTGTCATGTGTCCCTGACAGGACAATGAAATTCTTTCTTTGCATAGCACAACAGAACATAGTAGGCATTGACTACAGTTATATACTTAAATACACACATTAATTAATAAATTAATAAAGTGCAAATAACAGATGGAGGGGTATTAATGTTCAGAGTTTTGTCCGAGCCACGTTTAATAGCCTGATGGCTGTGGGGAAGTAGCTATTCCTGAACCGGGTTGTTGCAGTTCTCAGGCTCCTGTACCTTCTACCATACGCAAGTACAACTGGTGGTGCCAAGAGAATAAAGACTAGAGGGCGATGAGTGTGTGGCCAGGGTGGTGTGGGTCCTTGATGATGCTGCCAGCCTTTTTGAGGCAGCGACTGTGGTAGATCCCCTCGATGGAAGGAAGGTCAGAGCCGATAATGAACTGGGCGGTGTTTACTACTTTTTGTAGTCTTTTCCTCTCCAGGACACTCAAGTTGCTGAACCAAGCGACGATGCAACCAGTTATCAAGCTCTCTACTGTGCACCTGTAGAAGTTATAGAGAGTCCTCCTTGACAGACCGACTCTCCGTAATCTTCTCAGGAAGTAGAGGCGCTGATGAGCTTTCTTAATAATTGCATCTATGTTCTCGGACCAGGAAAGATCTTCACAGATGTGCACGCCCAGGAATTTGAAGCTCTTGATCCTTTCAACCATCGACCCGTTGATATAAACAGGACTGTGGGTCCCCATCCTAGTCCTTCCAAAGTCCACAATCAGTTCCTTGGTTTTGCTGGTGTTGAGGGCCAGGTTATTGTGCTGGCACCATATGGACAGTCGCTCGATCTCTCTTCTGTACTCCGACTCATCCCCATCAGTGATACGTCCCACTACAGTGGTAACTCAGCGGGTCAGGCAGCATCTGTGGAGAACATGTATAGGTGACGTTTCACAGAGTGCTGGAGTAACTCAGCGGGTCAGGCAGCATCTGTGGAGAACATGGATAGGTGACGTTTCACAAAGTGCTGGAGTAACTCAGCGGGTCAGGCAGCATCTGTGGAGAACATGGATAGGTGACGTTTCACAGAGTGCTGGAGTAACTCAGCGGGTCAGGCAGCATCTGTGGAGAAAAAGGGTGGATGATGTTTCGGACTGGGTCCTTTCTTCAGACTGAAAGGGTCCTGACCTGTCCTGACGTCACCCATCCTCTTTCTCCAGAGATGCTTCATGACCCACTGAATTCCTCCAGCACTTTGTGTTTTGCTGATAAATCTATAACATCAAGACAGTTTCAATTCTGCAAATACTTTTGCTGCTGCCCTTATGCACCATGTCTTTGCTGTGGAGTTAGTGAAGCAGGGGAAATCTAACATGATCGTAAACCATGTAGAAACAAGGAACTGCAGATGCTGGTTTACCAAAACATAGAAACATAGAAATTAGGTGCAGGAGTAGGCCATTCAGCCCTTCGAGCCTGCACCGCCATTCAATATGATCATGGCTGATCATCCAACTCAGTATCCCGTACCTGCCTTCTCTCCATACCCTCTGATCCCCCTAGCCACAAGGGCCACATCCAACTCACTCCTCAATATAGCCAATGAACTGGCCTCAACTACCCTCTGTGGCAGAGAGTTTACCAAAAAATACACCTTCTGCAAGTAACCTGCTGGGTTCCTCCAGTACTTTGTAGTTTTTTCCCCTCTGGTTTACTGAGATTAGGATGATACCGACATGCAGTGAAAAGTGGTGTTTGCGAGCTATCCAGTCAAATGAAACTACTCGAGTACAATCAAGCCATACGCAAGTACAACTGGTGGTGCCAAGAGAATAAAGACTAGAGTGCATGGAGATTTAAGAGTGGAGCAATTATCATGGACACAGTCACATTCTCTCGTAGGGTTTCTGCACGCTGGCACCATCTAATATCAGTAACAATTGTGCCAGATCTGCAAAAATATAAACACTAAATAATTTGCAACAGTGAATCAAACAAATGGCGCTGCGGTAGAGTTGTTGCCTCTCAGCGCCAGAGACCCACGTTCGATCCTGACTGCGGGTGCTCGATACACAGTGACTGTAAGTTCTCTCTGTGACCGCGTGGGTTTTCTCCGGGTGCTCCGGTTTCCTCCCACATTCCAAAGATGTCGGGTAATTGTCATCTGTAAATTGTCCCCAGTGTGTAGGATGGAATTAGTATACGTGTGATCGCAGGTCGGCATGTACTCAGTGGGCCGAAGGGCCTGTTTCCACCCTGTATCCCTAAAGTGAATGTATTTGGATTTCATGCATTCAGCATTCCAAATACTCCCTCAAACTGAAGCAGTGAACTGGCGATGAACTGTATGGTTCTATCCTATTATAATTTAACCTTTGCAAAATGAATCACAGGCAATTCACATCCTCGCCCACAGACATGTCTCTCGCCAAACAACCCTCGGCTTGCAGAAGATTGAAGTCTGTGTAGATTTTCAGGAGGAAATGTATACTTAAAGAAACAATTCTCCCGAGAGTTAGATTTGGCTTTGGACCATTGTCACTATTATTTCAAGATATGTTGAGGATGTGTTCAAGATACAGAGGGCAGTGGAGGCCAAATCACTGGATGGATTTAAGAGAGAGTTAGATAGAGCTCTAGGGGCTAGTGGAATCAAGGGATATGGGGAGAAGGCAGGCACGGGTTATTGATTGGGGACGATCAGCCATGATCACAATGAATGGTGGTGCTGGCTCGAAGGGCCGAACAGCCTCCTCCTGCACCTATTTTCTATGTTTTAACTTTTAACAAAAACTTTCACCGCTTCTCCGCCATCCTTTAGAATAATGGGAAAAACCACAGTAATTAACAAAACACAAAGTGCTGGAGAAGCTCAGTGGGTCAGGCAGCATCTGTGGAGGGAAGGGACAGATGATAGTTCGGGTCGCGATGCCTCTTCAGACCGACCTACTGAGTTCCATAAGACCATGGATAGTGGTGAATCTGTGGGATTCATGGTCACAGAGGCCAGGTATTCCACAGACTCACAACTCTCTGTGAGAAAAAATGTTTCCTCGTCTCCGTTCTAAAAAGAGCAACCTTTACTCAAGAGGTGGTGGGTGTATGGAACGAGCTGCCAGAGGAGGTAGTTGAGGTTGCCATAACACCATTTAAAGGACACTTGGACAGCTACATGGATTGAAAGGTCAGAGGGCTCAAATGGGCTGAAGGGCCTGTTTCTGTGCTGTGTAACTAATTGCAAAGCTTCAGAAGCCAGAGATGACAAACAGCAGTGCCAGTAGCCTCCCCCACTCCACAACAGATCTGGAACGGAAAGATCCGGAAATCTGTGGGCGGATGCAAAACAACAAAACAGAAGTAAGAGCTGCACGCCTCCATCATCTTGTGAACTTACTTGTCACAGCAATAATGGCTGAGAGGTAGTGTGTGAGCCTATTCTGAGCAACTTCTGGTTTATTCATCCAAGCACCTTGCCACTGATCTCTCCAGACCCTCAGGACTTTCAGCAGGAAAGTTGTTTTCCTCGATTTCCTTCCAATCCTTCCACCCCAGCTCAGAAATAAATGTCTTGGACTTCTTCTAGTGGAGTTGGACCCTCCCCATGTCTCTGCCCAAGTCCCCGTCACTTTAAACACATTGATTAAATCTTCAAGAATCTCCGAACATAGAAACTGCACAGTGTGATTTTAAAATGATCACGATAAAAATAGATTGGCACCTTAACAGAGTTTCATCAGAAAAAATATTGGGGCTCATCTTCTGAGGATTGTGACTGAGTGGTTGAATTTTTTAAGAAGCAACTGCAGATGCTGGAAAAATCAACGATAGACAAAAGTGCTGGAGAAACTTAGAGGGTGAGGCAGCATCTATGGAGCGAAGGAATAGGTGACGTTTTGGGTCGAGACCCTTCTTCAGACTTCAGTCTAGAAATGTCACCTATTCCTTTGCTCCATAGATGCTACCTCACCTGCTGAGTTTCTCCCGCATTTTTGTCTACGAATGGTTGAATTTAATTAGCATTCCACATCTGTGCATTTTCAAAAGGACTAATTAATGATGGGGAAGGAACGAGTCAGCTTCCAGCAGGAGGAGGGATACGTGACTGGCAGACGAAAGAAGACAGGTAAATATCAGAGCCGTTTACAAATTTCCAAGTGTTTTCTGATCAGGGATATTGTTCATTAAAAGTGGCAATTAACTTCCTCTGGTCATAAGTGATAGGTGCAGAATTAGGCCATTCGGCCCATCAAGTCTTCTCTGCCATTCAATTATGGCTGATCTATCTCTCCCTTCTACCCCATCCTGCCTTCTCCGCATAACTCTTGACACCCGTACTGATCCAGGGTCTGTAGATTACAGGGACGAGTTTCACCCCGGTCACTCCCTCTTCTCCCCTCTCCCATCAGGCAAGAGGTACAGCTCTTGTGAAAATGCACATCCCCAGATTCAGGGAGAGTTTCTTCCCAGCTGTTATTTGGCAACTGAACCATTCTATCAACAACTAGCGAGCAGTCCTGAGCTGCCATCTATCTAATTGGAGACCCTCGGACATCTTTAATCGGACCTTACTGGACTTTACCTTGCACTAAACGTCATTGATAGTAAAGAAAGCACACTCAATGCTAGCATTTATTTCAAGAGGGCTGGTAGACAAAAACACAGATGTAATGCTGAGGCTCTAAAAGGTGCTGGTAAAGCAGCATTTGGAATATTGTGAGCAATTTTGGGCACCATATCGGAGGAAGGATGTGCCGGCTCTGGAGAGGGTCCAGAGGAGGTTTACAAGAAAGATCCCAGGAATGAGTGGGTTAACCTTCAGTATGATGAGCGTTTGTCGGCACTGGGCCTGTACTCGCTGGAGTTTAGAAGAATGAGGGGGTACCTCATTAAAGGGGTTGGATAGAGTGGATATGGAGAGGATGTTTCCACTAGTGGGTGAGTCTTGGACTAGAGGAGAATTAAAGGGCCATCTTTTAGGAAGAAAATTAGGAGAAATGTATTTATTCACAGGGTGGTGAATCTGTGGAACTCTTTGCCACAGAAGGCTGTGGAGGCCAAGTCAGTGGATATCTTTAAGGCAGAGTAAGATAGATTGTTGATTAGTACAGGAGTCAGGGGATATGGGGAGAAGGCAGGAGAATGGGGTTAGGAGGGAGTGATAGATCAGCCATGATTGAATGGTGGAGTAGACTTGATGGGCCGAATGGCCTAATTCTACTCCTATCACATATGACCTTATTCCCTTTAAAATGTATCTGTACACTGTAAATATCTCGATTGTAATCCTGTATAGTCTTTTGGATAGTGGGCGACTAAACCGTCTCCCCCACCTGGTTTGCCAGGTGAGGAGGGGGCTGTGGACCCCCAGCAGGACCAACAACAAGACCTGTCAAAGGGCAAGTGAGCCAACGGCCATCCACACTTCAGTAGAAGTTGCGATCACTGTCGTACGTAGCACTGTAAGGAATGGTGATAAAGCACACACACACACACACACCAAAATCTTATACTTCCAGCGTTGGAAGTCCGCAGGGACTGGAGGACAGAGATGTGTGGTGCGTCCGTCACCGTTCCCGTCGGAAACCAGCACCACTGCGTCGCTAATGTTTTCAAGGATGATGATGGATGATTGTAGCGCACCTGTTCCAGAGACAAAGTCCAATGTCCGCAATGGGGTAGAGGTGAATCGGACGGTACGTTGGCTTATGGAAGGGCCGTTCAGAAGCCTGATAACAGAAGGGAAGAAGCTGTTAGTGCATGAAGTCTCCATGTATTGGCCGGTGTTGTGGTTTGGAAGCACACCTACCTCTGAGGGAGGTAAGTCTAGAAACTTGGATATCCACATCCAGGGCTGATACGTACAGTACGTAGATTGGATCTGATGCTGCATCCCTCTGGAAAATCAGAATTCCCACATGGAGAAATTCAGCTTGGAATTCATGCACTTTTGTAGGGCGGTGCAGCAGGTAGAGCTGCCGCCTTAAATCAATAGGTAATAGGTGCAGGAGTAGGCCATTCGGCCCGTCGAGCCAGCACCGCCATTCAATGTGATCATGGCTGATCATCCACAATCAGTACCCCGTTCCTGCCTTCTCTGCATATCCGCTATCTTTAAGAGCTCCATCTAACTCTCTCTTGAAAGCATCCAGTGAATTGGCCTCCACTGCCTTCTGAGGCAGAGAATTCCACAGATTCACAACTCTCTGGGTGAAAAGGTTTTTCCCCATCTCCGTTTTAAATGACTTACCCCTAATTCTCAAACTATGGCCCCTGGTTCTGAATCCAGAACCAGGAACCACCAACACCAGAGACCCGGGTTTGATCCTGACCTCGGGTGCTGTCTGTGTGGAGTTTTACATTCTCCTTGTAACCGCGTGGGTTTCCTCTGGGTGTTCTGGTTGATTGAAGGCTGGCATGGACTCAGTGGGCCAAAGGGCCTGTTTCCATGCTGTATCACTGAACTAAAGTAATATTAAAGTGAGACTAATTTTAAGGTGAAAGGGGAAAGATAAGTGTGGGGCAGTGTTTTCACATGAAGTTGGTGGGTGTATGGAACAAGCTGCCGGAGGAGGTGGTTGAGGCAGGGACTATAACATTGTTTAAAAGATATTTGGACAGGTGCATGGATAGGAAAGGTTCAGAGGGATATGGGCCAAGCACAGGTGGGTGGGACTAGTGCAGATGGTGCATCTTGGTCAGCATGGGTAGGTTGGGCTGACGGGCCTGGTCCAAAGACGGGCACAGCGGTAACACTGCTGCCTTGCAGCGCCAGAGACCTGGGTTTGATCCTGACTAACGGTGCTTGTCTATACAAGACTTTGTACGTTCTCCCTGTGACCCGCGTGGGTTTTCTCCGAGATCTTCGGTTCCCTCCCACACTCCAAAGACGTACAGGTTTGTAGGTTAACTGGATCACTGGTCGGTGTGGACTCGGTGGGCCAAAGGACCGTTTCCGTGCTGTATCTTGCAACTAAACTAACCTGTATATGAATGTCAAGTACCAACAACTGAATATTTCATCGCTAGTGCCCTGAGTAATTTTTTATATGGCAAGTGTGGAATCTCAGTATTCTATGCTACATTCTATTTGCTTAGAGCTGCTCTCATTAAACAAGAGTCTTGTTAGATTTATTAGTTTAGCAACAAAATGGAGGCAAAGTTCTGTAAGTGAGGAGTGACGAAGATTCTAATTCTTCCACTGAACTGGAAGAAGAGCATCACAGCTTCATCAGTGTTGTTCACAGCGACCTTTAAGGTATCGACTCACTCCACTGAGCAAGCAGAGGCTGACCTTTGCTGAGGCGCCTCTTCATGTGGTGAGCAGCTGCCGAGATTGTCTGATGGCGAAGTGCTTATCTTTAGAACCCAGCGCCAATCTCTCGTCCAGTATGGGGCAACAGACATCTTCAGGTGAAGATTTCAAAGCTCCCAACTTCACAGATCCTTTCACCGCTAATATCATCACTGCACGAGACGACACAAAGCGCCAAAGTAACTCAATGGGTCAGGCAGCATCTCTGGAGAACATGGATAGGTTACGTTTCAGTCAAGACCTTTCTTCAGACTGATTGTAGGAGGTTGAAAAGAACGCTGGGAGAGAGGAGGGGCAGGACAAAGCCTGGCAGGGTGAGAAGGGTTACTTGATAGGCAGATGGTTGGACAAGATGAAATGATAGGAGGTGCGAGACAAAAGGATTCAAGGATTGCGAATTGTGAAGCTAGGGGATCTCTACACTAAACAATAAAATATAGTTCAATATAATTATGGGGAGAGTCAGAACTGGACCTAGGGAGGAGATTTTTGATTGGAGAAAGGCTAACTTTGAGGGAATGTGTAAGGATTTTAAAGGAGTGAATTGGGACACTTTGTTTCATGGGAAGGATGTAGAAGAGAAATGGAGGACATTTCATTGGCTATATTTAAGAGTGAGTTGGATGTGGCCCTTGTGGCTAAGGGGATCAGAGGGTATGGAGAGAAGGCAGGTACGGGATACTGAGTTGGATGATCAGCCATGATCATATTGAATGGCGGTGCAGGCTCGAAGGGCTGAATGGCCTACTCCTGCACCTAATTTCTATGTTTCTATGTTTCTATGTTTCAAGGGGAAATTGTAAGAGTACAGAATCTTTATGTCCCTGTTAGGTTGAAAGGAAATAGTAAAAATTGGAAAGAGCCATGGTTTTCAAGGGAAATTGGACACTTGTTTCGAAAAAAGAGAGATATCTACAATAATTATAGGAGGCATGGAGTAAAGGAGGTGCTAGAGGAGTATAAAGAATGTAAAAAGAATCTTAAGAAAGAAATTAGGAAGGCTAAAAGAAGATATGAGGTTGCTTTGGCAAGAAAGGTGAAAGTAAACCCAAAGGGTTTCTACAGCTATATTAATAGCAAAAGGATAACGAGGGATAAAATTGGACCATTAGAGAACCAGAAATGGACAGCTATCTGCAAGAGCCAAAAGAGATGGGGGGAGATATTAAACAATTTCTTTTCTTCGGTATTCACCAAGGAGAAGGATATTGAACTCTGTGAGTTAAGGAGAAAAAGTAGAGTAGCTATGGAAACTATGAGATTCAAAGAGGAGGAAGTACTGACACTTTTGAAAAATATAAAAGTGGATAAGTCTCCAGGTCCTGACAGGATATTCCCTAGGGACATTGAGGGAAGTTAGTGTAGAGAAATAGCAGGAGCTATGACAGAAATATTTCAAATGTCATTAGAAACGGGAATAGTGCCGGAGATTGGCGTACTGCGCATGTTGTTTCCATTGTTTAAAAAGGGTTCAAAGAATAAACCTAGCAATTGTAGACCTGTCAGTTTGACGTCAGTGGTGGGCAAATTAATGGAAAGGATACTTGGAGATAATATATATAAGCATCTGGATAAACAGGGTCTGATCAGAAACAGTCAACATGGATTTGTGCCTGGAAGGTCATGTTTTGACAAACCTTCTTGAATTTGTTGAAGCGGTAACTAGGGAAATTGATGGAGGGTAAAGCAGTGGATGTTGTCTATATGGATTTCAGTAAGGCCTTTGACAAGGTTCCCCATGGAAGGTTGGTTAAGAAGGTTCAATCTTTGGGTGTTAATGGCGGAGTAGCAAGATGGATTCAACAGTGGCTGAATGGGAGATGTCAGAGAGTAATGGTGGATGGCTGTTTGTCAGGCTGGAAGCCGGTGACAAGTGGGGTGCCTCAGGGATCTGTGTTGGGTCCACTGTTGTTTGTCATGTACATCAATTGATCTGGATGATGGGGTGGAAAATTGGATAAGTAAGTATGCAGATGATACTAAGATAGGTGGTGTTGTGGATAATGAAGTAGATTTTCAAAGTCTACAGAGAGATTTGGGCCATTTGGAAAAGTGGGCTGAAAGATGGCAGATGGAGTTTAATGCTGTTAAGTGTGAAGTGCTACATCTTGGCAGGACAAATCAAAATAGGAAGTACATGGTGAATGGTAGGGAATTGAGGGAATGCTGTGGAACAGAGGGATCTTAGGAATAACTGAGTGCATAGTTTCCCTGAAGGTGGAATCGCATGTAGATTAGGGTGGTAAAGAAAGCCTTTGGTGTGCTGGCCTTTATAAATCAGAGCATTGAATATAGGAGTAGGGAAGTAATGTTTAAAATTGGTACAAGGCATTGGTAAGACCAATTTCTGGAGTATGGTGTACAATTTTGGTCGCCTAGTTATAGGAAGGATGTCAACAAAATAGAGAGGAGTACAGAGGAGATTTACTAGAATGTTGCCAGGGTTCCAGCAACTATGTTACAGAGAAAGGTTGAACAAGTTAGGTCTTTATTCTTTGGAGCGCAGAAGGTTAAGGGGGACTTGATTGAGGTCTTTAAAATGATGAAAGGGATAGACAGAGTTGACGTGGATACGTTTTTCCCATTGAGGGTAGGGAAGATTCAAACAAGAGGGCATGACATGAGAATTAAGGGACAGAAGTTTAGGGGTAACGTGAGGGGGAACTTCTTTACTCAGAGGGTGGTGGCTGTGTGGAATGAGCTTCCAGCAAAAGTGGTGGAGGCAGGATCGATTTTAACATTTAAGACTAAAGTGGATAGGTATATGGACGTGAAGGGAATGGAGGGGTATGGTCTGAGTGCAGGTAGATGGGACTAGGGGAAAACAAATGGTCGGCACGGACTGGAAGGGCCGAGAGGGCCTGTTTCCGTGCTGTAATTGTTATATGGTTGTTATATGGTTATAGTGGATTACGTGGTCGATCTTAATGTCAAAATGTATCCATGGAGTTAATTGAAGTGAATTAGTTCAGGCAAACCAAACCCGCGTCTAATCATCTTCAGATGCACAAGCTCATTGTTTGGAGCTACCTATTAAACCAGAGGAGCTGTCAGGAGGCTTTCCCTCTGATAGCCGTGCTTTTAAACCGATATTACAAACAACCTTGTCGACTGTCAAATCTTTCATGCAATTGTAAAATATTCACAGAAAGAGACTTCAAATGATGACTCCTATACACCCACAACAGATTCTGCATAATTATTGTCATGTAGCAATCCTTTATTCATTCTAATATTGACTGAGTTTTGTGAACATTGACAATGGGATTATGTTAGAAATACTCCAATGATTTATGCTTTAATAGCCCTGGATTGTAGGTTGCACTGAGGCTGTTGTCGATATCAATCACCGGGGTTATTAATTGGTTAGGAACTACCATTAGTAGCTAGAGTGCATTTATCGCAGCTCTTTAATAACGTGCTCCAGACCTGATGGAGAGTAAAGACTCAGCATTCAACACTTCTGCAGCCATGGAGCTTCCTACTGCGTTAGTGGTCTCAACGCACCACAGGTGGGTGAGCAAGTGGAAGTGTCTATTACAGAGATCAATGCATGCAAGTGAACAGACTGCAGCGGTGTGGACATTGGACGTAGGCGCCGGATCTGAGGAAGGATGTGCTGGCTCTGGAGAGGGTCCAGTGCAGGTTTACCAGAATGATCCCAGGAATCAAGAATGAGGGGGGGACCTCACTTAAACTTACCAGATAGTGAAAGGCCTTGATAGAGTGGATGTGGAGAGGATGTTTCCACTAGTGGGAGATTCCAGAACTAGTGGGCACAGACTCAGAATAAAAGGACGTACCTTTAGAAAAGAGAAGAGGAGGGATTTCTTTGGTCAGAGGGTGGTGAATCTGTGGAAATCATTGCCGCGGACGGCTCTGGAGGCCGTCGTTCGGTATTCTGAAGGCGGAGATTGGCAGATTCTTGATTAGTACGGGTGTCAAAGGTGTTACGGGGAGAAGGCAGGAGAGTGAGGTTGAGAGGGAAAGCTAGATCGGCCACGAGTGAATGGCGGAGTAGACTCAATGGGCCGAATGGCTAAATTCAGCCCCTTTGGCATGAACATATAGGGCTTTGTCATCATTGACTCTATTTTTTTCATGTGCTAGGAATGAAATCCTGATCTTCCAGCCTATCTTGTTGTGGGCCTTACACGCTTTAACAAAAAATTGCCTCTGTAAGCATTTGAAAAGTTCCCGCATAGGAGATTAGTGGGCAAAATTAGGGCACATGGTATTGGGGATAGAGTGCTGAGAAGGATAGAAAATTGGTTGGCAGACAGGAAACAAAGAGTAGGGATTAACGGGTCCCTTTCAGAGTGGCAGGCAGTGACTAGTGGGGTACCGCAAGGCTCGGTGCTGGGACCGCAGCTATTTACAATATACATCAATGATTTGGATGAAGGGATTCAAAGTAACATTGGCAAATTTGCAGATGACACAAAGCTGGGTGGCAGTGTGAACTGTGAGGAGGATGCTATGAGAATGCAGGGTGACTTGGACAGGTTGGGGGAGTGGGCAGATACATGGCAGATGAAGTTTAATGTTGATAAATGTGCGGTTATCCACTTTGGAATCAAAAACAGGAAAGCAGATTACTATCTAAATGGCGTCAAGTTGGGAAAAGGGGAAGTACAAAGGGATCTGGGGGTCCTTGTACATCAGTCTATGAAAGTAAAGCATGCAGGTACAGCAGGCAGTGAAGAAAGTGAATGGCATGTTGGCCTTTATAACAAGAGGAGTCGAGTATAGAAGCAAAGAGGTCCTTCTGCAGTTGTACAGGGCCCTAGTGAGACCACGCCTGGAGTATTGTGTGCAGCTTTGGTCCCCTAATTTGAGGAAGGACATTCTTGCTATTGAGGGAGTGGAGCGTAGGTTTACAAGGTTAATTCCCGGGATGGCGGGACTGTCATATGCTGAGAGAATGGAGCGGCTGGGCTTATACACTCTGGAGTTTAGAAGGATGAGAGGGGATCTTATTGAAACATATAAGATTGTTAAGGGTTTGGACATGCTACAGGCAGGAAACAAGTTCCCAATGTTGGGGGAGTCCAGAACCAGGGGCCACAGTTTAAGAATAAGGTGTAAGCCATTTAGAACGGAGACGAGGAAACACTTTTTCTCACAGAGAGTTGTCAGTCTGTGGAATTCTCTGCCTCAGAGGGTGGTGGAGGCAGGTTCTCTGGATACTTTCAAAACAGAGCTAGATAGGGATCTTAAAGATAGCGGAGTCAGGTGATATGGGGAGAAGGCAGGAACGGGGTACTGATTGGGGATGATCAGCCATGATCACATTGTATGGTGGTGCTGGCTCGAAGGGCCGAATGGCCTACTCCTGCACCTATTGTCTATTGTAACTGTAACACTATGTTCTGCACTAATGCAGTATGATTTGCTGGATGGGATGCAGAATAAAGTTGTCACTGCCTCTTGTTACACCTGGCTGTAATAGACCAATACAGTCAAAAGACCAGCACATGACAATAAACGTATCTGGTATTGTATTGGCCTATTACTGCCAGGACATTCTAAAGGTATACGTAATCCTTGAAGACTCTCAGAGTTGTACAGATGTATGTCCTATATAATCAGTGACAACGGACAGAAGCTCCTAATCTTCTCGGGTGTACACAAAAAGCTGGAGAAACTCAGCGGGTGCAGCAGCATCATCTAAGGAGCGAAGGTGATAGGCGACGTTTCGGGTCGAGACCCTTCTTCAGACTGGTCAGGGATCAGGGAAACGAGAGATATAGACGGTGATGTGGAGAGATAAGGAACAATGAGTGAAAGATATGCAAAAAAGTATCGGTGATAAAGGGAACAAGCCATTGTAAGCTGTTTGTGGTGTGAAAATGAGAAGCTGGTGCGACTTGGGTGGGGGAGGGAGATAGAGATAGAGGGAATGCAAGGCCGAGGGCTGAGGGGAGAGGTGGGAAGGGGAGGAGACAGCAAGGTTAACAGAATTGAGAAAATTCAATATTCAAGCCCAAAGGATGCAGACTCCCCAAGCGGAATATGAGGTGCTGTTCCTCCAGCTTGCGGTGTTGCTCACTCTGGCCGTGGAGGAGGCCCAGGGACCGAGAGGTCGGATGTGGAATGGGAGGGGGAGTTGAAGTGCTGAGCCACCGGGAGGTCGGGTTGGTTATTGCGGACCGAGCGGAGGTGTTCGGCGAAGCGATCGCCAAGCCTCCGCTTGGTCTCACCGATATAGATCATCTGGCATCTGGAGCAACGGATGCAGTAGATGAGGTTGGAGGAGGTGCAGGTGAACCTCTGTCGGACCTGGAAGGACTGCTTGGGTCCCTGAAAGGAGTGGAGGGGGGAGGTGAAGGGACAAGTGTTGCATTTCTTGCGGTTGCAAGGGAAAGTGCCCCGGGGAAGGGGTAGGAGTGGGAGGGGAGGGAAGAATTGACAAGGGAGTTGCGGAGGGAGCGGTCTTTGCGGAAGGCAGACAGGGGGGGAGATGGGAAGATGTGGCGGGTGGAGGGGTCACGTTGGAGGTGGCGAAAAACTGGCGGAGGACTATATGTTGTATTTGCCGGCTGGGTGGGGTGAAAGGTGAGGACCAGGGGTACTCTGCCCTGTTTGCGAGTGGGGGAATGGGGAGCGAGGGCAGTGTTGCGGGGTATGGAGGAGACCCTGAGGTGCGAGCCTCATCAATAGTGGGGGAGGGGAATCCCCGTTCTCTGAAGAATGAGGCCATTTGTGATGACCTGGTGTGGAACACCTCATCCTGGGAGCAGATGCGGCGTAGACGGAGGAATTGGGAATAGGGGATGGAGTCCTTACAGGAAGCAGGGTGGGAGGAGGAGTAGTCCAGGTAGCTGTGGGAGTCAGTTAGGTTTGTAGTGGATGTCGGGTCAGGAGTGTATCACCTGCAATAGAGATGGTGAGGTCAAGGAATGGTAGGGAAGTGTCGGAAATGGTCCAAGTGTATTTGAGTGCCGGATGGAAGTTGGTGGTGAAATGAATGAAGTCAGTCAGTTGTGTGTGGGTGCAGGAGGTGACACCAAAGCAGTCGTCGATGTAACGGAGGTAGAGGTCGGGGATGGGGCCCTGGTACGCCGAGAACAAGGATTGTTCGACATACCCAACAAAGAGGCAAGCGTAGCTGGGGCCCATGCGTGGTGCCCATAGCTACGCCTTGTGTTTGGAGGAAATGGGAGGAATCAAAAGAGAAGTTATTGAGGGTGAGGACCAACTCTGCTAGGCGGAGGAGGGTGTCAGTGGACGGGTATGGGTTTGCTCCTCTGGTCGAGGAAGAACCGGAGGGCTTTGAGACCGTCCTGGTGGGGGATGGAGGTGTAGAGTGACTGGACGGTCCATGGTAAAGATGAGAGGATGGGGGCCTGGGGAATGGAATGCACGGAGCGACGGAGAGTGTCTGAGGTCTCTTGAACATAGGTGGGGAGGGATTTAACAAAGGGGGATAGGATGGCGTCAAGGTATGTGGAAATGTGTTCGGTGGGGCACGAACAGGCAGAGACAATGGGTCTGCCAGGGCAGTCGGTGTTTGTGGATTTTGGGGAGAGAAGGTAAAATCGGGCCGTGCGGGGGCTGGGGAAACGATGAGGTCGGAGGCTCGGGGGGGTAGGGAGCCGGAGCTGATGAAGTCAGTTATGGTGCTCGAGAATGGTGGCCTGGTGTTCGTCAGTGGGGTCATGGTCCAGGGGTAAGTAGGAGGAGATTGTGTCCGAGAGTTGGCGCGCGGCCTCCGCTTTGTAGAGATCGACGCGCCAGACTACCACGGCACCTCCCTTTGTCGGCGGGTTTGATAACCCAGTCTGGGTTGTTACGGAGTGAGTCGATGGCAGCACGTTCAGGGCTGGAGAGATTGGAGTGAGACAGGGGGGTGGAGAAGTCGAGGCGGTTGATGTCCAACTCCTAATCTCTCTCTCCGTTACACAAGCACCTCATGAAGCCTGCACAATTTCCAATGGCTGTGGGATGTCCCCATTTCTTTGGGAACTGCAAGATTATTCACCGTCAACTTGGTGAAACTCCAGGAGAAACCACTCACATGGCACTGGGAGTTCCTGCAAGCTCCAGCAGGGGGCAGCCCGGTGGCGCAGCGGCAGAGTTGCTGCCTCACGGCGCCAGAGACCCGGGTTCGATCCCGACTACGGGCGCTGTCTGCACGGAGTTTGTACGTGCCCCCCGTGACTACGTGGGGTTTCTCCGGGTGCTCCGGTTTCCTCCCACACTCCAAAGACGTGCGGGTTTGAAGGTTAATTGCAAAAATTGTAAATTGTACCTCGTGTGTGTAGGATAGTGCCAGTGTGCGGGGTGATCGCTGCTCGGCGCATACTTGTTGGGCCAAGGGCCTGTTTCCACATTATATTTCTCAAGTCCAAAGGTCAGTGCAGGAGACCAGGGCTTTCCTGGGATAAGCAGAGCCCATCACACTGGTTCATACAGAAACACAAACTTGAATCAGAGACTACGAGGCTTAGAACAGAGTTTTCCCAGAAAGATACTTGGTTTAGTTTAGAGATACAGCACGGACACAGGCCCTTCAGCCCACCAAGTCTGTGCCGACCAGCGACTGTGTTATCCCAATTTCACAGCCACTCCCTGCACACTAGGGGTGATTTGCAGATGGGCAATTAACCTACAAATCACAGGAGATACTAGCTGACCTGCTGAGCTACTCCAGCACTTTGTGTCTTTTCTGGTAAACCAACATCTGCAGTTCCTTGCTTCCACATAACCAACAAACCTGCACGTCTTTGGGGTGTACGAGGAAACCGGAGCATCCGGAGTAAACCCACGCGGTCACAGGGAGAACGTGCAAACTCCACGCAGACAGCATCCGAGATCAGGATGGAACCCGGGTCTCTGGCGCTGTGAGGCAGCAGCTCCACCCGCTGCGCCACCGTGTCTCTCTAGTAAAGCACTAAAATGTTTTTTCTGATCATCATCACACCACGAAAATGAGTTTGAGCGCAGTTTGAATGTAACGCTCGGAGTGTTTGATTTGCTGCCATTTCAGGTCAGCTCAGTGATTTGTGACGTTGTATTCAGAGCAGAACAGAGAGATAGAGAGGAAGATAGTGACAAGGACGAGGAGAAGAGAGAGAGGGGTGAGGGGAGAGGGGGTGAGGTGATAAAGAGAGAGGAGAGGGGTGGGGAGAGGGGAGAGGGGAGGCAGGGAGAGGGGGAGAAGGGTGGGGAGAGGAAAGAGGGGTAGGGAGACAGGTCGGGGATAGAGAGCGTGGGATGGCAGGGAGGGAAGAGAGTGGGGGTGACAGGGAGGGGTGGTTAAAGTAGGGGATATTGAGGGGTGAGAGAGTGGGGTTTTAGAGGGTAGAGAGATGGGGAGAGATGGTGTGAGGGAGATGAGAGAGAGCGTGGGGTAGCAGGGTGGTGGAGAGGGGGGTGTGGGTGACATATCCTGTCCCCTCCCCTCACTCCTGATCTGTCAGTGTGAAGCATATTGTGAATCTTGCTAATTCTGGGTCTAATCTGGGTTGTCAACTCCCTGGGTCATCAATTTAATTTGAATCATTAACTTTTTGATGCTAAACTTGGATTTAATCTGGTTTGACAGCGACATGTGAAATCTGGATTATGCGTGGATTCTGAACTTTAACCATTCTGAGCTATTTGGGCTAAATCCTTGCACCAGTTTGCTCAATGCTAAAGAAAATGAAGCATCTTAAAATGTCCCCTTGCAAACACGCTGAACCTGCTCAGCGGATGCATGTCTTGTTAATGGTATCTGGAATAACCTAATGTTTACAGTGTAACACGGTGTGAGATGAGTGCACTCTGTGTTATCACACAATGCTTACATCACTTGAGGTCTTCTGATTTTTTCGGACAGATACAAACCATTTAAAATGAGCCTTTGCTTGGTGTTGCTGTTTGAATGAGTCTGGCAGAAGTTCTGATTGAAAAGCAATCGCACTGATACATTAGCAACACATTTGAGGACTTGTTCTATCCGACCAACAGCTGCCAACAAAGTATTACTGGTTGAGCAAGTTCTAGATTCCCCACGAAGGAACTCATCATTATAATCCAAGAGAACATGCAAAACTCAGTCTGAAGAAGGGGCCGGACCTGAAACGTCTCCTGTCCATTCTCTCCACAGATGCTGCCTGACCCGCTGCGATCCTCCAGCACCGTGTAGTTCAATAAGATGTGAGGTCCTGTGTAACGTGCGGTGTGTGTGAAGACACCGCGGTATTAGACCTGAAGCAGAATCAACGACCCCTCTGGGTTACGCACGAGTTCCTGTCACTAAGCACCTGGCTTGAAACTGCTCAACTAATACTCAATGCTGTTGTTATCTATCTCCCGTTTAAACTGTGACAGTTCACCTTCTCTTTGATCAACAGAGAGCATTTGATCAATAAATTGGCCTTCTGTAATTAAAAGCAAACATTAAATAAAGAACCAGTGGACAGGGTTAAGGCGAAAGATTTAAAAGGAACCCAAGGGACAACGTTTTCACTCAGAGGGTGGTGGGTGCATGGAACGAGCTGCCAGAGGAGCTAGTTGAGGCAGGCACTATAATAGAATTTAAACGACATTTGGACAGGTACATGGATAGGAGTGGTTTAGAGGGATATGGGCTAATAATTTGGCAAATACTAAATAGATGATTCTTGAAGAAGTCAAGAGTTGCAAATTGCAATATATGGGTGAATTCAATGAAGTGCGATATCTCTTTAGTTTAATTTAGTTTAGAGACACGGAGTGGAACAACATCTGGCCTTTCTGCTCTTGGGCTTTCAATTCCTGAATGATTAAGAGCAGCACCGGGCGGAACGGTGGGGCAGCAGCAGAGTTGCCGCCTCACAGCGCCAGATCCGGGTTCAATCCGTTCTCCCCGTGACCTCGTGGGTTTTCTCTGGGTGTTCTAGTTTCCTCCCACATTCCAAAGACATGCAGGTTTGCAGATTAATTGGCTTCTGTAAATTGCCCCTAGTCTGTAGGATAGTGTAAGTGTACGGGGTGAACGCCGGTCGGTGCGGACCCGATGGGCCGAAGGCCTGTTTCCACCCTGTGTCTCTACACTAAATTAAACTAAAGAGATATCGCACCATTGAATTCACCCAAATATTGCAATTTGCAACTCTTGACTTCTTCAAGAATCATCTATTTAGTATTTGCCAAATTATTAGCCCATATCCCTCTAAACCACTCCTATCCATGTACCTGTCCAAATGTCGTTTAAATTCTATTATAGTGCCTGCCTCAACTAGCTCCTCTGGCAGCTCGTTCCATGCACCCACCACCCTCAGAGTGAAAAAAGTTGCCCCTTGGGTTCCTATTAAATCTTTCACCTTAACCCTGTCCACTGGTTCTTTATTTAATGTTTGCTTTTAATTACAGAAGGCCAATTTATTGATCAAATGCTCTCTGTTGATCAAAGAGAAGGTGCTGTCACAGTTTAAACGGGAGATAGATAACAACAGCATTGAGTATTATTTGAGCAGTTTCAAGCCAGGTGCTTAGTGACAGGAACTCGTGCGTAACCCAGAGGGGTCGTTGATTCTGCTTCAGGTCTAATACCGCGGTGTCTTCACACACACCGCACGTTACACAGGACCTCACGTCTTATAGAACTACACGGTGCTGGAGGATCGCAGCGGGTCAGGCAGCATCTGTGGAGAGAATGGACAGGAGACGTTTCAGGTCCGGCCCCTTCTTCAGACTGAGTTTTGCATGTTCTCTTGGATTATAATGATGAGTTCCTTCGTGGGGAATCTAGAACTTGCTCAACCAGTAATACTTTGTTGGCAGCTGTTGGTCGAATAGAACAAGTCCTCAAATGTGTTTCTAATGTATCAGTGCGATTGCTTTTAAATCAGAACTTCTGCCAGACTCATTCAAACAGCAACACCAGGCAAAGGCTCATTTTAAATGGTTTGTATCTGTCCGAAAAAATCAGAAGACCTCAAGCATTGTGTGATAACACAGAGTGCACTCATCTCACACCGTGTTACACTGTAAATTTAGGTTATTCCAGATACCATTAACAAGACATGCATCCGCTGAACAGGTTCAGCGTGTTTGCAAGGGGACATTTTAAGATGCTTTCATTTTCTTTTGCATTGGAGCAAACCGGTGCAAGGATTTATGCCCAAATAGCTCAGAATGGTTAAAGTTCAGAATCCACGCATAATCCAGATTGCGTATGATGTCGCTGTCACACCAGATTAAATCCAAGTTTAGCATCAAAAAGTTAATGATTCAAATTAAATTGATGACCCAGGGAGTTGACAAACCCAGATTAGACCCAGAATTAGCAAGATTCACAATATGCTTCACACTGTCAGATCAGAGGTGATGGTGGGTGGGGGGAGGTGGGGGAAGAGATATGAAAACGCAGGCAATAGGATATGCAACCCTCTCATTGTGGAGAAACCCATACATTGGGGAAGGTTAATACACCCATGCAATATCAAACGAGGACACAAAAATGAGGAGAGAGAAGTGTAACTCACCCTCCGCGAAACACCGCCACGCACACCCCTCTCCACCCACGGCTGCACGCGACCAGGAAGCCAGAACAGGCAGACCAACCTCGCCTTGAGGAAGACAAGGAAGCGAAAGCAGTTATGCCTTCCCAGTTCCCCTCTCCCCCTTCCCCTCTCCCTGACCCCCTCCTCCACCCTCCCCTCTCCCCCTCTCTCCTCTCACTGCTCATCCCCCTCTCCTCTCCGGACTGCCTCCCCTCAGTAACCCGCAACTCCCCTCTCCCTGCCTCCCCTCTCACCCCTCCCCTCTAGCCTTCCCTGCCCTCTCCCTGCCTGCCCTCTCCCTGCCCCCCCTCCCCTCTCCCTGCCTCCCCTCTCCCCTCTCCTGCCTCCCCTCTTCTCCCTGTGCCTCCCCTTTCTCCCCCTCCCCTGCCTCCCCTCTCCCTGCTCTCCCCCTCTCCCTGCCACCCTGCCTCCCCTCTCCCTGCCTCCCCTCTCTCCCTGCCTCCCCTCTCCCCTCTCCCTGCCTCCCCCTCCCCTCTCCCCTCTCCCCCCTCCCCTCTCCCCTCTCCCTGCCCTCCCCTCTCCCTGCCTCCCCTCTCCCCTCTCCCTGCCTCCCCCCCTGCACCCCCCTCTCCCTGCCCCCCTCTCCCCTCTCCCTGCCTCCCCCTCTCCCCTCTCCCTGCCTTCCCCTCCCCTCCCTGCCACCCCCTCCCCCTCCCTGCCCCCTCCCTCTCCCTCTCTCCTGCCATCACCCTCTCCCTCCTCCCCTCTCCCTGCCACCTCTCCCTGCCCCCTCTCCCCTCTCCCTGCCTTCCCCTCCCTGCCCCCCCTCTCCATCCCTCTCCCCCTCCCCTCTCCCTGCCTCCCCCTCCCTGCCTCCCTTCCCCTCTCCCTGCCTCCCCCTCTCCCCTCTCCCCTGCCTCCCCTCTCCCCTCTCCCTCGGCCTCTCCCCTCTCCCTGCCTCCCCCCCTCTCCCCCTCACCCTCCTCCCTTGTCACCCCCCACCTTCACCACCTCTCCCTCACCCCTCTTCTCTTCTCCTCGTCCTTGTCACTATCTTCCTCTCTATCTCTGTTCTGCTCTGAATACAACGTCACAAATCACTGAGCTGACCTGAAATGGTAGCAAAATCAAACACTCCGAGCGTTACATTCAAACTGCGCTCAAACTCATTTTCGTGGTGTGATGATGATCAGAAAAAAAACATTTTAGTGCTTTACTGGAGAGACACGGTGGCGCAGCGGGTGGAGCTGCTGCCTCACAGCGCCAGAGACCCGGGTTCCATCCTGATCTCGGATGCTGTCTGCGTGGAGTTTGCACGTTCTCCCTGTGACCGCGTGGGTTTACTCCGGATGCTCCGGTTTCCTCGTACACCCCAAAGACGTGCAGGTTTGTTGGTTATGTGGAAGCAAGGAACTGCAGATGTTGGTTTACCAGAAAAGACACAAAGTGCTGGAGTAGCTCAGCAGGTCAGCTAGTATCTCCTGTGATTTGTAGGTTAATTGTCTATCTGCAAATCACCCCTAGTGTGTCGGGAGTGGCTGTGAAATTGGGATAACACAGTCGCTGGTCGGCACAGACTTGGTGGGCTGAAGGGCCTGTGTCCGTGCTGTATCTCTAAACTAAACCAAGTATCTTTCTGGGAAAACTCTGTTCTAAGCCTCGTAGTCTCTGATTCCAGTTTGTGTGTTTCCGTATGAACCATGTGAATGGGCTCTGCTTATCCCAGGAAAGCCCTGGTCTCCTGCACTGACCTTTGGACTTGAGAAATATAATGTGGAAACAGGCCCTTGGCCCAACAAATATGCGCCGAGCAGCGATCACCCCGCACACTTGCACTATCCTACACACACGAGGGCCAATTTACAATTTTTTCAATTAACCTTCAAACCTGCACGTCTTTGTAGTGTGGGAGGAAACCGGAGCACCCGGAGAAACCCCACGTAGTCACGGGGGGCACGTACAAACTCCGTGCAGACAGCACCCGCAGTCGGGATCGAACCCGGGTCTCTGGCGCCGTGAGGCAGCAACTCTGCCGCTGCGCCACCGGGCTGCCCCCTGCTGGAGCTTGCAGGAACTCCCAGTGCCATGTGAGTGGTTTCTCCTGGAGTTTCAACAAGTTGACGGTGAATAATCTTGCAGTTCCCAAAGAAATGGGGACATCCCACAGCCATTGGAAATTGTGCTGGCTTCATGAGGTGCTTGTGTAACGGGAGAGGAGATTAGGAGCTTCAGTCCGTTGTCACTGATTATATAGAACATACATCAGTACAACTCTGAGAGTCTTCAAGGATTACGTATACCTTTAGAATGTCCTGGCCCTTCGGCCCATCGAGTCTGTGCTGACCAGCGATCACCCATTCACACTAGTTCTATGTTATCCCAATTATCCCAATTTCTTCTTTGTTGTTTGTTGAATGTATGTTTTAGTGTCTTTAGCTTTGTTATATGTGAGTGTGTGTGGGGGGGAGGGGGAGGTTGGGGGAAACTATGTAATCTCTTACCTTGACGGAGATGCGATTTTTTACATACCATATCTCCGTCCGCACTGCGGCCTAACATCGAGGAGCTGACCGACTTCGGGAGCTTCCGTCACAGTGAGGAATGTGGGGAATCCGCTGTGGTGGATGTATTTGATTTTTCCATCCTGGAAAAAAGATTCTAACTGTCTACCCTATCAGCGCCTCTCATCATTTGATATACTTCTATCAGGTCTGCCCGCAACCTCCAGAGTTCCAGAGAAAACAATGCTGGATTGTCCAACCTTTCCTTGTAGCTAATAACCTTTCTTCATAGAAACATAGAAAATAGTTGCTAGAGTAGGCCATTCGGCCCTTCGAGCCAGCATCGCCATTCAATATGATAATGGCTGATCATCCAAAATCAGTGCCCTGTTCCTGCCTTTTCCCCATATCCCTTGATATGGGGAAAAAGCTAAATATAACTCTCTCTTGAATTGGCCCCCACTGCCTTCTATGGCAGAGAATTCCACAGATTCACATCTCTCTGGGTGAAAGAGTTTTTCCTCATCTCAGTCCTAAATGGCCTATCCCTTATTCTTAAACTGTGACCCCTGGTTCTGGACTCCCCCAACATGGGGAAATCGAGGCATCATTCTGATAAACCACACCTGCACCCTTTCCAAAGCCTTCACATCATCCCTGCAATGGGGTGACGAGAACTGTACACGATACTCCAAATGTAGCCGATCGAAGACCGATAAAGCTGCACTGTGACTTCCTGGCCCTTCAGCCCACCCAGTCCGCACCGACCAGCGAATCCCGCACATTAACACTATCCGACACACACTAGGGACAATTTACAGACGCACCAAACCAATTAACCTACAAACCTGTACGTCTTTGGAGTGTGGGATGAAACCAGAGATCTCGGAGAAAGCCCACGCGGTCACGGGGAGAACGTACAAACTCCGTACAAACGGCGCCGGGATTGAACTGCAAGTGCTGTAAGGCAACAACTCTCCGGCTGTGTCACCGTGCCGCCCTTTATTCAAGTTTATTAAAGATAGAACATTTAGTGTAAACATCAGTAAACATGCAGGGGATTACCACGCGGGTTGATTGCTCTGTACGTTTGATTTTGAAGGTAGCAGCAAATATTAGATCATTGAAGATCTCCGGGACGATATAAAATGCAAAGGCAACAGATGGAGTATTAGAGTCACACAGCATGGAAACAGGCCATTCGGCCCAACGAGTCCATGCCGACCATGATGCCCCTTCTACATCAGTCCCACCTGCCCACGTTTGTCCCAAATCCTTCAAAACCTTTCCTATCAATGTACCCATGCAACTGTCTATTCAATGACTTAATTGCACTCACCCCTATCACCTCCTCTGGCAGCTCATCCCATATTCACACCACTCTGTGTGTGAAAAGTTGCCCCTCAGATCCCTTTTAAATCTTACCTAGAAACTGTGCCCTTTAGTTTTAGACGCCCCACCCCTGGAGAAATGTCTATGGCTCTTCACCTTATGTCCACCCCTCATGATTTTTTAAACCTCTATAAGGTCACCCCTCAATCTCCAGCACTCCAGGGAATAATGTCCCAGCCTGCCTAACCTTTCCTTGTAACTCGAGCCTACCAGTCCCGGTAACATCCTGTGAATCTTTTTTTGCACTCTTTCCAGTTCTTCATATCGAGTCCACTTCACAAGATTAGACATTGTTCAGCCAGGGCTGAGCACGCATCTGCATACGATGGTGTCTTGTGCGTGCTGGTGGAGAGAGATTGGTGCAAGCAGGGCTGCGACGTGAACGCTCGTTCCTTGACCCCAACTCTTTCCACTTTAAGGACATCCTTCTTATAGCAAGCGAGGAGAACTGTACATGATCCTGGAAGTGTGGCCTCACCAACATCTTGTACAAACATTAGAAACAAGGGACTGCAGACAGCTGTAAAAAAAATAAAATAATGCAGGGTTGGAAGCATATGGATGTAAAATAATCCATTACTGTAAATACAGAATATAGAAGTGTGGAAACAAGTATCTGTAGATACTGGTTTACCAAGGAAAGACACAAAGTTCTCATTGAAACTTACAGAATAGTGAAGGGCTTGGATAGAGTGGATGTGGAGAGGATGTTTCCACTAGTGGGAGAGTCTAGGACTGGAGGTCATAGCCTCAGAATTAAAGGATGTTCTTTAAGGAAGGAGATGAGGAGAAATGTATTTAATCAGAGGGTTGTGAATCTGTGGAATTCTTTGCCACAGAGACTGTGGAGGCCGTCAGTGGGTATTTTTAAGGCAGAGATAGATCGATTCTTGATTAGTACAAGTGTCAGAGGTTATGGGGAGAAGGCAGGAGAATGGGGTTAGGAGAGAGAGATAGATCAGCCTAATTCTACTCCTATCACTTATGACTTAATGACCTTATAAAGTGTTAAAGTAACTCATGGGGTCAGGCACTATCTCTGTGACGTTTGGGGTTGGGATCCTTCTTCAGACTGTTGATGCTGCCTGACCCATTGAGTTACACCAGCGTTTAACATAATCTTAATCAGAATAAATTGAGTACTTTGTTTTATTCAAATTGCATCTTTTGTGGAAGTAGCTGTTGACTGAACAAGTAAACGTTTCGGGCAATATTATCTCTTTAGACATCAAGAGTCATGTTTATTACTGAGTTACTATTGGCCTGAACTCTACTATTGGTAGAGTCTGTGTTTATTTAATTCTACAGTGCAGTCGATTACATTAACTATAACACTTTACAATCTAAGTGATTCATTTGTAATATAATACAATTTTAATGCATAAGTCAAAGTGAATTACGTTTCAATGGAGAACAGACAAACTCTCACAGTCTCGTGGGTGACATCTCGTACTCACAGAAAGATCTGTATTAGTGAAAGTAACTCACGGGCTACCATGTAAAAGGGAAGCTTCATCCACAACATCTGTACAAAATGCTCCTGGAAGGATGTTGTTAACCTGGAGCAAGTGCAGGGACGATTCATGAGGATATTTCCAGGATTCGAGGGCCTGGGCTACAGTGAGAGGTTGGGCAGGCTGGGACTTTATTCCTTGGAGCGCAGTAGGATGAGGGGTGATCTTATAGAGGTGTATAACATCACGAGGGGAATAGATAGGGTGAATGCACAGTCTTTTACCCAGAGTAAGGGAATTAAGAACCATAGGACATAGGATTAAGCCGAGAGGGAAAGGTTTGATAAGAACCTGAGGGGCAACTTTTTCACACAATGGTGGGTGGATGGTAGCTGCCACAAGTGATGGTTGAGGCAGGTATGAAAATGGCATTTAAGAGACTTTTCTATAGGGACTTGGATGTGCAGGGACTGGATCACGTGCAGGCAGATAATAGTTGGTTTTAGCATTAAGCTTGGCACAGAAATTGTGGGCCGAAGGGCCTGCTCCTGTACTGTCCTGTGTTCTATGTTGAAGAATTAATATCTGTGCCCTAGTTGCTTGTTTTGGCCGACAATAAATAAACTGTTGGTTGCAGCTTTCATATTTAATTGGGCTTGTTTTATTTGGACTTGACGTTAGATGGTTTAATTGAGGAATGCATCAAATGATACTTGTACAGAGCTGGGCTGTTCTTGTAATGGGCGGGAATTGTCAAAAGGAGCAATGTCATCAGTTTAGTTTAGTTTGGTTTATTATTGTCAACCAATGTGGACATTGGGAACAATGAGGAACGGTGAACAGCTTTTGTTGTGTGCTATCCAGTTAGAGAAGAGACGAGATATGATAACACTCGAGCTGCCCACAGTGTACAGAGAGGGTGTAGAGGGTGCAACATTCAGTGCCTGATATTACATTGAAGATGTTTCAATGTGTGGCAGGGTGGCGCAGCGGTAGAGACCCGGGCTCGATCCTGACTACAAGTGCTGTCTGTACGGAGTTTGTACGTTCTCCCCGTGACTGGATGCTCCGCTTTCCTCCCACACTCCAAAGCCGTGCAGGTTTGCAGCTTACATTGGCTCCTGTACATTGTCCCTAGTGTGTCGGATAGAACAAATGTACAGGGTGGTCGGTGGACAAAGGACCTGCTTCTATGCTGTGTTTCTAAAAACTGAAAACCAAATATCAATGGGGGATGTTCTTTAGGTCAGGCAGCATCTGTGGAGAGAAGGGGCAGGGTTAATGTTTCACCCCAACATTAGTTATTCACTCTCTGGGGATGCTGCCTGTCCTGGTGAATGTTGCCTGCCTTCCTCTTGTCATGTCATCTAGCCTCTGTGTTTTAACAAAGGCATCAAATCTGAAGGATGTTCAGCTTTGATGTTTGCATGTCGGGTTGTCAGACCGTGAAATGCATTTCTGGGGATTAAATGGATGAACAGAGTGTTTGAATCAAGCCATTTTTGCTTCTAACACATGCATTTATTTTCTGAATTCACCCCAACCTTAAGGATGCAGTTATAACCATAGAAAGTCATTCATATTATGTTGGATTGCTATTGTAACCAAGGCGATTAAAAAGCAGCAAGGTGGCACAGCCAGGGACCAATGCCTCAACGATTCAGTGACTCCAGTTTTATTCTGACCTCGGGTGCTGTCTGTGTGGAGTTTGCACTTTCTCCTTGTGACCACGTAGGTTTTTCCCAGGTGCTCCGGTTTCCTCCCGCACCCCAAAGATGTGTGCGTCACTGGGTAAATTGTCCGCTGTGAATTGTCCTTGGGGTGTGGGTGAGTTGTAGGATCTTGGGAGAGTTGCCGGGAATATGGAGAGGATAACGGGATTAGTGTTAATGGGTGGCTGATGGTCGGCATGGATTTGATGGGCTGAAGGGCCTATTCCCATGCTATATCTCTCTCTGACGCAGTGGAGCAACGGTTGACTTGCTGCCTTGCTGGGTTTTCTCCGGGTGCTCCGGTTTCCTCCCACACTCCAAAGACGTGCAGATTTGTGGGTTAATTGGCTGCAGTAAGTTGTGAAGTTGTCCCCAGTGTGTGTAGCTTAGTTGGTATACAGGGTGATCATTGGTCTGCAAGGACTCGGGGCACCGAAGGGCTTGTTTCCGTGCTATATCCCTAAAGTCCCGGCCCCCATGCAAACCAAGGTTGCCCACTCCTGGTCTAAAGTCTTTGCGAACAGCATGAGATGAGGGGTTTATTCCACAAATCCTCTATAGAGGAACATAGAACAGTACAGCACAGGAACAGGCCCTTCGGCCCACAATGTCTGTGCCTAACATGATGCCAAGTTAAACCAATCTCCTCTGGCTGCATGTCATCCATATTCCTCCATTTGCTAAAAGCCACCACTGGAAGCACCAACATCTATCTCCACATGGCCTGAAGTTACAGATTAATGTTGAGAATTCGGAATGGTAAATTTTGTTGCTGCCTTTGCATTTCCCTCGGTAATTGTTCACTCACGTTGTGCTGGAGATTACTGCCGGGACAGTGATTTGATGAATGTGTTGGAAAGGCGGTCGCCAATAAGGTATTTATCAATGCAACCTGTTCTGAAAATGAAGGGAACAGTTCCATAATCATAAAATAAGGACCAAGTAAATCACTCGCCCACACTCCATCTTCACCGCCACATGAGCAACAGAAAATAGAAAACACTAAAATAGACTTTAAATTGATTCAACAAGGTCGGTGTCTAATCAGCCGCACAGATTCTCAGAAAAAACTCTGGGTCTTGGATGAACATTTGCCTTAGTTTAGATTTTTCTGCAAAATCATCTGTGCTTTAATTTATTGAGGTTTTAAGTGAATTGGACTTTGCTTGACCTGAGTGCATAAAATAATGAGGGGAATAGATAGAATGAGTCTATTACCCAGTGTAGGTGAATCAAGAACCAGAGGTCATAGGTTTAAGGTGAGGGGGTAAAAAGATTAAATAGGAATCTGTGGGGTGACATTTTCACTCTGTCGGCCAGGATTTGAGGTAAAGTCTTTAGGCAGATACACACTAGCATATCAATGGGTCAAAGAGGCCTGATGCTGACAGGATAGAGAGAGTGAGTTCTGGATGTGTAGGAAAAGGGGTGATACCATCTCCGACAGGAACCATTGAGGCAATCCTCCCAAATAAACCCACTATGACCATCGAAACCAATGCTGGAGTAACTCAGCGGGTCAGGCAGCATCTGTGGAGAACATGGATAGGTGACGTTTCACAGAGTGCTGGAGTAACTCAGCGGGTCAGGCAGCATCTGTGGAGAACATGGATAGGTGATGTTGTGGGTCGGGACCTTTCTTCAGACGGGTGAAATCTCCCAGCAATGTTCTACATTTACATTGTGACCATCCACACACTGACAGTGGCTGCAGGTACTGTGATGGATGGCCACTGCTTGTAATTAAGTACAGTAGAGGAGGACTGGCAGTTGTAAAAATAGTTTATTCTCCCCAGATACTCCCAACTCACGGGCCCTTTCAGCACATGTAACACGGAAGGATCTAGATATGGGCAGCGCAGTGACACAGCGGTGGAGTTGCTGCCTTACAGAGCCAGAGGCTGCGGGGGGGGGGGGGGGGGGAGGGGGTGGGGGGGGTGGCAGGGGTGAGAACAAAGGAGGACCTGGTGACGGGCAAGCAAAGAATTTCACTGTGACTTGTGACACTGTGACAGTATTCATTCATTCATTCATTCGTTCATCTAGATGGGGAGAGAGCTCAGGGGGAACTTTTTCACCCAGAGGATAGTCTGTATCTGGAACCAGCTGCCAGAGGAAGCTTTCGAAGTGGATACAACAACTTTTAAAATACATTTGGACAGATAAACAGAAAGGAAAGGCTTACAGAGCAATGGGCCAAACACAGTCAAATGGGACTTGCACAGTATGCCAACTTGGTTAGCATGGACAAGATGGGCTGAATGGTCTGTTTCCGTGCCGTAGAGCTCTATGGCATTTGTTCCACCAAGGATAGGGACGGAGTGTCATAGAGTGATGCAGTGCGGAAACAGGCCCTTTGGCCCAACTTGCCCACACCGGCCAACATGTCCCAGCTGCACTAGTCTGCGCTGGTGTGGTGGTAGATAGGATTAGTTTAGATGGTCGGCATGGACATGCTGGGCTGAAGGGCCTGTTGCTGTGCTGTCCGACCCACAATGTCCCCAGTATGTGCCATCAAAGTGTCCAGTTCCAGACTGGACAAACGTGACCACATGGGATGACATCGTCACTCTCAAAGCACCAAATAATGCATTTCCCTAAATGTCCGGATGTGTTATTTGTTTTTGAAGAAGCTGTAAAAGAACATAAACCAGTCTCTCAGCCCAGGGTGGCGGTGAGTCAGTCGGGGGAGGAGTAAGGTTTGCAGCTGGTGTTTCTGGTCTTTACACAGCTGGGTTATATTTAACACAGACACAAAATCCTTGAGTAACTCAGTGGGAGAGGCAGCATCTCTAGAGAGAAGGAATGGGTGACATATCAGGTCGAGACGTGATCTCGTCAGGGGAGAGGGAAACTAGAGATATAGAAGGGTAAGGTGATAAAAAGACAGATCAAAGTAGACTATGATAAAGAAATGTAGAGTGGTACTTTGTTAGCTGAGGAGAAGATGACAACATGGCACTTTCTTAGGCCCCCTTCAGTCGTGGCTAACTGTCTCCAGGGTGCTATTCCCTATATGGAGGACGCCTGTGTGTGGCTTTGTTTAACGTGGGGAGACTGGTGCACAGACAGCCACCCCACGGTCCTTGACAGATCTGGGTCAGGATCCAGTGGCATGGAGTCCAAGACGACCGGGGACCCTTTTCTGCTGCAGCCTTCATCCGCCTTCCTAGCCGTTGTGACGCTCCACTAAGGTCAGCCATCGTCCTCCGCCTGTTCCACCGTTGAGGTCTTGGTTGGATTGCTCTTTGTCAGAGACCAGACCTCCCCCTCGACCTTACTGCCATGGGTGGCCCTACCAGGAGCATAGCTCCAGACGGCATCGCTCTCGGGATCTCAGGTCCACACAAGCTTCTCCACCACAACAAGGTGACAATCCACAACACGGCATATAAACACAAAATTAATCAGAAGGACAGTGATTGTAGTCAGAGACGAGGGTGGGGGAGGGACGAAGAGAGAGGGGATTCAAGGGTTACTTGAAATTAGATAAATCAATGTTCATACCGCTGGGTTGTTTAAGCTGCTCTGGGATGTGTGAGATTGGTTATTTTGAACATTTGCACGCAAATTCTGCATGAGCTGAGATATATGAGAAAGGATATTGTCCACTTGAATTACTCCGATTAAATGCTGTGAAAAATACCTGGGGAGGATAATCTTAGGTGCCCCCTGCAGCTGCCTGATGCCCAACGTTCATGTGACCCTCCCCAGCGCTGGCATTCCCGGGGCTCGTGTGGCTGAGTGCCCGTGATGGTGCGCTTGCCTCATTGCGGCTCAGTGGCGAAGCAGGGACCCAGGTTCGATCCTGACCTCGGGGGCTGCTGTGTGTGTGGAGTTTGCACGTTGGCCTCGTGACCGCGCGGGTTTAACTTCGGTTTCCTCTCACACTCCAAACACGAGCAGGTTTCTAGCTAATATTGTTCCTTGTAAATTGCCCCTAATGTCCAGGGTGGGAAACAAATGTGGGTAAGAGAAAACTCGCATAAACAGGTGATCAATAGCCAGCCTCTACTTTCGGACAGTTCCACCCCAGGTCAAAGGCTCTGACTGTCTACCCTATCTGTGCCTCTCATCATTTAATATCCTTCTATCAGGTCTCCCCTCAACCTCTGGCATTCCAGAGCGACCAATCCTCGTCTGCCCAACCCTCTCCTTAACTAGAGCTGCTGCATTGTATCAGACGGAACGTGCAGGAAGGAGCTGCAGGTGCTGGTTAAAGTGAAGATAGACACAAAATGCTGGAGTAACTCAGCAGGACAGGCAGCATCTCTGGAGAGAAGGAATGGGTGACGTTTCGGGTCAAAGCTGGAGATGGGTCTTGACCCTAAACGTCACCCATTCCTTCTCTCCAAAGATACTGCCTGTCCTGCTGAGTTACTCCAGCATTTTGTGTCTATCTCCTTATAATTAATATCCTCTAATCCAGGAAGCATTCTGGTAAAACCTTGTGTGCACTCGCAATCCATTTTGTCACAGTAAATTGGATGGATTTGTGATATTAATTCATCCTAAATGGTTATTGTTGAACAAACGGCTATTTACTGATGGTCATTAGCTTGCTTCTAATAGCCGTGGCTATTTTTGTACATCGCACACAGCATTCCATCTCGGACTAATTCAATCATTGGACATCAAGGGAATAACTTTAAAAACCCCTAATCGCAGTTTCAACGTTGGTTAGGCCTCTATATCATTATTTTGGTTTACTTCGCATGTTGCTTTTCAATCTTTATTTGGAAAATTACTTTTTGACAGGTCCAATAGTCCTTTGATGCAGGACTTAATCGAGCACTGGCCCCACTCAGTTGCAGAGTCATAGATCTGCACAGCACAGAAACGGGCCATTCCGTCGACCAAGTTGGCATATTGGGCTAATCTGTATGCCAGCATTTGGCCTAGATCTCTCTAAATCCTTCCTATAATATATCTGCCCAAATTTCTTTGGAGTTGTACTTGTATCAACTTCTAAAGATTCCTGTGGCCGCTCGTTCCAGAAACAGGTGACCTTCTGAGCGAAAATGTTGCCGCTAGCTCCCTCTTAAATCCCTCCGCTCTCAACGTAAGCCTCTATTTTTAGAATCCTCTACCCTGGGGGAACAAGATTGTGAGCGTTCACGTTATCTGTGCCCCTCATGGTCTTGCACACCTCAGTAAGGTCACCCCTCAGCCTCCTACGCTCCAAAGTCCCAGCCTATGCAACCTCCCCCTATAACTCAAGCCCACAAGCCCGCGTAACATCCTGGTGAATATATTCTGCACCCTTTCCAGCTATAACTGCATGACCAGAACTGCATACAATGCTCCAAGTACGGTCTCACCAACAACTCCCCAACCCTTGTTCTCAACATCCTTCCCAAGGAAGTGAAACATACCTTCTCACGAGCAGCTGGAAAGGGTGCAGAGAAGATTTCCGAGGACATTGCCGGGACTTGAGGGCCGGAGCTGTAGGGAGAGGTTGGGCTGGCTGGGACTTTATTCCTTGGAGCACTGGAAGATGGATGATCTTATAGGGGTTGATAGAACATAAGGGGAATAGATAGGGTGAATGCACAGTCTTTTACCCAGAGGGGGGGAATGAAGAATGAGGGCATAGGTTTAAGGAGAAGGATTCAATAGGAACCTAAGGGGCAACTTTTTCCACTCAGAGGGTGGTGGGTGCACGGAATAAGCTGCCAGAGGCAGGTACTATAATAGCATATAAAAGACACTTGGACAGGTAAAAGGACAGAAAAGGCTTCAAGGAATATGGACCAAATGCAGGCAGGTGGGACTAGTGGCTGGGATATGTTGGCTGGTGTGGGCAATATGGGCCGAAGGGCCTATTTCCATACTGTCTCACTCTATGAAAGGTTTTGCAGGATATGGGCCAAACGCGGTCAGGTGGGATTAGTTTAGATGGGGCATTTTGGTCGGCATGGATGAGTTGGGCCGAAGGGTCTGTTTCTGTGCTGTATGAGCTTATGACTATTACAAAGTGAATTGAAATGGTGATGTTAATGGGACTAACATCCAATAGTCTATGAAGCCTTCAACCAAGGAGTGCTGGATTATAGGTGATTTTACTTCGGAGTCACGTGAGCGGTAGGTACGGGCCCGCAGGTAAGTGCAGTTGAATAACTTTTAACTTACAAGGCATATCGATCCAAACTTCCGTGGCTGGTGTATAGAGCCACCAGGGAGTTAAAAAAAAAAACACAAAACGGAATTTTAAAAGAAAAAAATAAAAATAAAAGTTAAAATGAAAAAAGGATAAACTCCGGGGGAAAAAAAAACAGAGTTTTAAAAAAGCGTCCCAGGGGAAAACTGCTCAGCGATCGGAGACAAGATTAGATGGCAGCCGGGAAGAGTGAGCAGTTTCGTGCCGGATTATACGGTGGCCTGTTTTTATAAATTACGTTGGGGGAGAGTATGCTCCACAAAACTTTTGGCTATGAAAGGAAAAGAAAAAATACTCCGGGGGGAAAAATGCAGATGTTTAAAAAGTTAAAAAAGGTAAAATAAATACTCGCGGGTGGAAAAAATGAAGTTTTTAAAAAATTAGAAAGAAAAAATTCCAGATGGAAAAAACTTCCAAGTGGGGAGGAGGAAAATATAAAAGTCAGAGAGGCCATGATTTAAAAAGTTCCAATAAAAAGGCCTCCAGACAAAAAAGCTTTATGGCACTTATAAATTAAACACAGAGTAAAGACTCCAAAAAATAAAAAAATCAAATAAAGGCTTTAAAAAGGTCCAGATCCAGAAATATTCCCAAAAACAAACCCTGAGGGGTTTCCATATATTTATATAATGGTGGAATTTATCAATGTGGGTAATATTCTACCTCGGATTGTTTGGAGGTAGTCTCCTTGAGGAACCAAAACTCAGGAAGTAATCAGGGCAGTAAAAGGAATATGAAAAATGACCCTAAAGGTGCATTGATAGTGGTGGCTGGTCATAAAGTACCCACCACATGCACAAATATATATATACTGGTGTGTACTAGGTACATACAGTAACCTGAATGAATGGAGTGAGGCCATGGAAAGTTGATCATGGAAATTCAACTAAAATTAATTGGTCTCTCACCAAAGCTGTTATGGTTGAAACAGCAGTGTTATTGATAAAACTTTTTTATGTTTTTTAAGGTATCAAGTCTGTCAAATTATATGGAGACATAATGGAAATATAATTTTCAAAGTATTTCAAGCTGGTGCATGTTGTGGGCATTTCTACTTGTGTAAAACAAATAAAACATTGTGCCAATAACCAAAAACATTTAAAATAAAAAGACAAATTGCATTAGTTTGTGGAGCTCAATGGGAGAAAAAAATATGTAATAAAAAAAAAATATATGTAATTGGTTATTGGGACCCATTTTGCAGGTCAAAACAATCAAGTTATGTTAACTCCTGTTTATTATTATGGATGTAAACCTGCCTCTAGGATAAATCAAAGACATTGATTACAAAGGGAAAGACTATTGGTCATTTTAAACTTTGGAATAAAAATTATGATCCAATGTAAGATTTGATAATGGATCAAAACAAAGGCAGGAGTATGTGATAAATAATATTTTATCCAACACAGTTATGTGAACCCATATGATTGGGAAGAGAAGGCTTCATGTACATTTGAAGAGGTTGCAAAAACCTCTTGTTACAGAAGAAGTTGATGAAATCTCTAATTGTGGGGAGATTACAGGTGTGTTATGATCAATGATATTGGCCCATAACAAAGGGTTGATTTATTTTAATGTGGTAAAGGATTACAATAATTTTGTAGAAGGAAGTTGGTTCACCTGTATAGGAAAACCTGAAAATTGATTTTAGGTTTGCAAACAAAATATCTCCAATAAAGAAGAGGTACGTAAATTTGTTATTATAAATTTCCCCAGGGAAAAGAAGATGTAGTGGGTTAAAGCCATACAAGACATCATTTTTAAATACCCATTTTTTTAGAGTGTATAAAAAACATTTTATTAAAGAAATGGGACATCTTCACATTGGGCAAAACAGTTGTTATTAACAAAATTGTTAATCATTACTATATAAGACTCGAAAGGATTGGTATTTGGTACCAATTTATTATCATATTTACAGGTGCTTTGAAATTAGGAATGGAGTCAGCTGTGCAAGGCGTGCAGTTAAGACATTGTCTTAATAGGATGTATTAAAACTCAGTTCTAGGCTGGTTCACCATAATTACTGGAACAAACAATTGAACTGATAAGAAGATCAGCACTTGCACTAATGAGGACAATGGTCATGGTTTATCTTGATCACATTTTTTAATTGGAAGGTTGTTGATCAGGAGTCAGAACTGCAAATTAGGTGCAAGCAATTATACAAGCCTGTTGAGAGGCGAAGGTTCCTGACCCATCCATTAAAACCTATGTTTTAGGATTCATAAACATTCCTAAGAAATTACTATTCTGGATTTAGGAATAATTCAGAACCTATGATGAGAGGAAAAATGTTTTCCGAGATACTAATATGTCTCAGTGCTTTTGACAAAAACTTTGTCCCTTCCATCAGAGAAGGAAGCTTAGGTAAAAGGAGTAAAAAAGCTCCAAAAAAGGGAAAACACAAGCATTATAAGAGTATGCAGGCCTTTGTTGACAGGCTATGCAAAATACCAAAGGATACGTTATCAGAATTAAAGTAGTGGATAGGAAAAGGTCCACAAGCTGCTTTAAATATATAGCTTAGCAGCTGTTGCGAGCTGAAGCAAGTATTGATCAGATGATGGATAGCTTCTGTGATTATTTGGGTTAAGATAAGAAAATAATATCTATTCTTATCAAGTTAATATTTGATATATGTCCCTTGTTTGTGGACTTAACAGAACTACCCAGGTAATTGCAAATGGATTGTCCTAGAAATTTTCTCCAAACAGCGCGTTTGTATTAATTATTGGAGTATCTGGAGTTTTTATGGATTAAATGCCTATTGTTTATTATGAAAGTGTGCATGTCATATCAGTTGAACAATACCACGGCTGTGGCATATATCAATCACATGGTCAGTAAGATATTATCAAGTGATTATCTGGGTAACCAGATGTGGCGTATTCTATCTAAAAATGTTTTAGTCCAGCTTGTTTATCTCTAAGGAAGAGACAATGTTGTCGCAGACAACAAAGCAGGGGAAAAACATTGTCAGTAATATGGATTATTGCATTAATCTGGTTGTATCCAGATTAAATCACCATTCTCAAATGTTCTCGTGGTGAGAAAAACCGAGAGCAGGAGCGGTGGATGCATTTCGCTAATTACATGAGGAAAGATGTTCTTTTATGTTCCTCAATGATGTCTGATAGGGCAGTGTCTGATTGAAAATGTAGCAGGACGTTGCCAGGGGCGCTTTGGTGGCCCAAACCGGACCTTTCATGGTTCTCATTAATGTTGAGACTGATGTTGAGTACCAGTTATGATGACTCATAGTTGCAGTATTTTTATTTAGTTGTACAAATCATCATGGCATGAAGATGGTGTGAATTGTTGATCTGCAGGTTTGACCAGACCATTATCAGGGAGGCGGTGGAATGTTAGTTTTACCTGCAATTTTGGAGGTTTTTTTCAATATTTTGTTTTTTAGGGAGTCTTGTCGGACAGTAAAGTCATATTAGATATATGGGAGTTCCTTGTGGGCATTTTCTTTTTCCATCTAAGTGATAGAGCCAATAATAGGGGTTCACAGTGTATCGCTCCTATTTAGGATAAATTGCTGACCAAGAAGTTATCGGGTTCATAGTAATATCCCGATATATGAAAAAGGGAATATATATTATAATCTGTCCAAAGAGTTGAAATACAGAAGTGTTGGTAGATCTCATAGCCCGACTTGCCTTATGGACTCCAATTCTATCAATGTTCTCACTAAAATCTAACACCTAAACATGAAAGATGCTCATGTCCCAGCATAAGGAGTGCAAAACATTGCAAATGTTAACGATTTGCATGTGGCTACAGTTTACGTTATCTTATATGTTTATGAATTTACCAAGCATTACATTATCTTATATGTTTATGAATTTATCAAACAAAGCAGACCAAGAAGAGCTGGAACCAAGGTAAAATTTAAGCATATCCTGTCGGCCAAAAATTGCGGGTGGGTCAACATTGACTCAATATGTTAAAGTAGGTAAGAGTCTCTGTGGTGGTGAGACAGCACTACTTATTACATACAAAAATCGCATTAAGTATCAGTAAAAACTGATGGTTCTAGATAATTATATTCTAGATGGTTAAAACATGTTTAAAACTCAGTGGAACTAGACATTGAGATGTGGAAAATCACTCCATTAAGGAGGTACAGTGGCTTGCAAAAGTATTCATGCCCCTTGAACTGTTCCATATTTTGTCACGTTACAACCACAATCGTAAATTTATTTTATTGGGATTTTATGTGATAGACCAACACAAAGTGGCGCATAATTGTGATGTGGAAGGAAAATGATACATGGTTTTCTAAATTTTTTTACAAATAAAAAACTGAAAAGTGTGGCGTGCAAAACTATTCAGCCCCCTTTACTCTGATACCCCTAAATAAAATCCAGTGCAACCAATTGCCTTCAGAAGTCACCTAATTAGTAAATGGAGTCCACTTGTGTGTAATCTAATCTCAGTATAAATACAGCTGTTCTGTGAAGGCCTCAAGGTTTTGTTAGAGAACATTAGTGAACAAACAGCATCATGAAGCCCAAGGAACATTAACCAGACAGGTCAGGGATAAGTTGTGGAGAAGTTTAAAGCGAGGATTAGGTTATAAAATAATATCCCAAGCTTTGAAGATCTCACGGAGAACTGTTCAATCCATCATCCGAAAAATGGAAAGAGTAATTGGCACAACTGCAAACCAGTACCAAGGACATGGCCGTCCACCTAAACTGATAGGCCGGGCAAAGGAGAGCATTGAATCAGAGAAGCAGCCAGAGGCCCATGGCAACTCTGGAGGAGCTGCAGAGATCCACAGCTCCGGTGGGAGAATCTGTTCCACAGGACAATATTAGTCGTGCACTCCACTAATCAGTCCTTTATGGAAGAGTGGCAAGAAGAAAGCATTGTTGAACAAAGCCATAAGAAGTCCCATTTGCAAAGGCATAGTGGGGATGGGGTGTCCTGGGGAGCGGGGGGACACAAGCAAAACATGTGGAGGAAGGTGCTCTGGTCTGATGAGACCAAAATTGAAGTTTTTGGCCTAAATGCAAAACGCTATGTGTGACGGAAAAAATAACACTGCACATCACTGCACCATAACACACCATCCCCATTGTGAAAAATGGTTGGTGGTGGCAGCATCATGCTGTGGGATGTCCCTTTTCTTCAGCAGGGACAGGGAAGCTGGTCAGAGTTGATGGGAGATGGATGGAGCCAAATACAAGCAATCTTGGAAGAAAACCTGTTTTAGTCTGCAAAAGACATGAGACTGGGGCGGAGGTTTACCTTCCAGCAGGACAACCACCCTAAACATACAGCCAGAGCTGCAATGGGATGGTTTAGATCAAAGCATAGTCATGTGTTAGAATGGCCCAGTCAAAGTCCAGACCTAAATCCAATTGAGAATCTCTGGCAAGACTTATAAATTGCTGTTCACAGATGCTCTCCATCCAATCTGACTGAGTTTGAGCTATTTTGCAAAGTAGAATGGGCAGAAATTTCAGTCTCTAGATGTGCAAAGCTGGTAGAGACATACCCCAAAAGACTTGCAGCTGTAATTGCAGCGAAAGGTGGTTCTACAAAGTATTGACTCAGGGGGGATGAATACTTTTGCACGCCACACTTTTCAGTTTTTTATTTGTAATAAAATTTGGAAACCATGTATCATTTCCCTTCCACTTCACAATTATGCACCACTTTACGTTGGTCTATCACATAAAATCCCAATAAAATACATTTATGTTTATGGTTGTAACGTGACAAAATGTGGAAAAGTTCAAGGGGTATGAATACTTTTGCAAGCCACTGTAGATACATTCACAGGAATGGCACAGGATGGGCCACTCGAGCAAAGATTCAAGGCTGCAGGAGGGTGTAAACTAAATATTAAAGTTACAAGGAACCAGTCCATGGTGTCAGGATTGGACACGGAGTGTTGGGTTCTCTGTAATTGTTGCTTTGTTTATACCATCAAATTATGTAATCAATTGATATTTTGGTGATAAATTTGCCTTTCAATGGAAAGGGCATTATTTTCATTCTTTTATAATGGGAAAAATTTTATCACATAAAACTGAGGCAATGTTTGGGGAAAAAATGTTGTTATTTGCTCATTACTGTGTTGATTGAGCCAGATTGTCGTATAGAATGAGTTCTAGACATAAAAAACACAGAAGCTACAAAATCTTTTCACTGTAGTCACTCACGTGACTCCGAAGTAAAATAGTAAGATTAAACGAGAACCTACCAGTTCAAAGTTTGATCGTTATTTTATGAGGAGTAACGATGAGGGATTACGTGCCCTCCACTCCCGACCCTCATAAAATAAATGATCATCTGGTAGTTCTAAATCTATGTTGAGCCTTACTATTTTACTCCGGCTATTATGTTCTGTGTTTTTCATGCCGCTGCTTTGAAGTATGCCGATCATGCTCCAGGCGGGGCTTCTTCACGTAATCCCTCATCGTTACTCCTCATAAAATAACGATCAAACTTCGAACTGGTAAGTTCTCATTTAATCTTACTATTCTCTATTATGTTTTGTATAATTTATTGAAAAAAAATCCTAGGGTAACATTAGATTAGGTTCATTATTGTCACATATGCCAACCTACAGTGAAAAGCTTTGTTTTGCATGCTATCCAATCAGATCAAACATATCGTACATAAACACAATCAAACCAAACTCACGTACCACAGGTGGAGCAAAGGGGAAGATACAGCGTGCAGAATATAGTTCTCAGCATTGTAGCGCATCAGTCCAGAGACAAAGTCCAATGTCCACAATGGGGTAGAGGTGAATCGGACAGTACCCCGGCTTATGGAAGGGCCGTTCAGAAGCCTGATAACAGAGGGGAAGAAGCTGTTCCTGAGTCTGGTGGTGCGTGCTTTCAAGCTTCTGTACTTTCTGCCGGACGCGAGCCGAGAGAAGAAGGAAGGTACAGAATATTGTGTAGCAGGGAAATGCAGATACTGGTTTACACCAAAGATAGACACAAAATGCTGGAGCAACTCAGCAGGCCAGAATATGACTTTGCTCATTTTGGCCATGGTGGTGGGCAGGTTTGTTTCCATCCAGACGATGAATGAGTGTGTTGATCCAAGTTTTTATTTAACATATTCAGATTGTTACGAGGTGATGGGGAGGATCTGAACTTGTGTTTGCCCAGGAGCAGTGAGCTGGTATAATCACGGCACAGTGCTATTGATGATCTGACCATGACACACCATCACTGGAGGACAATGCATCATCTTACCCTGGCTGCGAATCCTCACTGAGTTATCACGCAACAAGCTGACCCAATGAGGAATAACTCACTCTTATCACTGACAGGCTTTGTACGTGGAATAAGTGATTTAAATCCCAGTAAACGGACAAGAATTAATTTCCCGCGAATGATGAAAGGTGAGGAAGGAGTCATTCATTGTCAGGGAGTGAGATGTTGTGAACGTTGACTCGTTCATTGTGTTTCAGCGGGAAGTTGCAAACATGGACAATCCCTGAGGCCAGAGGCTGCTACTGTCGGCTACAATATCTGACAACTATGCTTATGCTTGAAAATATTCAATATTTCATAAGAACAAATGAGTTATCGATTAATCCATTATCCCAGAGCAGCGTCTAGTAAATGGGGAATCGTTCATCGTTAACCAGTGACACACAGTGATAGACTAACATCTATAATCTCCATGGGCAGGATCTGTGATCACTGGGAATGAGTGAGTTTACAGGTGTATTCATGGATACAAGCTGGGGAGGGTACAGAGAAGATTTACGAGGATGGTGCCAGGACTAGAGGGTCTGAGCTGTCGGGAGAGGTTGAGTTGGCTGGGACTCTATTCCTTGGAGCGCAGCAGGATGAGGGGTGATCTTATAGAGGTGTGTAAGATCAAGAGAGGAACAGATAGGGTAGATGCACAGAGTCTTTTGCCCAGAGTAGGTGAATCGAGGACCAGAGGACATAGGTTTAAGGTGAAGGGGAAAATATTTAATTGGAATCTGAGGGGTGACGTTTTCACATAAATGATGGTGGGTGTATGGAACAAGCTGCCAGAGGAGGTAGTTGAGGCTGGGACTATCCCAATATTTAAGAAACAGTTAGACAGGTACATGGATGGGACAGGTTTGGAGGGATTTGGACCAAGCGCAGGCAGGTGGGACTAGTGTAGATGGGGTATGTTGGCTGGTTTCCACACCAAATCACTCTATGACTATACAGTCACTGAAGGAAGATAGGTAATTTTCTTATGGCAGTCAGCGTGAGGATATGTTCCTTAGACCTGACGGAGGAATATAATATCACTAGGGGCATAGAGAGGATGAACAGTCGGCACTGGGCCTGTACTCGCTGGAGTTACGTAGAATGAGGGGGGACCTCATTGAAAATTACGGAATAGTGAAAGGCCTGGATAGAGTGGATGTGGAGAGGATGTGGGAGAGTCTAGGACCACAGATCCCAGCCTCAGAATCACAGGATGTCCCTTTAGGAAGGAGACGAGGAGAAATGTCTTTAGTCAGAGGGTGGTGAATCTGTGGAAGTCGTTGGATATTGTTATGGCAGAGATAGATGATCAGTACAGGTGTCAGGGGTTACGGGGAGAAGGCAGGAGAATGGGGTTAGGAGGGAGAGATAGATCAGCTCCTATCACTTATGAACTTAAGAACTTATTACAGTCAAAACCTCTGAAATGTCAAATTCTAGAGGAACGGCTTTAAGGTGAGGGGGGAAAGGTTCAAGGAGATATGCAGGGTGGATGGATAGGATGTGAAGGTGCTGGAGGTACTTTGATGCACAGCCTGACAGAGCAGCAGTGTATTTGCCTGTAACCCACCTACCCATTGAAGGTGCTGGGTGCATCCTCACTTAGTGCAAAAGAAGACACAAAGTGCTGGAGAACTACATGTATAACCACAACATTTAACGCACAGTCGGCCAGGTACATTCATAGGAAAGGTTTAGAGGGATAAGGGCCAATGCAGGCAGGTGGGACTAGTGTATTTGGGACATCTTAGCCGTGGCACGGTGGCGCAGCGGCAGAGTTGCTGCCTCACAGCGCCAGAGACCCGGGTTCAATGCTGACGATGGCCGCTGTCTGTACGGAGTTTGTACGTTCTCCCTGACCCTCGTGGGTTTCCTCCAGCTGCTCCAGTTTCCTCCCACACTCCAGAGAAGTGCAGGTTTGTGGGTTATTTGGTTTTGGTAAATTTGTAAGTGATGTGGGATGGACCTAAAGCAAGGGGTGATTGCTGGCAGGCACAGACTCGGTGGGCCGAAGGGCCTGTTTCTGCGCTGCATCTCTAAAGTCTAAAGTCTGTTTATTTATGTTGTATCTTAGGTTCAGAAAAATAATTGACACATGAAGGCACATCTCATGCAATAAAAAAAGCTCTCATTAAAAATAATCACTAGAATTCAGAGATTACATTTGTAAAGGCAGTTAAAATAATTGTACTCAGGCAGATTTGCCAACCGCTATATGTTGTTTGTTGATTGGTTACTAAATGATGTATTGCGATAAGAGCAGATGATTTATTCAACTACTTAGACAATTAGCCAAGAAAATTAGTCAACAAGGAAACGTCTCTGCCTGCTCCTGTGGTGACGAACCTGCACAATTAGTCAAACTCTGGTGGATTATGGTTGTGTAAGATGTTATGTCCCGTCTCTCCTGACTCTGTGCCAAATGCAGAGTAACGCTGAATCACCACACTTGCATTTCTAACAGCATTTAAAGGACAGGTACACGGATTAGAGGAGTATGGGCCACGCGTGGGTCTCTGGCGCCGTGAGGCAGCCTCTCTACCTGACGCACCATTTTGTATCTGGAAACCCAGTTGTCTTGTCCGCCTTGTCTCTGTATTGTCCATTGTTCTTGCCCCTGCTAACATGGCTTGACCTGCTGGAAATACAGTAGTTTGGTTAGGTTAGGCTGGGTTAGGTTGGGTTAGGTTGGGTTAGGTTGGGTTAGGTTAGGTTAGGCTGGGTTGGGTTGGGTTGGGTTGGGTTGGGTTGGGTTGGGTTGGGTTGGGTTGGGTTGGGTTGGTTGGGTTGGGTTGGGTTGGGTTGGGTTGGGTTGGGTTGGGTTGGGTTAGGTTTAGTTTGGTTTAGTTTGGTTCAGCTCAGCTTAGTTTATTATCACATGTACCAAGATGCAGTGAAAAGCTTTTGGTAACCAACCAGTGGAAAGCCTATACGTGATTACAATCAGGTCTTCCACAGTGTACAGATAGAGGATACAGGGAATAACATTAAATGCAAGGTAAAGTCCAATTAAAGATAGTCCGATGGTCAACTAGAAGGTGGATGATGATTCAGGACCGCGCTCTAGTTGGTGGTAGGATGATTCAGTTGTCTGATAACAGCTGGGAAGAAACTGCCCCTGAATCTGGAGATATCCCCTGCGCTGCTGTCACAGCCTTCACCTTCTACTTGTTTCTCTCTCGGCTCTCAGAATTCATTCATTTTTCTAACTACCAGTTTCATCAACAATCTATCTCCGTGACCATCCTGGCTTCACCGGGATAGGAAAATCCTGGAGACCAGGAGAGGGAGAACAAAGGCGGACCCGGCGTGGGGGATCCGCACAGAACCAGGGGAGACTACAAATGGAATGTGCTAAAAATGGTGTGCAGTTATTGTGTGCAGTTTTGGTCCCTAATTTGAGGAAGGACATTTTGCTATTGAGGGAGTGCAGCATAGGTTTACAAGGTTAATTCCCAAGATGGCGGGACTGTCATATGCTGACAGAATGGAGCGGCTGGGCTTGTAGTGGCTGGACTCTATGACTCTATGACTCGATCAGCTTATCTGAAACCGGTCCCATGACCATTTTCATTTGTTTGGGCAGGGAGCAGAGATGTTGGCTGATGAAGAATTCTGCCCTTGAATCCAGTGTTTTATTTTCTCCTTCCATGAGCATGGAAGACAGGCCCCGAGATAGCTATTAAATAGTTTATTTGCTTGTGTCGTGCAAATCTCCAATATTTAAATGTTTCTTTGTAAGTCGACATAAAAAAAAGGATTATTTAAATCAAGAGTACTTTATTGGTGCCTGGTGTCATTCAGTTTGATGCAATCTAAAAGTCTCATTTGCTGTATAATGTATGAATGATTGTTGGATTCTGAGACACTGCCTTGCATAAAAAGCGGTATTTTTAGTTTTTAGGTTTTATTGGAAGAGTTGTGAAGTACGGTTTTATCTCTAATGTACATTGACCTTCAATTTACTTAAGATGATTAAATTTTAACCAGCATAAAATGACTGCATTATAGATTGGAAAGTGAGCTTGTGATTACTACTAATTAAGCATAATTTTATATATCCTCAATATTCCGTACCCAGTAAAGGTGCGGATCGCAGCAGCCCAGCCCACAAGGGGAAGGAAGCCGTTTAGGGTGCAGTTGGTGCGCATTCCCCTCCAGTCCATGATGGCTTTCTCCAGAATAGACACAAAATGCTGGAGTAACTCAGCGGGACAGGCAGCATCTCTGGGGAGAAGGAATGGGTGACGCTTCGGGTCGAGACCCTTCTTCAAACTGAAGTCAGGGAAGAGGGAGATGCATAGATAAGGATGAGTAAGGTGTGAAAACGGGATAAAGGGTATGAGGTCAAAAGGAAAATGTAGAATAGATCATTTCCACAGACGGCTGTGGAGGCCAAGTCAATTGATATTTTTAAAGCAGTGGTGGATAGATTCTTGATTAGTACGGGTGTCAGGGGTTATGTGGAGAAGGTAGGAGATTGGGGTTAGGAAGGAGAGATAGATCAGCCATGATTGAATGGCGAAGTAGACTAAATGGGCCGAATAACCTAATTCTATTCCTATCACATATGACCTTATGATCATTGTTAGTTGGGAGAAGGTAACAATGAAGCAAACAGAGATAGATTGTGGTCAGAGACAGTAAGAGTGGTTGGAGAACTGGGAAGGGGGAGGGGGGAATGGAGAGAGAGGGAAAGCAAGGGTTACTTGGAGTTAGAGAAGTCAATGTTCATACCGCTGTGGTGTAAGCTGCCCAAGCAAAGTCAGGACAGAAATGTTAGTGTGGGAATGATGGGGGAGTTAAAGTTTTTATCTCCATGTGTTTAGGATGGTTTTCGTCAGCCCATTCATTTACTTTTTGAACCCCCCCCCCATTTCACACACCTCATGTCCGGAAGTGGCCGTGCTGGCTGGCAGCTACAACTCACCTGCAGTCCGTCTGTTTTTTTCTTTTTTTTTCATGTCTTTTTGTGATTGTTCAGTAGAATTTTGTTTTATTAGGTTGTGTATGTGTGGGGGGGGAGGGGGGGAGAAACAGAGTCTTATTCTCTCCCTTCGGGGGGATGCGTGTCCCCCGTCACCGTCTGTGCTGAGGCCTAATGGCAGAGCTGCGGTGCTCCAGTGGTGTCGGCGGCCTAGTTCGGAGCTGCGGTGCTCCAGTGGCGGCGGCGGTGGTCCGCTTCACAGCTGCGGTGCACCAACGACGGTGGCGGCCTGGTTCACAGCTGCGGTGCACCAGCGGCGGCTGGTTTGGAGCTGCGATGCTCCAGCGGCGGTGGCGGCCCGCAGAGCTGCGATGCTCCAGCGGCGGCGGCCCGCAGAGCTGCGGTGCTCCAGCGGCGCCGGAGGCCTGGATCGCCTCAGCGCAGAGTGAGAACTAGGAGGGAGGAAGACAGGGACTTAAGACGTTTGCCTTCCACCACAGTGAGGAGGTGCCTGGTGAACTGATTGTGGTGGATGTTGGATATGTGTTTACTGTGTGTTTTGTTTTTATTATATGTATGACTGTATGGTAACAATTTTGTTCAGACCGTAAGGTCTGAATGACAATAAAGGAATCTAATCTAATCTAATCATGCATTTTGTTTCACTCACAGAGTCTCTTAGAGGGATACAACGTGGAAACGGGCCCTTCGCCCCAACTTGCCCATGCTGACCACCATGCCCCATCAACTCTAGTCCCACCTGCCTGTGTTTGTTCCATATTCCTGTGAACCTGTCCTATCTGTGAACCTGTCCAATTTTTTTTTTTTAATTTGCGATAGTCCCTGCCTCAACTAGCTCCTTTGGCAACTCATTCCATACACCCACCACCCTTTGTGTGAAGAGGTCACCCCTCAGGTTTCTACTTACCTGGACACACATGCCAATACACTAAATTGAACTGAAATCTCTCCTCCCTCCCTCATGTCCTCTGGTTCTTGACTTCCCTACTCTGGGTAAACGATCTTACATCTCATCTCCAATGTCCCTGGCAGCAACACACTTACCAGTTGCCCGTGGAGGTTTTAATCAAACCACATCACATTCTCAGGGAAAGAAAAGACTCAGTGCTGGAGTAACTCAGCAGTTCAGGCAGCTTCTCTAGAGAGCATGGATAGGTGACGTTCCAGGACCCTTACAATCAGTCTGAAGAACGGTCCCAACTGGAAACGTCACCTATCCATGTTCTCCACAGATGCTGCCTGACCCGCTGAGTTACCCCAGCACTTTGTATCCTTTTCTGTAAACCAGCATCTACAGTTCCTTGTTCTCTACATCACCATTCTCACCCGTGACGTACAAGTTCAGGAGCACAATAACTGTAGTGTTAGAATAGTGGAAGCAAAACACAAAGATTCACCAAGGTACCAGGGCCATCTTGTACCATCTTGCATATGTAGAAATATATAAAATATATAAAATTATGAGAAGCTAGGATGTAGTAGAAACATTTTACCCAGGACAGAAATATCAAATAATAAAGGGCATAGTTTTAAGGTAAGGGGGGTAAGTTTTAAGGTGAGAGGGATAAACTTTAACGAAGATCTGCGGGACATGTTTTTTACGCAGAGGATGGTGGGTGTCGGGATCGAGCTGCTGGGGGCGGAGGAGGAGGCAGATATGATAGTGGCAGGTAAGAGGATTTTGGATAAGCACATGGATATGTAGGGAATGGAGGGATATGGATGATGTGAGGACAGATAAGTTGGTCTTGGCATCATGTTCAGCATAGACATTGTGGGCTAAAGCGCTTGTACCTATAATGTACTGTTCTATGTTCTAAGATGAAGTGTCTCTGATCTGAACCATTCTCTCCTCAGATGCTGTCTGACTTACCAGTTTTAATTTTTGCTTGTATCCTGAGTGGGATTCGAACCAAGGATGTTCACTCTGGAAAGACTGTTTTGCTAGCTGAGTAAACTTTACTTTAGACTTTAGAGATACAGCGCGGAAACAGGCCGTTCAACCCACCCATCCTGACCAGCGATCACCCCCTACACCAGCACCATCCTACACGTTAGAGCCAACTTAGAACTTTACCAAAGCCAATCAACTTACAAACCTGTACGTCTTTGGAATGTGTGGGGAAACCGGAGCACCCAGAGAAAACCTACGCAGGTTACGGGGAGAACGTGCAAACTCCGTATAGGCAGCGCCTGTAGTCAGGATTGAACTCGGGTCTCAGGCACTGTGAGGCGCCACCGTGCCGCCCAGATGTGAGGATCTAACAACACAAATCTATTTCCAAGATTCTGTCATCAGGCTGCTGGACTTCAATGAATTTTACAATAATCCACATTTTCTGTTTCTCGTCATCTCTTGCCTTTGTCCAACCATCTGCCCATCAAACCCCTCCCCCACCCCCTCACCTCCGGGTTCTCCGGTTTCCTCCCACATCCCAAAGTTTGTAGTTTAATCGGCCCTCTCACGCATTGAGTGTGAGAATCACGCATTTGGGCAAACTCTCACGCTCTCACACTGATCACAAATTTCTCACGCTCTGTCGTGAGAAATCCTGTGATCAACGAGAATTTCAAAACTCATATCAAGTACATGGGCCGCGGGTGCTGGAGAGCCGGGGCTGAGGGAGGGATGGAAGCAGAGGTGGCGGCAGATGCGGACGGGGAGCCGGAGCTGGCGAGTGTTTGCCGGGCTGGCGAGTGTTTGCCGGGCTGGCGAGTGTTTGCCGGGCTGGCGAGTTGCTCGCTGCAGCTCCGGCCATGGAGCAGCCTCAGTGCAAGAGTCCCGGGTTGTCGGAGGCGTCGGAAGCGTTGCGCCGCTGCCATTAGCCTCTGTGCCGAATTCGCCCTGGTGACCGGCATGGATCAGGCAGCGTCTCTGGAGAGAAGGAATGGGTGACGTTTAGAAGGGTCTCGACCCGAAACATCACCCATTCCTTCTCTCCAGAGATGCTGCCGGTCCCGCTGAGTTGCTCCAGCATTTTGTGTCTCTCTTCGGTTTAAACCAACATCTGCAGTTCCTTTTCACACAATGAAACCCAACAAGATGACTTTGAAGGTAGTACCACTCGGGTGGGGAAGGGACGGAGAGGGAGGGGATGTTGAAGAAAACGATATTCATACTCAATTGGGGAAATTTGTTGATAGCTGTCTTTAAATTGATATTTTGTTCATCTTTAAATGTAAGTATTGGATTCATGTATCGCGGGAACAAATAAGCAAAGGCAAGATGGTAAATATTAACTACAAATTAACTTCAGAAAATGAAATTTGTAGAGATGAACTCTGCCCTTCACTTTACAAAGAATATCCTCAGGGATTATGCAGTAAATGTCATTCAAATACTCTGCAACCTTGTGATAATATTGTTCATGTTCAAACCCGATAGGTAAGTCTTGATGTGTTCAATATTATAGTTAGTTCAAAGATAAAGCGTGGAAACAGGCCCTTCGGCCCCTCGAGTCCGTGCCGACCATCGACCATCTGTTCACACTGGTTCTATGCTATCCCACTTTCTCATCTACTCCCTACACACTAGGGGGCAATTTACAGAGGGCCAGTTAACCTACAAACCCGCACGTCTTTGGGATGTGGGAGGAAACCGGAGCACCCGGAGGAAACCCACGCGGTCACAGGGAGAACGTGCAAACCCCACGCAGACAGCACCCAAACCGGGGTCTCCGGCGCTGTGGGGCATTCATTCTAATGCTAATACTTGGGCCTCAGCTGATATGCTGGGATGATTACCCAATATTACTGATTATTAATCCACTGTATTAATGATTATCTATGTTGCGCCCGTTCTCCTTTATCTGTACATTGTGAGCGGCTTGCTTGCATTTAATGGATAACACGCAACAAAAGCTTTTCCCTGTGCCTCGCTACAGGTGGCAATAGTAACTAAATCAATCTATTTCCATGTATCTGTTTGTTGTTGCTTTAACCGGCCTGTTAAGGTGCAGCAACTGAGAATGGCATTGATCTGATGTCGCTGCACGGGACAACGCAACACTCTTGTCTTCATTCTACACTTGAAATGATCACAATTATATTTAAACGGTATTTGGACAGGTCCACGTGTAGGAAGGAACTGTAGATGCTGGTTTAAACCAATATACACAAGTGCTGCAGTAACTCAGCGGGTCAGGCAGCATCTCTGGAGGGAAGGAACGGGTGACATTTCAGGTCGAGACCCTTCTTCAGACTGAAGGTCTGGTTAATTGGCTTGGTATAAGTGTAAATTGTCCCTAGTGTGTGTAGGATAGTGTTAATGTGCGGGGATCGCTGGTTGGTGTGGACTCGGTGGGCCAAAGGGCCTGTTTCCGCGCTGTATCTCTAAACTGAACCCTGTCTGGCTAGCAGGGCTGTGTAGGGCCGAGTACCGGGACATGGTGACATCTGACTCTGATCGCCACAAAGCCAATCACGTATCGAGCAGCGCTGCAGATCAATGGGCCTCTGGTGCTTGTAGTCGGTCCACAGACACAGAGAGGAAATTGGCTGTTACTCCGGCTTTATCTATCTATACATGACTTGGAGAGTGGGCTGGACAACGAGTGACACAGCTGGTCGTGGCTCCCCTGATCTATGCTATTCCCAAACACTTATGGGCCTGTCCCATTGAGGCGACTCTTTAGGCGACTTTCAGGGACTAGTTTTACTACGATACCTCGTGACAACCTACGACAACCTCCGACAGCAATAATAGTTACCACTGTCGCTTGTAGTCGCCCAAAAGATCGCCTAAGAGGGACAGGCCCTTCAGGCTGCTGCTCGGTGAATCCTGGAGGACAACCAGTGGCTGCTGGAAGTAGGTACCAAGTACTGGGTAGAAACAGTGGAAGATAATGGCCTTCAAATGGGGGTGGTTGGAGAAAGCATCCTGCTTGTCTGCTAGATTTTCACTTACTGTAACTGCAGGAAAAATGTTCCCGATGTTGGGGGAGTTCAGAACCAGGGGTCACAGTTTAAGAATAAAGAGTAGGCCAGATGAGGACAAACGTTCTTCACCCAGAGAGTTGTGAATCTGTGGAATTCTCTGCCACAAAAGGCAGTGGAGGCCAATTCACTGGATGTTTTCAAGAGAGTTACATTTCGCTCTTGGGGCAAGCGAAATCAAGGGGTATGGGGAATAACAGGAAAGAGGTACTGATTTTAGATGAACAGCCATGATCATATCGAATGGCAGTGCTGGCTCGAAGGGCCGAATGGTCTATTCCTGCACATATTTTCTATGTTTCTATGCTTGAGAATATGGCAATAAAACAACCACTTGATTTTGAAGCATTCATGCATGGTGGAGGTATAATGTGGTCATAGAGTGATACAGTGTGAAAACAGGCCCTTCGGCCCAACTTGCCCACATGTCCCGCCAACATGTCCCAGCTACACTATCTGATTTTGGTCCATATCCCTCCAAACCTGTCCTATCCATGTATCAGTCTAACTGTTTCTTAAATATTGGGATAGTCCCTGCCTCAACTACCTCCTCTGGCAGCTTATTCAAAACACCCACCACCCTTTGTGTGGATAAACTTACCCCTACCAAAGTTACCTCTTAAAAATACTTCAAACAAAAAACATTGATATCATACTTCTACAGTGCACTAAAACATGATTTTAATACATCAAATTTCAAAAAGTCCCTACCCTTCCCCCACTCGATTGCTCCACTCCCTCACCGGGTACCCCCAAGGTGAGTGATCAGTGATCACTAAGACACCCCATTTTCAAAAACGCTGCATAGCCCCTGTTCAGACAGAGAGCAGTGCCAGATGAGAGCAGAGAACTGAAGTCAGTTGTCCATGATGCCTGGATCCCAATGCTCAGCGCTTCGTGTTTCGGAGTCGGCTAATGTTATTGATTTGTAATTTTTATTATTAGAAACATATGTATGAAAATTGCAATATTTTACATAAACAAAAATACATCATTAAATACTTTCATATCATACTAATAATTGAGATTTAGGACTCTATGCTTCTATACGCTTTTTAATTTATTTTTATATAAGTAAGAAAAGATAGAGATAAATAATGAAAAAAATATGAAAGCGAATGGAGTATTAATCATTATTCCGTCGTTGGAGATATAGGCATGATTTATTATATTTCTTTCTTCATCCATTCTAATATTCAGGCCTCAGTCAAGCCCTCGTACCGAGCCGTTATGACTCTGTAAATATTCAATATGTGGAGACCATATCCTCTGAAGAGATCTAACCTGTCCATTAGGACAAGCCTCAATCTCTCCAGATGAAGAGTCTCCGACATTTCTGTATTCCACATTTTGATTGTAGGGGATGTAGGGCCTTTCCAAAATTTTAATATTATTTTTTTCCCAATTATTAACCCATAAATCAATAAAAATTCTCTGGCTTGTTGTTACTATTTGTTCTGTTTCCAATATTCCTAGTATTATTAGCTTTGAATCGGGTGTCTGTTATATTATATAGTTATATTAACAACATTCGAAATTATCCTAAATATTTCAATCCAGAATTTTGTAATTTTTATACAATTTGTAAATGAGTGTGCCAGATTGGCTTCTAAATGTTGACATTTATCACATATAGGAGATACTTTTTGGGAACATATTATGTAGTTTGGTTTTTGAATAATATAATCTATGTAATATTTTAAACTGTATAAGAGAGTGTTTAGCAATTTAGCGAACAATGATGTATATGTTGTAAACTATCATCCCATATTTCTGGTCTAATAGTTTGACAATTCATTTTCCCACGATCGTCTATGCATTTCTGTTGATGGGACATCACCTTCCAATAAGATGTTATATATATATGAAATCATTTTTTTCTGTATTTGGATGTTTATTCAAACATTCATCTAATATTTCTATCTTTGTATTTCTGAGTTCTTGCGTATTTGCTTTAACATAATCTCTAATTTGTAAGTATCTAAAGTACTCTTTAGATTGTTGTCCATAAATTTGATGTATGTCTTGAAATGAAAGGAAGAAGTTTTCCCTATAGAGATCCCCAATCTTAATAATTCCATTATTTTTCCATTGTGAAAAAGCTTTATCCATCATTGAAGGTTTAAAACGTAACATTATTTACAATGCTAAGAGATAGTGGTATAGATTTTAATTTTAATGTTTTCTTTATTTGTTTCTGTAGATGGTTTATATGCAACCAATAATATAGTTACCCTCACTCCCATTAACCCCGCCCCAGTTAACATCAATCATAACGCCTTCCCCTCAGTAGGAAAATGTAGCGGTGCTTGAAGGTGTATGTAATACCCAGTGCTATCATTAAAAGATGTTGTACAATTAAGAGCTTGTAAAGTTTTCATTTACATGGTGTCAGAAGTGGAAGATACTTGCGTCTCCTGTTTATCGGTTTTTTATTTCTTTTTTTTGATTTGTGTTTTTTGTGCTTTGGATCTCTCTGGCCATGGCGTCCTCTTGCAGAAAGCCCGAGCAGCTTTGTCTTTGATGCTGACATCTCTGAGCGCTGGGCCACGTTTGAATTTGATTTCACACACTTTGTCAACGTCGCACACCGCGCTGATCCTGACTCCCTTAAAGCTTCCCTCCTACACTCAACCTTGTCGGACCTGATGCCATGAAGAGAGCCAGAACTTTCACCTACGCTCCAGCGATCCTGGGCGTCGATGATGAGGTGATTACTCCTGCAGAATCTGCTGACGACCCCGCTTGCCTGCTACGTAAGTTCAGGGAGATTTGTGACCTGCCCTCGAACCGCATTCTAGAGAGGGCACGGTTTTTTACAAGGAGACAGTTGCCTGATGAATCCTGTTGAATGTTTTATTGCTGATTTGCGTCATCTCGCCCAGCGGTGCCGTTTTGGCGACATGACAGACCAGCTCACTAGAGACATTTTAGTAACTGGCATGCGTGACCAGAAGCTGCGATGTGAGCTTTTGAGGGATCCGATCTAACGTTGGACAAAGCTATGCATGCCTGCAGATTGTCTGAGGTCGTTGTTTTGCAAGAGGACCACCGGGACTCGGGCAATAAATCTGTCAACCTGGCTGGGTTTAGGAGCCCACAGCCTCGGGTGGGAAACAATGTTTTTTTCTGCCGCGTGCCCCGCCCTGGACCTGGCGATGTGCCCCGAAAAAGGTGCCCGAACTGTAACTACATGCACCATAGACTGTCGACGTGTCCCGCCTCTGTAAAACCTGTAACTTTTGTAAAAAGCTGAACCATTTCTCAGCCTCCTGTCGCTTACCTCCGTTCCCGTGGGAGCCAGGCACAAGCTTCCAGTCCCAGTCTAAACATGCTGGTGCAATCTGATCTCTGTTTCGACTCACAGCCCAATTTAGTTGAATGCAATGGTGCAGAGCCAATTAATTCTGCCGAGGACTCTCATGTGTTTACCCTCCTACAGACACCCGCCCACCGCAATGATCCCTCCGTACCTGTGACTGTCAATGGGCGTAACCTTCTCCGCCAAATTAGATTACTGGCGCGAAAGTCAATGTTTTGTCCATGAATCTTTTCAACAAGATAAGGAATAATGAGCCTCTGGTTGTTGACGATGCTACCCCTGCACGCCTATGGTGGAGAGATTCTAAGGCCTGCGGGGAGGGCCACTTTAACTTGCGTGCTGCAAAAGGCCACAAGAAACCTGGTTTTCTATGTTTTGAACTCTGACTGTGTAACCCTGTTGGGCAACCGTGCGTGCCAGGATCTTGGCCTGGTCTCCTTTGACCGCACGGTCCACAAAGTGCAACTGTCGTTTGACCCGGTTGCTGAATACCAGGACCTGTTCGACGATGACCTGGGAAGTTACCAGTGTCATACCATATTTCCATTGACCCAAATATACAACCCGTGGTCCGCGCACCTCACAGGGTGTCTCACGCCATGAAGGACAAGGTCGAGGCGATGCTCAACGAGATGGTCGAAAAGGGGGTGCTAGTAGCAGTTAGCAAGCCCACCGATTGGGTCTCACCATGGTTGCCACGATTAAGAAAGACAAGAACGAGATACGCGTGTGTATCAACCCGAAGGACTTAAACCTTGCCATCAGGCGACCACATTTACCCCATGCGGTCTGTTGAGGATGTGGCGGCAAAGGTCGGGCAAGCCACCATCTTTTCAGTCCTAGACGCTAAGAACTCGTTTTGGCAGATCCCGTTGGACAAAGCGTCTTCTGACCTGACGACCTTCGCCACACCGTTCGGCAGATTCAAGTTCCTGCGAATGCCATTCGGCATCACTTCTGCTAGCGAGGTGTTCCAGCGGACGATGGAGCAATTATTCGCGGACCTGCCATGTGCCATCATCGTGGATGATATCCTGGTTTATGGGAAGGACATTGCCGAGCACGACCTGAACCTCCGCCGCGTCCTGGATCGCGCGCGACGGTCGCACCTGAAGCTGAATCCCAAGAAGTGCCGGTTTCGTGTCTCAGAGGTCACGTATGTTGGACATGTTTTTCACCCCTAACGGACTGAAGCCCGACCCCTTGAAGGCAGCTGCCATCTCCGAAATGGCAGCCCCCACCGACGTGCCAGGTCTGCAACGATTCTTGGGCATAGTGAACTACCTTGGCAAGTTTATACCAAACCTCAGTGAGCTGAGTGCTCCCCTGCGGCAGCTGACAAAAAAGGATATCGCCTGGGTCTGGCTCCCACATCACCAGCAGGCCTTTGACTTCCTCAAGTCGAAAACTGATTAGCACTCCGACGTTGCGGTTCTTCGACGTGGGTCGCCCCATCACCGTCACCTGTGACGCTTCCAAGTTCGGCCTGGGTGCGGCCTGCCTTCAGTCTGTCGATGGATCGCTGCATCCTGTCTCCTATGCCTCCCGCACCATGACGGACACCGAGCAGCGGTACGCTCAGATCGAGAAAGAGCTGCTCGCGGTGGTGTTCGCCTGCTCCAAGTTCAGAGACTTCCTGTTCGGCAGCAGATTTACGGTCGAAACCGACCACCAGCCACTGGTGACAATCCTGAACAAGCCGATTCATGCTGCCCCTGCCAGGCTGCAGCGTATGATGCTGCAGCTCCAGCGTTTCGACTTTGACATAATCTACAAGAAGGGCACCGAGATGCACATTGCGGACACCCTGTCGCGCGCCCCCGCGGACCTCCTGCGCTCGCCACCCCTACGAAACAGAGGACTTGCTCGTACTGGGCGTTAACTTTATTCCCACCAAGCAGCTACAGGTTTTGGCCGAGCACACCGCTGCCGATCCGGTTTTGCAGCAGCTTGCCTCGGTGATTAAAGCAGGGTGGCCAACAAAGCGCTCCGCCGCGCCATCTGAAACACAGCCTTTCTTCCTGGTCCGCGACGAACTGTGCTCCAGGATGGCGTTATCGTCAAGGGACATAAAGTTGTGGTCCCGTCCTCCCTGTTTGACTTTTACTTTTGTGCAGCCCACAGCGGACACCCTGGGGTCGATGCAACACTCGCCCACGCTCAGTGCCAATTCTATTGGCCTGGAATGGCCAAATATATCCGAGACCGAGTTTCTGCCTGCTCCACGTGCAACAGTCTTGCGCCACACCAGCAGCGACAGCCCCTGCTGCAACAGCCCGCCCCTGCCTTGGCCTGGTCCTCGCTGGCTGCCGACATATTCGAGTGGCGTGGTAACCACTACCTTGTCCTGGTCGACTCGTACTCCAACTGGTTCGAAGTGGATTTGCTGACATCCCTCACGTCGGAGATGGTGATCCGCAAGCTGCGGAAACACTTCTCCACTTTTGGGACCCCTGTCAGGCTGCAGACTGACAACGGCAGGCAGTTTACAAGCCGAGAATTCAAAAGCTTTGCCGACAAGTGGAACTTCGTGCATTTCACCAGCAGCCCAGAGTACCCACAGAGCAACGGCCTAGCAGAACGGGCCGTCCGCAGCGCCAAGCTTCTGATGGAACAGGCGCGACTATCCAATTCTGATTTGTATTTGGATCTCCTGAACCTCAGGAATGTTTCCAGGGATCCGGCCATGGGGGTCACCTGCTCAGCGTCTGATGTCCAGAACTACCAGATCCACCGTCCCGATTGCCCAGCGCCAGCTGAAACCTCGGGTGCTGGACCCGCCTCCGTGCAGAGGCGAATTCAAGAGAAACATGACAGCCAGCGGCGTTCCCACGATCGTCGTGCAGACCACTCGATCCTCTGTTGCCCGGACAGGTTGTTCGATTGCAGACCGCCAGTGTCACTACCGTCTGGCCACCGTGGTTGGGGTGGCCGACTCACCTCGTTCGTATCTGGTCGACTGTGAGGGTTCCATCTACCGAAGAAGCCGACAACACCTGCTTGCGGTTAATGAGCCACAGCCGCAGCCCCCTGGGCCCTATGCCCCTCCACTCTCCTATCAGCAGCCGGCTGCCGCCCCGGCTGGTGTTCCCTGCATGCCTCTGTCCCCGTCGCGGGCGCCTCGTTCCCCTCTGCACGGGTCCCCTGTTGCCGATCGCGGTTTCTCCCTCTCCTGTTTATTTCTCCCACCCCAATGCCCTTCCCTGGTTCCCCAGCTGCCTTGCATCCTCCTGCTTCTTCTGCTCTTTCGGGGGAGGGGAGACATCCGTACGCGCTCGGGCAGGATCAGTAAGCCGCCTGTTCACTACGGCGATTTCGTTTAATTCTGCTGTTTAATTCTGTTGTCGTGACAACAATCTGTTTTTTGATTTCTAAGGGGAAGGATGTAGATGGTTTATATGCAACCAATAATATAGTTACCTCACTCCCATTAACCCCGCCCAGTTAACATCAATCATAACGCCTTCCCCTCAGTAGGAAAATGTAGCCGGTGCTTGAAGGTGTATGTAATACCCAGTGCTATCATTAAAAGATGTTGTACACTTAAGAGCTTGTAAAGTTTTCATTTACAGTTTTCAAATACGTATTCCACTTCCTATTATTGGGTTATCACTATATGTTTTCTTAGCTAAATTAGTATTAGCGAATATTATAGAACTAATATCAAAAGGAGAACAATCTTCTTTTTCCATATTTAACCAAGTTGGTTGATTATCTATTTCTTCTAACCAAAAATTCATATTTTTAATGTTAACTGCCCAGTAATAAAACATACAATTTGGTAGAGCTAGACCTCCATTTATTTTTGGTTTACATAAATGTTTTTTGTTTATTCTATGGCACTTATAATCCCAAATTAAGTTAGTGACTAAGGAGTCCACCTTTTAAAGACATTTTTTAGGGAGATATATCGGGATTGATTGGAAAAGGTATAATAATTGTGGAAGAAACACCATTTTTATTATATTAATTTTGCCTATCATCGATATAGGTAAAGTTTTCCAATATTCTTATTTAATTTGTTCAATAATAGTGGAAAATTAGCTTTAAATAAGGAGTCAAATCTTTTTGTTACAAAGATTCCAAGATATTTAAATTTTTCATTTGTTATCTTAAAAGGGAATTGTTGTAATATATGTAAATTGTTTACCGTTATTGGCATAAGTTCATTTTTATTCCAGTTAATACTATATCCTGAATAGGATCCAAATTCAGTTATTAATTTTAACAAATTACGGATACTAGTTTCTGGTTTTGTGATGTAAAGTAGCACATCATCCGCATATAGAGAGATTTTTATTTTTAGTGTCTCTAGTATCGTATCCATATATTTCCGGATGTGATCTCACCATCAGAGCTAACGGTTCTATTGCCAATGCAAACAATAAAGGGGATAAAGGACAACCTTGTCTGCAACCACGAGATAAATTGAATTTAGGTGATAACATTTGATTTGTTATTATTCGAGCTGTCGGATTTTGTATATAGCAATTTGATCCAGTTAATAAACTTTTCTCCAGTTTAAAAGCTTCCATAACTGAGAACAAGTAAGGCCATTCCACTTGATCAAAGGCTTTCTCTGCATCTAACGAAATAACTACTAGGTCTTTATTAATATCTCTTTTCGAGTATATAATATTGAATAACCGTCTCAAATTATACGAAGAGTATCATTTTGGTATAAATCCTGTTTGATCAGGGTGAACTAATTTAGTAACAACTAAACTTAACCTTTGTGCTAATATTTTAGTTAATATCTTTTGATCGGTATTTAGAAGAGCTATTGCTCTAAATGATCCTGGTTCATCCAAGTCTTTGTTTATTTTGGGTAAAAGTGTTATAATAGATTCATTTAATGTTTCTGGTAGTTTTTGCTGTGTATATATATGATCATATAGTAATTTCAAACGTGTACAATCTGATCTGTAATTATTGATTTGTAATTAGTCTCATTTGTAATTAGTTGACAAAACGTTAATATATTAATCTGGAATATCCAGGGGGGGTGGGATAAGTGTAATATTAAAATGACATGCAAGGTGCCAGGCTCTCTGTCACAATATACTGCCTCGATAACCCATTATTTCCTTCAGTTAAATATTGGGAAGGTAGCACTATTGTAATTTGTCACTCAACTATTATGTTTGTTTACCTCACTGACTATTTCTACCCCCGCCCCCTGCAAATTCCTTTGACAGGTTCAATAGAAATGTCCCCAATCTCGTTGTTTTATTAATTGAACATGTAGATAAACATCCTCAAGGAGTGTAATCAGATGGAAAATGATTCAGATGTGATGTTTAAGAGCTTGTTCAAAGAAGGGGCATATTTTAAAGGAGTGATGGAGATACTTGCAGGGGAATGTGTGAGGAGATTATTATTGGTCTTTAGTTTTAGCTTGAATCAGGACATCTGAAGATTCAAAGTTTAATATACTAATTGTGCTGATACTGACTCCAACCGACCATGTAATGAATACTATCCATTCCGGAGGTTTTATTTTTCTGATGCCATTTACACATCACTTGGATTTCAATCACTTCAATGTAAAGGTAATTGAGAATGGGGAGCATTGGAACAAACAATTGCCCTCGGTACTTATTAACTGTAATATAATAATGTATGCATGTTGATAGGTGCAATCAAAACAAAGATCTTTTTATCATTGTTGTGTTATGAATACCACAGAAAATATTATGTACTCTCAAGATCACATTTAATGGAATAATATTGCTTAAATGTATAGTTATTGGACTTTGCATTTCGAAAAAGTCCCAGCTGAGAGGAAGACAGCAAAATACTGAAAATATTGGGGGTGAAAATGACTTCAGGACAGTTTATTAGGAAAATGAAGGAAATGGTAACAGAATACATACAGCTGAGTGAGTATAATTTTATGGATGAGAAATTGTGTTCAACCAATTGATGATTTATTTGACAAAGTAACTAGCATGTTAGATAACAAGGAAGCCAATGGATGTAACGCATTTTGTTATCCATAATTTGGTCTGTGAAGTGCCCCATAAAGGATTACCGCATTAGATAAGCACCGTGGACTTGAACGTAATAGGTTAAGTCCAGGGGGTCAGATATGTGGCTTTATGTGTGGGCCAGATATATTCTCAGTACAGAGGGGCTAGGAGCAAGGCCAAGTGTGCATCCAGAGTCAAGGTCTGGAATAGTACTAGGTGTGCTGTCAAAGCTGGGACAATGGGAGTGTCCATCACTGGGATCCTAAGCAGGTAAGCAGTTATGATCAGGGTAGAATAGGGGGCCAGGTGTAAGGCTGGACTCAGGGTCAGGAATGAGAGAAGGTATGCAACTGGAGTCAGGGTCAGGAGTAGTACCAGGTGTGCAGTGAGACCCAGGTTGGTCAACATTGGCCAAGTGTGGCCAATGATCAAATTATAATCTGATTTCCATACATGAATACACTAAGATCATTCATGTGCTGCACCTGTTGATCATATCTTGGCTCTACTGTGGAATGTAATTAGGAATGTAATTTAACCTAACCTTATTCATAGCTAATCCAATTTAAAGCATAAATATTGCATTCAAGTGTAAGTTAAAAGACTCGCAACAGTATGCACCAGATTGCACAATTTCAAGCTGAAAAATGCAAAAGCTCCGTACCAATGGGAGACTCTTCCTCAGACCTGAAGGGCCTGTTTCCACGCTGTGTCTCTGAACTAAGCCACAACCCTCTCTGAATGAGAGTGCCTGGTCTCTGTGGCCCAGGTGTGAAACGGCCGGACACTTGAGACACTGAGTGCCGACAAACACTTCCTCATCTCCCACCCACTCTGCACATTATCTTCACAGAACCAAGCGTTAAAAATAACCAGTCTCTTAGCAACTGCACTGTCAGTGCAGACATACACAGAAGATGTAACTAATCAATAACAATAGACCTTGCCATCTCCATTATGGTCAGAGAGCTGTGAAATATTCACCCTCCCCTGAAAACAGTGGATCAGTGTCAGGGTCTCTGATAGACACAAATTTCTGGAGTAACTCAGCGGGACAGGCAGCGTCTCTGGGGAGAAAGAAATGGGTTACATTTCGGGCCGAGAGCCTTCTTCAGACTGATCAGAAGCAGGGTCTCTACCTCTTTGTGGCCAAGCTATTGATTTCATTCACACTTTATTGCTGAACGATTCTTTGGCCATTGTCAAAACCCCCTGAAAACAGTGAAAGGTGTGCATTTCCATAGCACCTCAGTGCACTCTAATACCAGTGAAGCCTTTACAATGGGCGGTAATCGTTCTATTATAGACGATGGAGCAGCCATATAGCCTGACCTCAGGTGCTGATTGTGTGGAGTCTGCATGTCCTCCCTGTTATCGCGTGGGCCCCCTCCGGCTGCCCCAGTTTCCTCCCACATCCAAAAAACGTGCGGGTTTGTAGGTTAATTGGTCCTCTGTATATTGCCCCTAGTGTATAGGGAGTGGATGAGAAAGTGGGATAACATAGAACTAGTGTGAACTGGTGATCGCTGGTCAGCGTGGACCCGGTTTGTTTCCATGCTGTGTCTCTAAACTAAAAATTGAGAAACTGAGGATGAATATTTTGAAGTGAAGAATCTGACTTTAAATGGATGAAGGAACTGCAGATGCAGGTGGTCTCGACCCATTCCTTCTCTCCAGAGATGCTGCCTGACCCGCTGAATTAGTCTAGCATTTTGTGTCTATCTTCTTTAAGTGGGCACTCACGGTGGCGCAGCAGTAGAGTTGCTGCCTTACAGCGAATGCAGCACCGGAGACCCGGGTTCAATCCCGACTACAGGTGCTGCCTGTACGGAGTTTGTACGTTCTGCCCGTGACCTGCGTAGGTTTTCTCGGAGACCTTCGGTTTCCTCCCACACACCAAAGACGTACAGGTTTGTAGGTTAATTGGCTTGGTATAAATGTAAAGTTTGTCCCTAGTGCTGTGTGGGGTTGTGTTAATGTGAGGGGATCGATGGTCGGCGCGGACCTGGTGGGCCGAACGGCCTGTTTCCGCGCTGTATCTCTAAACAAAGTGAAACAAAAAGTGCATGAAGATGTAAGGTGAAGTAGGAATGATGTGAAATGTTTTAAAGAAGGAACTGCAGATGCTGGAGAATCGAGGGTACACAAAAAGCTGGAGAAACTCAGCGGGTGCAGCAGCATCTAAGGAGCGAAGGAGATAGGCAACGTTTCGGGCCGAGACCCTTCTTCAGACTGGTCAGGGAAACGAGAGATATAGACGGTGATGTGGAGAGATAAGGAACAATGAGTGAAAGATATGCAAAAAAGTATCGGTGATAAAGGGAACAAGCCATTGTAAGCTGTTTGTGGTGTGAAAATGAGAAGCTGGTGCGACTAGGGTGGGGGAGAGATAGAGATAGAGGGAATGCCAGGGCCCCAGGGCTGAGGGAGAGGTGGGAAGGGGAGGAGACAGCAAGGGTTAACAGAATTGAGAAAATTCAATATTCAAGCCCAAAGGATGCAGACTCCCCCAAGCGGAATATGAGGTGCTGTTCCTCCAGCTTGCGGTGTTGCTCACTCTGGCCGTGGAGGAGGCCCAGGACCGAGAGGTCGGATGTGGAATGGGAGACAGGGGAGTTGAAGTGCTGAGCCACCGGGAGCTCCCCATTCCCCCACTCGCAAACAGGCAGAGTCCCCCTGGTCCTCACCTTTCACCCCACCAGCCGGCAAATACAACATATAGTCCTCCGCCAGTTTCGCCACCTCCAACGTGACCCCTCCACCCGCCACATCTTCCCATCTCCCCCCCTGTCTGCCTTCCGCAAAGACCGCTCCCTCCGCAACTCCCTTGTCCATTCTTCCCTCCCCTCCCACTCTACCCCTTCCCCGGGCACTTTTCCCTTGCAACCGCAAGAAATGCAACACTTGTCCCTTCACCTCCCCCCTCCACTCCTTTCAGGGACCCAAGCAGTCCTTCCAGGTCCGACAGAGTTCACCTGCACCTCCTCCAACCTCATCTACTGCATCCGCTGCTCCAGATGCCAGATGATCTATATCGGTGAGACCAAGCGGAGGCTTGGCGATCGCTTCGCCGAACACCTCCGCTCGGTCCGCAATAACCAACCCGACCTCCCGGTGGCTCAGCACTTCAACTCCCGCTCCCATTCCACATCCGACCTCTCGGTCCTGGGCCTCCTCCACGGCCAGAGTGAGCAACACCGCAAGCTGGAGGAACAGCACCTCATATTCCGCTTGGGGAGTCTGCATCCTTTGGGCTTGAATATTGAATTTTCTCAATTCTGTTACCCCTTGCTGTCTCCTCCCCTTCCCACCTCTCCCTCAGCCCTGGGGCCCTGGCATTCCCTCTATCTCTATCTCTCCCCCACCCTAGTCGCACCAGCTTCTCATTTTCACACCACAAACAGCTTACAATGGCTTGTTCCCTTTATCACCGATACTTTTTTGCATATCTTTCACTCATTGTTCTTTATCTCTCCACATCACCGTCTATATCTCTCGTTTCCCTGATCCCTGACCAGTCTGAAGAAGGGTCTTGGCCCGAAACGTCGCCTATCTCCTTCGCTCCTTAGATTCTGCTGCACCCGCTGAGTTTCACCAGCTTTTTGTGTACCCATGATGTGAAATGTTAGTCCCTGTGCCCATCGTAAAGGAGGGGAGGAGAGAGGGGAGGAGGAGGAGGAGGGGAGGGGGCGAGAGGGGGGGAGGAGGGGGGGGGAGGGAGAGGGGGGAGGGAGAGGGGGGAGGGGGGGGGGGGGAGGGAGAGGGGAGGAGGGGGGAGGGGGTCGGGCATTGAGTCAGTAGCGGTAATTATGTTAAATGCTCACAGATCCCCTGCATTCATTAACTATCGGCCACAGAAGTACATTTATGGATTTCTGCTGTGCTGATGTTGTTAAGAAGCAAACCTTTGTGCCACAGGGGGCTTTAACAAGGACAATCATTGCACACCTCCTGCCAATCCACTGTCTGCAACATCTTTTATAAAGGTCACTTTGACAAAGGCTCTGTTAGTAATCATTATAACCAGATTAATTATGTTAATTAGATATCCTGCCCCCCTCGCTGCATTTTGTATCTTATTTCAATGTCAGATAATTAATCCGAGCCCCGGGTGGGGAAGCAAACTTCTTCCTCACATAATTGTTTTAAATTTGCATAGAATTTACAGCCTGCAGTCTGGTCTGGCTCATCTCTTAGATACAGCACAAAAACAGGCCCTTCGGCCCACCGAGTCCATGCCAACCAACTTTCACCCGTTCACATTATTTCCATGTGTAGAAAGGAACTGCAGCTGTTGGTTTAAACCGAAGATAGACACAAAAAGCTGGAGTAACTCAGCGGGACGGGCAGCATCTCTGGAGAGAAGAAATGGGTGATGTTTCGGGTCGAGACCCTTCTTCAGAACATTAGTTCTATGTTATCCCATTTTTGCATCCTCTCCCTGCACACTAGGGCCAATTTACAGAGGGCTAATTAAGCTGCAAACCCGCACGTCTTTGGGATGTGGGAGGAAACCGGAGCACTCGGACATGCAAACCTTCGGATTCTCCTATTTGCTTCAGTAAAAATTGTACATTGACCCTAGTGAGTTGGATAATGCTGCTGTGGACAAGGTATTGATTTCATTAACACTTTATTACTGAACTATTCTTTGGCCATTGCTAAAATGAGAATAAATAAAGTCATGCATTTCTGTAGCACCGACATGCACTTTAATGCTAGTGAAGCATTTACAAAGAGCGTTAAACTATTGACCCTAGTGTGTAGGATAGTGCTAGCCGGCGCGGACTCAGAGGGCCGAAGGGCCTGTTTCTGTGCTGTGTCTCTGAAGTCTAAAGTCTACAATGTACCTTGTGATGTTCTCCTGGTTAAAGAAGCTCGACAGACAGATTGCATCAGTGCTTTGTTCTATCTTGGTGAATATTGCTGAGATATAGGTACACCAGGCCACCATCTCGAGCCACTGACGAGCACCAGGCCACCATCTCGAGCACCATAACCGACTTCATCAGCTCCGGCTCCCTACCCCCCCCGAGCCTCCGACCTCATCGTTTCCCAGCCCCGCACGGCCCGATTTTACCTTCTCCCCAAAATCCACAAACCCGACTGCCCTGGCAGACCCATTGTCTCTGCCTGTTCGTGTCCCACCGAACACATTTCCACATACCTTGACGCCATCCTATCCCCCTTTGTTAAATCTCTCCCCACCTATGTTCAAGACACCTCAGACACTCTCCGTCGGCTCCGCGCATTCCATTCTCCAGGCCCCCATCCTCTCATCTTTACCATGGACGTCCAGTCACTCTACACCTCCATCCCCCACCAGGACGGTCTCAAAGCCCTCCGGTTCTTCCTCGACCAGAGGAGCAACCCATACCCGTCCACTGACACCCTCCTCCGCCTAGCAGAGTTGGTCCTCACCCTCAATAACTTCTCTTTTGATTCCTCCCATTTCCTCCAAACACAAGGCGTAGCTATGGGCACACGCATGGGCCCCAGCTACGCTTGCCTCTTTGTTGGGTACGTTGAACAATCCTTGTTCTCGGCGTACCAGGGCCCCATCCCCGACCTCTACCTCCGTTACATCGACGACTGCTTTGGTGTCACCTCCTGCACCCACACACAATTGACTGACTTCATCCATTTCACTACCAACTTCCATCCGGCACTCAAATACACTTGGACCATTTCCGACACTTCCCTACCATTCCTTGACCTCACCATCTCTATTGCAGGTGATACGCTCCTGACCGACATCCACTACAAACCTACTGACTCCCACAGCTACCTGGACTACTCATCCTCCCACCCTGCTTCCTGTAAGGACTCCATCCCCTATTCCCAATTCCTCCGTCTACGCCGCATCTGCTCCCAGGATGAGGTGTTGCAACACCAGGACATCACAAATGGCCTCATTCTTCAGAGAACGGGGATTCCCCTCCCCCACTATTGATGAGGCTCGCACCAGGATCTTCTCCATACACCGCAACACTGCCCTCGCTCCCCATTCCCCCACTCGCAAACAGGGCAGAGTCCCCCTGGTCCTCACCTTTCACCCCACCAGCCGGCAAATACAACATATAGTCCTCCGCCAGTTTCGCCACCTCCAACGTGACCCCTCCACCCACCACATCTTCCCATCTCCCCCCCCTGTCTGCCTTCCGCAAAGACCGCTCCCTCCGCAACTCCCTTGTCAATTCTTCCCCTCCCCTCCCACTCTACCCCTTCCCCGGGCACTTTCCCTTGCAACCGCAAGAAATGCAACACTTGTCCCTTCACCTCCCCCCTCCACCCCTTTCAGGGACCCAAGCAGTCCTTCCAGGTCCGACAGAGGTTCACCTGCACCTCCTCCAACCTCATCTACTGCATCCGCTGCTCCAGATGCCAGATGATCTATATCGGTGAGACCAAGCGGAGGCTTGGCGATCGCTTCGCCGAACACCTCCGCTCGGTCCGCAATAACCAAACCCGACCTCCCGGTGGCTCAGCACTTCAACTCCCCCTCCCATTCCACATCCGACCTCTCGGTCCCTGGGCCTCCTCCACGGCCAGAGTGAGCAACACCGCAAGCTGGAGGAACAGCACCTCATATTCCGCTTGGGAGTCTGCATCCTTTGGGCTTGAATATTGAATTTTCTCAATTCTGTTAACCCTTGCTGTCTCCTCCCCTCCCACCTCTCCCTCAGCCCTCGGGCCCTGGCATTCCCTCTATCTCTATCTCACTCCCCCACCCCAGTCGCACCAGCTTCTCATTTCACACCACAAACAGCTTACAATGGCTTGTTCCCTTTATCACCGATACTTTTTTGCATATCTTTCACTCGTTGTTCCTTATCTCTCCACATCACCGTCTATATCTCTCGTTTCCCTGATCCCTGACCAGTCTGAAGAAGGGTCTCGACCCGAAACGTCGCCTATCTCCTTCGCTCCTTAGATGCTGCTGCACCCGCTGAGTTTCTCCAGCTTTTTGTGTACCCTTGCTGAGATATAGATGGACACCACTAGCAGAGATAGATCAGTAAACGTACAGCAGCCCTGAGAGCTCAGGGGTTTTATGCAATTAAGGTGTTTTTTTTTTATTAGTTGAAATTCGGGATGAGAAAGACATTCATAAATCTCTTTTAATCACTGTAATTAACTTCCCTGGGGAAAATGGAATCTAATTAACTGTTTGGATCTGTTGATTACTAATTCAAGGTTTCACATCTCACAGAGAATGGGTTGCAGAGAAATACGCATTGATGTAAAGCAGACGGACGGCCTGGTGCATGAAGTGTTGTCATAGAGTTATTTAGGAAGGAACACCGTTACAACACTGCCCATCACTTACCTTGCAGATAAACACAGGTACTTAATACAGAGGGAGACAAGGAACTGCAGATGCTGGCTTACAAAAAAACACACACAGTGCTGGAGTAACTCAGCGGGCCAGGCAGCATCAGATCGAGGTGCAAGGTTACTGTCGTTGCCTGAAACCTCTGCACTAACTGTTCCACAAATGTCTACTGCTTGCAGGAAAAATGTTCCCAATGTTGGGCGAGTCCAGAACCAGGGGCCACAGTCTTAGAAAAAGGGGAGGTCATTTAAGACTGAGATGAGAAAAAACGTTTTCACCCTGAGAGTTGTGAATTTATGGAATTCCCTGCCACAGAGGGCAGTGGAGGCCAAATCACTGGATGGATTTAAGAGAGAGTTAGATAGAGCACTAGGGGCTAGCGGGGTCAAGTGATATGGGGAGAAGGCAGGCACGGGTTATTGATAGGGGACGATCAGCCATGATCACAATGAATGGCGGTGCTGGCCTGAAGGACTTAATGGCCTCCTCCTGCACCTATTTTTTATGTTTCTATGTAACTTTCTCTTTGATCTTAATCCACTCTTTAAATTGTTCTCACACGTGAGATGAGATTCAATTTGATTTTCCAGCTCGTATTGCATATCGTCAGGCCATTTTGCCCATCAGAACTATGCCAGCTCTCGGCCCAACCTGTCCTTGCCGACCAAGATGCCCCATTTACCCATATTTGGTCCATATCCCCTAAACCTTTAGTAGGCAAGAGTCTGAAGAAGGGTCTCAGCCCAAAACGTCATCCATTCCTTCCCTCCAGAGATGCTGCCTGTTCCACTGAGTTACTCCAGAATTTGTGACTATCCCCTAAACCTATCCTGTCCATGTACCTGTCCAAATGTTTTTAAAATGTTGGTAGAGTACCTGCCTCACGCCCATCAATACCATTCCCCACATCATCCTCTTTCACACGCACACCCCATTCCCCAACCACCCAGCTGCACGAGCAGCATCTTGCAACTAACCTGCACGTCTTTGGCCCGTGGGAGGAAACTAGAGCATTCGGGAGCGGCCAGAACTGCACGCAATACTCCGAACGCTGCCCAAACAAAGACTTATAAAGCTGCATCTTGACTTCCTGACTCTTATACCAATGCCCGACCAATGAAGGCAAGCACAGGTGAGTACTACTGCCAATTACTACAGGTGAGTACTACAGGCAAGTACTACGGGTAAGAACTGCAGGTAAGAATCTCACTGTGGGAAACACACACATTGAGAATCAGTTAGATTCCTATAGCAGGAGAACAATCAGTGAATCTCTATCACATTGTGCCTAAACAGCTTGTGTAAAGCTATGGTAACATCTTGAGTCAGAAGCAGAGTCACGCAGACTTCGATGTTAAGGAAAAGTAGAGCACTGAGAGACAAGTTCTCAACTTTTAAAATATAAATTTTTCACTATTACCATTGTGGAGAACATGAAATGAATGATCATACATTTTGCAGAGCGGAGATACAGCAAAATATAACTCAACGTCAACCTCAGTTTCATTGGCCTACTTTACTTTGTCAGCTGGGAGTTAGTTTAGAGATACAGCACGGAAACAGGCCCTTCGGCCCACCGAGTCCATTCCGACCATCAATCACCCGTTCACACCAGTTCTATGTCATCCCAGTTTCTCGTCCACTCCCTACACACGAGGGCCAATTTGTAGAGGGCCAATTAATCTACAAACCCATAAGTCTTTGGGGTGTGGAAGAAAACTGGAGCCCCCGGAGGAAACCAATGTGATCACAGGGAGGACGTACAAACTCCACACACGGACAGCACCCGAGGTCAGGATCGAACTTGGGTCTCTGGCGCCGAGAGGCAGCAGCTCTACCCCACTGCGCCATTGTACTGCCCTGAAATTCCTTTAGAGTCTAGAGATACTACGCGAAACAGGCCCTTTGGCCCACTAAGTCTGCGCCGGCCAGTGATCAGCCCGTACACTAGCACTATCCTACAGGAACTAGGAACAATTTTAGCAAAGCCAATTAACCTATAAACTTGAAAAATAGCCGTTGATTGTGTGCAGAGCGATGTTTTATTGTGAAGTGAAGTGGTCTGTGTGTGGCAGAGGACAGACTGTCAGGATGGCCTGTTTCCATTATCATCGTTACTTTATTGCATGTCTTTCATTCATTTGTTCAACATCTTTCTATATCACCGTCCATATCTCTCGTTCCCCTTTCCCCTCAGTCTGAAGACTCGACCCTAAACGTCCCCTATTCCTTTACTCCAGAGATGCTGTCTGACCCGCTGAGTTCCTCCAGCTTTTTGTGTCTATCTTCGGTTGAAATCACCCACCCACCACTCTGGAGAAAAACGCTGGGTGACATTTTGGTTTGGAACTGTTCTTCAGCTGCTCCTGAACCAGGAGCTCACGGTTTTCCTTCTTCCTGATGGCAGGAGTGAAAGGAGAGCGTGGCCAGGGTGGTGTGGGTCTCCGATGATGCTGGCTGCCTTTTTGAGGCAGTATTTCTGGTGAATCCCTTCAATGGTGGGGAGGTCAGTACCTGTGATGGACCATTGATGGTGAGGAGGTCAGTACTGTGTGAACCTGCGATGCCTTTCTCAGTGACCTGTGCCTGCACCCCTGGATGCTGACCCCTCCTGCTCTCGGGCAACATGCTCGAAAAACGTTCCGCCAGGCACCCCGGACCCGCAGAAGCGGAGTGGGGGTGAAGCTTGCTCCCTCCAGGGGCTGCTCAGTGCAATGTGTGACCCAGACACATTATATCCTCTGACAGCTAAAATCCAGATCGCGGATGTGATTTTCCGATTCCCCTGAGCTGCACAGAGTCATAGTCTTACAAAAGAGTTATAATATTTTAATGTGACCACCTTGTTCAATTAACTGAAAAAGGTCTTTGCCATGAAGGTCTCATTCTCTCTCGCACATTGTCACTTACAATGAACTATTTTAGAAAGATCTCTGCCATCTCATTTCGCTGAAGAACAGCAGACTATTCATTCACTCTCAGCTCTTGCACCATTCGATGAGGTTGAGACTGATTTAATTTGTAACGTACCGACCCACCATGTTTCTGTAATTCTGCATGGAATAGCCTGAAAGGAAAACACATTTTCAGAAAATATAATAAACATTTATCAGTTGTATTTCTATTAACATGGTACATGGTAAATGGTAGGGAATTGAGGAATGCTGTGGAACAGAGGGATCTAGGAATAACTGTGCATAGTTCCCTGAAGGTGGAATCGCATGTAGATAGGGTGGTAAAGAAAGCCTTTGGTGTGCTGGCCTTTATAAATCAGAGCATTGAATATAGGAGTAGGGAAGTAATGTTAAAATTGTACAAGGCATTGGTAAGACCAATTCTGGAGTATGGTGTACAATTTTGGTCGCCTAGTTATAGGAAGGATGTCAACAAAATAGAGAGAGTACAGAGGAGATTTACTAGAATGTTGCCAGGGTTCCAGCAACTATGTTACAGAGAAAGGTTGAACAAGTTAGGTCTTTATTCTTTGGAGCGCAGAAGGTTAAGGGGGGAATTGATTGAGGTCTTTAAAATGATGAAAGGGATAGACAGAGTTGACGTGGATACGTTTTTTCCCATTGAAGATTCAAACAAGAGGGCATGACATGAGAATTAAGGACAGAGGTTTCGAGGTAACGCGAGGGGGAACTTCTTTACTCAGAGGGTGGTGGCTGTGTGGAATCAGCTTCCAGCAGAAGTGGTGGAGGCAGGATCGATTTTAACATTTAAGAGTAAAGTGGATAGGTATATGGACGTGAAGGGAATGGAGGGGTATGGTCTGAGTGCAGGTAGATGGGACTTGGGGAAAACAAATGGTCGGCACGGACTGGAAGGGCCGAGAGGGCCTGTTTCCGTGCTGTAATTGTTATATGGTTATATGGTTATATGGTTATTAAGATACAACATAGAACAGTACAGGATCAGGCCCTTCAGCCCACAATTTCCATGCTGAATATGGTGCCGTTAAACTAATCTCCTCCACCTGTATGTCACCTATATCCCTTATATCCTGGCATATCCATACACCTATCCACAAGGCTCTTAGACGCCATTATTTACCTGCCTCCACCATCACCACCCCCGGCAGTGTGGTTCCCCCACCACCACCACAACCCCCAGCAGTGTGGTTCCCCTCACCATCACCACCACCACCACCGACAGTGTGATTCCCCACACCACCACCACCCCTGGCAGTGTGGTTCCCCACACCACCACCACCCCTGGCAGTGTGGTTCCCCACACCACCACCACCCCTGGCAGTGTGATTCCCCACACCACCACCACCCCTGGCAGTGTGGTTCCCCACACCACCACCACCCCTGGCAGTGTGGTTCCCCACACCACCACCACCCCTGGCAGTGTGGTTCCCCACACCACCACCACCCCTGGCAGTGTGGTTCCCCACACCACCACCACCCCTGGCAGTGTGGTTCCCCACACCACCACCACCCCTGGCAGTGTGATTCCCCACACCACCACCACCCCTGGCAGTGTGGTTCCCCACACCACCACCACCCCTGGCAGTGTGGTTCCCCACACCACCACCACCCCTGGCAGTGTGGTTCCCCACACTATCACCACCACCGGCAGTGTGTTCCCCCCACCACTCTCTGTGAAATAACTTGCCCCGCACATCTCCTTTAAACTTTCTCCCTCTCGCCTTAAAGCTATGTCCTCTAGTCGGTGACATTTCCAAGCTGGGAAAAAGGTTCTGACTGTCTACCTTCTCTAGACCGCTCTTAATTTTATATACTTCCATTAGTTCTCCCCTCAGCCTCTTCCATTCCAGAGAAAACAATCCAAGTTTGTTCAAACTCTCCTTATTGCTAATGTCTTCTAATGCAGGCAGTAATCTGGTAAACCTCCTGCGCCCATTCGAACGCCTTCATATCTATAATGGGGCGACCAGAACTGCACATAAGCTCCAGATGCAACCAATGTCCTATAAAGCTGCATCATGGCTTCCTGACTCTTCTATGTATTGGCTGACCGATGAAGGCCAGCGATACCACACACCCTCTCTACACCACTTCATCTACCTGGTTGCCACTTTCCGGGACCATCTGATCTTGTCATTGAATTGCCAGAGTGAGCAATCCTTTGGAGAGTGTGTTCCAGATGTTCTCTATATAGGGTGGCAGCGGTAGAGTTGCTGCTTCACAGCAACAGAGACCCGGGTTCCATCCTGACTATGGGAGGTTACACAAAAGGCTGGAGAAACTCAGCGGGTGCAGCAGCATCTAAGGAGCGAAGGAGACAGGTGACGTTTCGGGTCGAGACCCTTCTTCAGACTGGTCAGGGATCAGGGAAATGAGAGATATAGACAGTGATGTGGAGAGATAAAGAACAATGAATGAAAGATATGCAATAAAGTATCGATGAAAGAGGGAACAAGCCATTGTAAGCTGTTTGTGGTGTGAAAATGAGAAGCTAGTGCGACTAGGGTGGGGGAGGGAGATAGAGATAGAGGGAATGCCAGGGCCCGAGGGCTGAGGGAGAGGTGGGAAGGGGAGGAGACAGCAAGGGTTAACAGAATTGAGAAAATTCAATGTTCAAGCCCAAAGGATGCAGACTCCCCAAGCGGAATATGAGGTGCTGTTCCTCCAACTTGCGGTGTTGCTCACTCTGGCCGTGGAGGAGGCCCAGGACCGAGAGGTCGGATACGGAATGGGAGGGGGAGTTGAAGTGCCGAGCCACCGGGAGGTCGGGTTGGTTATTGCAGACCAAGTGGAGGTGTTCGGCGAAACGATCGCTAAGCCTCCGCTTGGTCTCACCGATATAGATCATCTGGCATCTGGAGCAGCGGATGCAGTAGATGAGGTTGGAGGAGGTGCAGGTGAACCTCTGTCGGACCTGGAAGGACTGCTTGGTCCCTGAAAGGAGTGGAGGGGGAGGTGAAGTGTAGCATTTCTTGCGGTTGCAAGGGAAAGTGCCCGGGGAAGGGGTAGAGCGGGAGGGAAGGGAAGAATTGTCCAAGGGAGTTGCGGAGGGAGTGGTCTTTGTGGAAGGCAGACAGGGGGGAGATGGGAAGATGTGGCAGGTGGAGGGGTCACGTTGGAGGTGGCGAAACTGGCGGAGGACTATGTGTTGTATTTGCTGGCTGGTGGGGTGAAAGGTGAGGACCAGGGGGACTCTGCCCTGTTTGCGAGTGGGGGAATGGGGAGCGAGGGCAGTGTTGCGGGGTATGGAGGAGACCCTGGTGCGAGCCTCATCTATAGTGGGGGAGGGGAATCCCCGTTGTCTGAAGAATGAGACCATTTGTAATGACCTGGTGTGGAACACCTCATCCTGGGAGCAGATGCGGCGTAGACGGAGGAATTGGGAATAGGGGATGGAGTCCTTACAGGAAGCAGGGTGGGAGGAAGAGTAGTCCAGGTAGCTGTGGGAGTCAGTAGGCTTGTAGTGGATGTCGGTCAGGAGTGTATCACCTGCAATAGAGAAGGTGAGGTCAAGGAATGGTAGGGAAACGTCGGAAATGGTCCAAGTGTATTTGAGTGCCGGATGGAAGTTGGTGGTGAAATGGATGGTCAGTCAGTTGTGTGTGGGTGCAGGAGGTGACACCAAAGCAGTCGTCGATGTAACGGAGGTAGAGGTTGGGGATGGGGCCCTGGTACGTCGAGAACAAGGATTGTTCGACGTACCCAACAAAGAGGCAAGCGTAGCTGGGGCCCATGCGTGTGCCCATAGCTACGTCTTGTGTTTGGAGGAAATGGGAGGAGTCAAAAGAGAAGTTATTGAGGGTGAGGACCAACTCCGCTAGGCGGAGGAGGGTGTCAGTGGACGGGTATGGGTTGCTCCTCTGGTCGAGGAAGAACCGGAGGGCTTTGAGACCATCCTGGTGGGGATGGAGGTGTAGAGTGACTGGACGTCCATGGTGAAGATGAGGATGGGGACCTGGAGAATGGAATGCGCGGAGACGACGGAGAGTGTCTGAGGTGTCTTGAACATAAGTGGGGGAGGGATTTAACAAAGGGGGACAGGATGGCGTCAAGGTATGTGGAAATGTGTTCGGTGGGGCACGAACAGGCAGAGACAATGGGTCAGCCAGGGCAGTCGGTTATGTGGATTTTGGGGAGATTGTAAAATCGGGCCGTGCGGGGCTGGGAAACGATGAGGTCGGAGGCTCGGGGGGGGTAAGGAGCCGGAGCTGATGAAGTCGGTTATGGTGCTCGAGATGGTGGCCTGGTGCTCGTCAGTGGGGTCATGGTCCAGGGGTAAGTAGGACGAGGATGTAAACTAGTAGCGTGGATAAGGGAGAACCAGTGGATGTGGTATATCTGGACTTCCAGAAGGCTTTCGACAAGGTCCCACATAAGAGATTAGTATACAAACTTAAAGCATACGGTATTAGGGGTTCAGTATTGATGTGGATAGAGAACTGGCTGGCAAACAGGAAGCAAAGAGTAGGAGTAAACGGGTCCTTTTCACAATGGCAGGCAGTAACTAGTGGGGTACCGCAGGCTCAGTGCTGGGACCCCAGCTATTTACAATATATATTAATGATCTGGATGAGGGAATTGAAGGCAATATCTCCAAGTTTGCAGATGACACTAAGCTGGGGGGCAGTGTTCGCTGTGAGGAGGATGCTAGGAGACTGCAGAGTGACTTGGATAGGCTGGGTGAGTGGGCAAATGTTTGGCAGATGCAGTATAATGTGGATAAATGTGAGGTTATCCACTTTGGTGGCAAAAACAGGAAAGCGGACTATTATTTAAATGGTGGCCGATTGGGAAAAGGGGAGATGCAGCGAGACCTGGGTGTCATGGTACACCAGTCATTGAAAGTAGGCATGCAGGTGCAGCAGGCAGTGAAAAAAGCGAATGGTATGTTAGCTTTCATAGCAAAAGGATTTGAGTACAGGAGCAGGGAGGTTCTACTTCAGTTGTACAGGGTCTTGGTGAGACCACACCTGGAGTATTGCGTGCAGTTTTGGTCTCCCAAATCTGAGGAAGGACATTATTGCCATAGAGGGAGTGCAGAGAAGGTTCACCAGACTGATTCCTGGGATGTCAGGACTGTCTTATGAAGAAAGACTGGATAGACTCGGTTTATACTCTCTGGAATTTAGGAGATTAAGAGGGGATCTTATAGAAACTTACAAAATTCTTAAGGGGTTGGACAGGCTAGATGCAGGAAGATTGTTCCCGATGTTGGGGAAGTCCAGGACAAGGGGTCACAGCTTAAGGATAAGGGGAAAAATCCTTTAAGACCGAGATGAGAAAGACTTTCTTCACACAGAGAGTGGTGAGTCTCTGGAACTCTCTGCCACAGAGGGTAGTTGAGGCCAGTTCATTGGCTATATTTAAGAGTGAGTTGGATGTGGCCCTTGTGGCTAAGGGGATCAGAGGGTATGGAGAGAAGCAGGTACGGAATACTGAGTTGGATGATCAGCCATGATCATATTGAATGGCGGTGCAGGCTCGAAGGGCTGAATGGCCTACTCCTGCACCTAATTTCTATGTTTCTATGTCTATGTTTCTATGTGTCCCAGAGTTGGCGCATGGCCTCCGCTTTGTAGAGATCGATGCGCCAGACTACCACGGCACCTCCCTTGTCGGATAAATAGTTCTAGAGCTGGAAGGCTAAGAGGGGGTCCAAGTGGAGGGGGTACGTTGGAGACAGGAAAAGGTCCAAGTCGTGGTGGGCGCGGAACTCATTGAGGTGGGGACGAAGGGGGACAAAGGTAAGACCTCTGCTGAGGACCAACCTTTCAGTGTCGGAGAGGGGCAGGTCCGGGGGGATGGTGAACACGCGGCAAGGATGGGGGTTGTGGCCGGAGGAAGGCAGGTGAGTGCACTGAGGACGGAGCGTTGTGTGGTGGGGGGGTGGAGGGTGGTCAGGGGATGGGGGGGGTATGGGGGCTGTGGTGTGGGTGGGAAAGAGCAGGGGTTACATGGTAGGGGGGGATGGGGAAGACCCAGTGGAATAGCCACTAAGGGGTTGGGGAGACGGGCACTAGGACCCAGTGCCGTTAAAGACAGAGCGGTGGGAGGAGTTAGCAACGTGGAGGCTTCAGGCCCACTGCAGAGTCCAGTCTGCAGGTGAGGCGACGGCTGCGGGCTGCTGGAGGGCGGTGGAGTGTCGTGGGTCGGCGGACCCGAAGGTAGGAGTCCGCGGGCAGTGGAGTCGGGGTCGGCGGGCGATGCGTTGGAGGTCCCGGTGGGCGGGTGGTCGGTCCGACCGGTGAGGCGGCGAGATGAGTGGGGTGCGGTGCGGCGGCCGTGTTCGGGGAGCCCCGGTCTGGCGGCGATGCAAGGTGAGGCGGGTGTGGTCTTCGGCGGGCCCAGTACACCGGCGATGCTGGATGGGCCCGGTGCGGCGATGGGGCTAGGTGGTCCCGGGGGGCGGCGAGTTTCGGCAGTTGCGTTGTGCTGGTGATGGGCGGTGGAATCGGGGTGGGGGAGATAAACAGAGTTACCGGGCAGGCAGCGGGGCTGGGCGTCATCGGTAGGCAGGTGGAGCTCGGTGGCAGCATCGGCGTGGAGGTCGGTGAAGGCGGCGTCCTGGTGAGTCCTGGAGGCGCTCCTCGTGGACAAGATGGCGTCGGGGGACTATGAGGAGCTGTCTAGTCTGTAAAGTTTGCATGTTCTCACTGGGACCACGTGGGTTTTCTACGGGTGCTCCGGTTTCCTCCCACGTCCCAAAGGCGTGCAGGTTTGTAGGTTAATTGGCTTCTGTAAATTGACCCATGTATGTAGGGAGTGGATGTGAAAGTGGGAGAACATAGAACTAGTGCAAACAGGTGATTAATGGTCGGCGCGGACTTGGTGGGCCGAAGGGCCTGTTTCCATGCTATATCTCTAAACTAAATTAACTAAACATTCATTGAAGAAGCTCTCTTGACATAACCCTGAATTATTTAAATTATTCCTTTTGATAGACTAACCCAGCACAAGATGTCTTCTCTAAATCTTCCTCATTGTTCTTTCATTGTTTTACACTTCCTAATTCGATTGCCCCTAAATCTTCTGTTGACACAGGCTGCTGAATCTGGCAACAACTCTGCCTTGATTGTACTTTCTGCTAATTAAACATGCCCACTTGTTTATTCATTGGCTTGTTAAAATAGATTAGATTTGTGAAGAGACCAGTTCTAGCAGAGTGTGACTCAGTGGCGCAGCGGTAGAGTTGCTGCCTCACAGCGCCAGAGACCCGGGTTCGATCCTTCGATCACTCGGTGCTGTCCACACGGAGATTGGACGTTGTCCCCGTGACCACGTGGGTTTTCTCCAGGTGCTCTGGTTCCTCCCACACTCCAAAGTTGTACAGGTTTGTAGTGTATGGGCTGATTTCTGGTTGGCGTGGACTCGGTGGGCCGAAGGGCCTCTTTCCACGCTGTATCTCTAAAGTCTAAAGCAAAGAGAGGGAAAAGTCGGCTTTGCAATCTGGCTTCAACAGTTAGCCCTTTCAGTGCAGGAGAAGACACAGAGTGCTGGAGGAACTCAGCGGGTCAGGCACCATCTGTGGAGGGAATGGACAGATGACAAAATGCCGTTCCTCTAGCTTGTTACTCAAGATTCCAGCAACTGCAATCTCTTGTGTGATCCTCTCGTGCTGGTGAATCTTCATAGCAAGTTCTTCAGGTTCAATCCTGATCCAGGTTCGATCCTGACCTCGGCTTCTGTCTGTGTGGAGTTTTCACGTTTTTCCTGTGACCGAGTGGGCTTCCTCCAGGTGCTCCGGTTTCCTCCCTCATCCCAAAAACGTGCGGGTCGAACGGTTAATCATCCGCTGTACGTTGACCCCCTGTGTGTGGGTGAGGGCTGGAGAATTGGGGTAGGGTAGAGTTGATGACCTTGTGAGAGAGGTGAGATTACACAGATGGGATTGATGATATGGCAGAGAACTAGATGATATGGGATGAAGGGTCTGAAGCAGAAACAAAACTGCTGTCAGAAACCAGAGGACAGAAATGAAGGAGGCGACAGAGAGTGGTGGACCCAGTACTGACCACCCCACCACACACTGCCCGGTCCATCCCGGTACTGACACCCCCACCACACACTGCCCGTTTCCATCCCAGTACTGACCCCCCACCACACACTGCCCGGTCCATCCCGGTACTGACACCCCCACCACACACTGCCCGGTCCATCCCAGTACTGACCCCCCCACCACACACTGCCCGGTCCCATCCCAGTGCTGACCCCCCCACCACACACTGCCCGGTCCGCCCCATTACTGACCCCCCCCACCACACACTGCCCAGTCTGCCCCAGTACTGACCCCCCCACCACACACTGCCCGGTCCATCCCAGTACTGACCCCCCCACCAACACACTACCCGGTCCATCCCAGTACTGACCCCCCACCAGACACTGCCCGGTCATCCCAGTACTGACCCCCCCACCACACACTGCCCGGTCCATCCCAGTACTGACCCCCCCCCCCACCACACATTGCCCGGTCTGTCCCAGTACTGACTCCCCCCCCCCCCCCCCCCCCCCACCATCGAAGGGATCTACAGGAGTCGCTGGCAGCATCATCAGAGACCCACACCACCCTGGCCACGCTCTCATCTCGCTGCTACCATGGGGAAGAAGGTACAGGAGCCTGAAAACCGTGACCTCCAGGTTCAAGAACAGCTTCTTCCCAACAACCATCAGGCTCTTGAACACCGCACGACACTAACCCCAGCGACTGTGATCTTCTGTGGACCGTGTCCTTGGACTTGCGTTTTTATATGGTTATCTTATGGTTATCTTTAAGGGACTGTCCCACATATGCGACTTTTTCGGCGACTGCCCGCACCCGTCATAGGTTGGCGAAAATCTTCAACATGTTGAAAATTCAGCGGCGACCAGAAAGACGCTACGACTCTTTGGGTGACTAGGAGACGACTCACGGCCATACAGGCGACACACTGGTGACATGTCACAGGGTGAAGCATGTATGGTCGTGAGTAGTCGCCCAAAGAGTCGTACCTTGTTCTGGTCGCCGCTGGATTTTCAACATTTCGGCGACCTGTAGCGACCTATGACGTTGAAAACGTCGCATAAGTGGGACAGGCCCTTTAGAATGACGGTTATCAATTTATTGTATTTCTGATTATTATATATTTATCTGTGAGTTATTCCATCTCGAGTCCTTCAAAGTAAGAATTTCATTGTTCAGTTGCCGGTTCATCTGACAATGAAACACTCTGGACACAGATTGGACTGGATACCTACCATCCTTTTCCAGTCTAGGCTACAGTAGGTCATGGGCAGCTGGGACCTGCTTACTGGGGCACCTTAGTTACCATGGGCAAGTAAGGATGAAGATAGACACAAAATGCTGGAGTAACTCAGCAGGTCAGGCAGCATCTGTGGAGAACATGGATAGGTGACGTTTCACAGAGTGCTGGAGTGACTCAGCGGGTCAGGCAGCATCTGTGGAGAACATGGATAGGTGACGTTTCACAGAGTGCTGGAGTAACTCAGCGGGTCAGGCAGCATCTGTGGGGAACATGGATAGGTGACGTTTCACAGAGTGCTGGAGTAACTCAGCGGGTCAGGCAGCATCTGTGGAGAACATGGATAGGTGATGTTTCACGGAGTGCTGGAGTAACTCAGCGGGTCAGGCAGCATCTGTGGAGAACATGGATAGGTGACGTTTCACAGAGTGCTGGAGTAACTCAGCGGGTCAGGCAGCACCTGTGGAGAACATGGATAGGTGACGTTTCACACAGTGCTGGAGTAACTCAGCGGGTCAGGCAGCATCTGTGGAGAACATGGATAGGTGACGTTTTGGGTCGAGACCTTTCTTCAGGGGTCCTGTTTCAATCCGTATGTGTTGCTATAACATCCAGTCTATCTGTGTGAATACTTTCAGGGAGCATTGTAGACCATAAGATCATGTGATTGGAGCAGAATTAGGCCATTCGGCCCAACAAGTCTACTTTTCTATTCAATCATGGCTGATCTACGCTCCCTCCTAACTCCCTTCTCCCCATAAACTCTGACACCCGTACTAATCCAAAATCTATCTATCTCGGCCTTAAATATATCCACTGGCTTGGCCTCCACAGCCTTCTGTAGCAATGAATTCCACAGATTAACCACCAATATACAATGTCTCTGAGCCCAGGAGCCGTCATCTCCAGTGTCAATCCTACCCTGGTTTAACCACAGCATACTTGCATGAGTTAAACTCAGCATTAAACCTACTTGAAAACATGTATTAATGTTAACATAATTGCATTAGTAAGAAGCAACTTGTCCTCCAGAACGCCCACACTGCATTTCATACAAAGCTTCACGACTTCAAATATCTCAATGCACTTTGCAGCCAATTAAAATCTTTTGACGCGTTATCAGGCTTCTGAATGGTCCTTCCATAAACTAGGGTGCTGTCAGATTCACCTCTACCCCATTGCGGACATTGGTCTTTTTCTCTGGACCTGGTGCGCTACAATGCTGAGAACTATATTCTGCACTCTGTATCGTCCCCTTTTTTCTGCCTATTGTATTGGAGTTTGGCGATTGCATTTATGTAGCATTTCTGATCTGCTTGGATAGAAAAACAAAGCATAATTCATCTGAACATAGAACTGTACAGAGGAACAGAGAACACAGCAGCGTGCAGGACCAGAACAGGTATTTGGACCCACAATGTCCGTGATGAACACGACGCAAAGACATTTAGTTTAACAAAGAACTGCAGATGCTGGAAAAATTGAAGGTAGACAAAAATGCTGGAGAAACTCAGCGGGTGAGGCAGCATCTATGTAGCGAAGGAATGGGTGACATTTCGGGTCGAGACCCTACTTCAGACGCCAAGACCCTCTCTTATCTACCTGCACGTAACTCATATCCCTCCATTCCCTGCACATCCATGTGTCTATCCAGAAGTCTCTTAAACACCACTTTCGTATCTGCCTCCACCAACACCCCTGGCAGCGCATTCAAGTCACTTACCACCCTCTGTGTACAAAGCTTGCCTCGCACATCTCCTTTAAACTTTGCCCCTCTCACCTTAAAGCTCTGCCCTCTAGTCTTTGACATTTCCACACTGGGTGAGAAAAGATTCTGACTATCTACCCCGTCTCGTCAAGACCAGCAGCATAATCAAGGACGAGTCGCACCCTGGCCACTCCCTGTTCTCCCCCTCCCATCGGGCAAAAGGTACAGAAGTGTGAAAACGCACACTTCCAGATTCAGGGACAGTTTCTTCACAGTTGTTGTCAGGCAACTGAATCATCCTAGCACAACCAGAGAGAAGTATTGAACTACTATCTACCTCACTGGTGACCCTCGGACTATCCTTGATTGGACTTTGCTGGCTTTACCTTGCACTAAACGTTACTCCCTTATCATGTATCTATACACTGTAAATATCTCGATTGTAATCACGTATTGTCTTTCTGCTGACTGGTTAGCACGTAACAAAAGCTTTTCACTGTACCTCGGTACACGTGACAATAAACTAAACTAAATAACCATGATTTGTTTAATTTTATATACTTTTAACAGGCTTACCTCAGGTCTCAACCTCTGGCGTTCCAGAGAAAACAATCCAAGTCTGAACAACCTCTCCCAGTAGCTAAAACCCCCTAAACTAAACCTAAAGCAGGCAGCATCTCTGGAGGACACAGATAGGCGATGTTTTGGGTTGGGACCACTCTGACCTTTGTTACTGCTGCCAGGCAGAGCCATTCTTTACCAGATGTCAGAATGGGATTAAGACATTTACATATAAATAAATCAGCATACAAAGAGCTGGATGTACACGGTACACAACATTGAGGCAGCCATGCTCTTTGCTCTGCATGCTAATGTGTTCAGTCATCCCATCTGCATGCAAATGTCCTCCTCTCCCTCTCCTTGAATCACAAACAGCATCGGTAAGCTGCCATTCACACCGGGACTAGTGGATGCAGACGCTGGTTTAAACCGAAGATAGACACAAAAAGCCGGAGTAACTCAGCGGGGCACACAGCATCTCTGGAGAAAAGGAATAGGTGATGTTTTGAGTCGAGACCCTTCTTCTGACTGAGAGTCAGGGGAAAGGGAAATGAGATAAATACATGGTGATGTGGAGAGATATAGAACAAATGAATGAAAGATATGAAACAAAGTAACGATGATAAAGGAAACAGGCCATTGTCAGCTGTGGGCGAGGTGAAAATGAGTCACAGACAATGGGATTCGACAAGACGACTGAAACTAGTTCAATGACTAGGGTTGGTAGAGAGAAGGAGAGAGAGGAATGGATGCAAGGTTTACTTATCCAACCTAGAGTCACCTATTTCTATTCTCCAGAGATGCTGGCTGACTCGCTGAGTTACTCCAGCATTTTGTGTCGATCTTCATAACATCATAAGTGATAGGAGTAGAATTAGGCCATTCAGCCTATCAAGACTACTCTACAACTCAAACATGTGTGATCTATCTCTCCCTCCTAACCCCATTCTCCTGCCTTCTCCCCATAACCTCTGGTTCGAGACGAAAGGAAGGCTGGGCTGGAGTGTGGGGTGGGCATTGAGAATTTGCACTCGGCCAAAGCGAATCTTCAGAGCAGCAAGCAGTGCCCTGACATGTCACAGAGTTAATCAAACCTGCCCACACATCCCAGAATAGCCCAGGCTCAGCTCAGTTTAGTTTATTGTCACGTGTACCGAGGTACAGTGAAAAGCTTTTGTCGCTTGCTAACCAGTCAGTGGAAAGATGATACATGTTTACAATCGATCCATTTACAGTGTACAGATACATAGACAATGGACAATAGACAATAGGTGCAGGAGTAGGCCATTCCGCCATTCAAGCCAGCACTGCCATTCAAAGTGACCATGGCTGATCATCCACAATCACTTAGCCTGCCTAGTAGATGATAAGGAAATAACGTTTAGTGCAAGGGAAAGCCAGCAAAGTCCGATCAAGGATAGTCCGAGGGTCACCAAAGAGGTCGACAGTAATTCAGTTCCTGATCAACACAGCACGTCAAACCCTGAACAGCTGAGGTGTTGATTATCCAATCACAACACATTATCTCACTAAATATTTTGTTGTTCAAAAAATTAGAAGCTAATAAATAATTAATTTAGATGTAAATCAAGGATTGTAAAACAGCGGCGGCAGTACTGGCGACTTAACCAGGCAACCTGCTGCGGGATTGTCGATTGGTGCCACTGTACCTCGGTACACGTGACAATAAACTAAACTAACTAAACTTATTCAGCTACCTAACTAACTGTGGATAGCTTGATTGTAATCATGTATTGATTTTTCACTGTACTTGGTAGATGCAAAACTTGATAGATGAAACTAGCAAACTAACTAAAGATAGGCACTAAATGCCGGAGTAACTCAGTGGGACAGGCAGCATCTCTGGAGAGAAGGAATGGGTGACGTTTTGGTTCGAGACCCTTCTTCAGGCTGATGTCTGAGTTACTCCAGCTTTTTGTGTCTATTTTCGGTTTAAACCAGCATCTGCAGTTCTTTCCTACACATTGCTTACTAACTAGCTGTGGACGGCACGATTGTAATCAAGTGTTGTCGATCGCTGACTGGTTAGCACGCAACAAAAGTTTTTCACTGTAGCTTGGTACACGTGACAATAAACTGATCTCACTCATTCCTGAAGGAAGTTGGTTGAGCGGAATAATGATGCACGGGATGACTCACTCTGGCTGCTTGAATAGGACAATTTCTTGTTGAACTAGTGACGAGAACCGTTTGTGATTTGATGGCAAACATGTCGGGGTGAAGATCGAGCGGTATGTTTGGATAAACTCCTCCTCGAGCTGTGACAGCCTCCGCATTCTGGGCACTGTACTTAGTGCTCCAGCAATATTGATTTCATGCTTTATGTACGAGGCAGGAAAGCCTCTGAAGATTTATCGAGGGCACATTGGCTTCAGTCTCTACACTTCCCCTGTGACAACCAATTATTCAATGAAGCAAAATTGTTGGGATAATGGAATGATTTCCACACCCCATGGATAAATCAATACTTAACAGCAACCCCAGGGGCAACTCTCACTCAGGGGGTGGTGGGTGTATGAAACGAGCTGCCGGAGGAGGTAGTTGAGGCAGGGACTATAACAGCATTTAAAAGACACTTGGACAGGTTCATGGAGAGGAAAGGTTTAATTTGAAGAAGGGTCTCGACCTGAAACGTCACCTATTCCTTTTCTCCAGAGATGATGCCTGACCCGCTGAGTTACTCTAAGGTCTAGAGAGATGCGGGCCAAATGTGGGGAGGTAGGACCAGTGTATTTGGAGATCGTGGTCGGCATGGGCGAGTTGGGCCGAAGGGCCTGTTTCCATGCTGCACGACTCTACTAAAAACTAATGAAAGGGAGTAAATGTAATTTCTCTGGATACTTTCTAGATACTTTCAAGAGAGAGCTAGATAGGGCTCTTAAAGATAGCGGAGTCTGGGGATATGGGGAGAAGGCAGGAACGGGGTACTGATTGTGGATGATCAGCCATGATCACGTTGAATGGCGGTGCTGGCTCGAAGGGCCGAATGGCCTACTCCTGCACCTATTGTCTATTGTCTATTATGTACAACGTAAACACATCGATGCTGCACCTGTGCATCCAACAACAACCACAATTCACCTTCATTTAATGAAATGCCAAATCTGACATTCTAGTGTCAGGTGGATTCAAGTCAAGAGTGCTTTATTGTCATGTCCCACATAGAACAATGAAATTCTTACTTGCAGCAGCACAACAGAATATGTAAACATAGTACACTGTAAACAATATAATAAATGAAAGAAAGTCATACGCACACATAACTTTATCAATACATACATATAACAAACAAACAATAATAGTGCAAAAAGACTAAACCAATGCCCCAAAGTCTATGTGTAAGAAAGAACTGCAGATGCTGGTAAAATCGAAGGTAGACACAAAATCCAGTTAATTAATTCGGAGAAGGAATTGGCGATGCTTCGGGCCGAGACCCTTCTTGAGAGTGAAGTCAGTGAAGTGGGAGATACATAGATAAGGAAGTGTAAGGTGTGAAAACAGGACACAGGGATGAAGCTAATTCCTTCTCTCCATAGATGCTGCCTCACCCGCTGAGTTCCTCCAGCATTTTGTGTCTGCCCCCAAGTCTATGTGGTTCAGAGCTGCTGTAGACGATTTTGTGTTTAAAAGCCTGACGCCTCTGCTTCACTCTGACTTCAGCAATTCAGGAGTTAACATATTTTCAGCAAACTGTATTCTTTCAACAGATTTATTCCTAGTACGTGGGATTCAGTGACATTTATAACCCTATCCCTGCTTCCCTTGAATATCTGGCTGTGACTCATCTCAGTAAGACAGGGAGGATAATGCAGATAGACCCACACACGGAAGATTCAGAAGATTTTTCCCCAATGGTGATGGAGCGAGTGTTACCTACATAAACGTAGGAGTCTGAAGAAGGGTCCCAACCCGAATTGTTGCCTTTCCATGTTCTCCAGAGATGGAGAGGAAGAGGCAAGAGAGATGGGTATGATACTCTGTTCCTGTACTCGAGATGTACCCCATTTCTTGCCCAGAGTAGGGGAATCGAGGACCAGAGGCCATAGGTTTAAGGTGAGGAGGATGAGCTTATAGCGAGCCAACGGCCATCCACACTCCAGTAGAAGTTGCGATCACTGTCGTACACAGCATCCTAAGGAATGGTGATAAAGCACCCACACCAAAATCCTGTACTTCCAGCGGCGGAGGTCCACTGGAACTGGAGGACACAGATGTGTCGTGCGTCCGTCACGTTCCTATTGGAAACCAGCTCCACTGCATCGCTAATGTTTTTAACGATGATGAATGAATGAATGGAAAAGATTTAATAAGGAATCTGAGGGGTAACATTTTCACACAAAGGGTGGTGGGTGTATGGAACAAGCTGCCAGAGGAGGTAGTTCAGGCTGGGACTATCCCAACATTTAAGAAACAGACAGTTACATGGATAGGACATGTTTGGAAGGATATGGACCAAATGCCGGCAGGTGGGACTAGTGTAGCTGGCACATGTTGGCCGGTGTGGGCAAGTTGGACTGAAGGGCCTGTTTCCACACTGTATCACTCTATGACTCTCTGAGATGCAGACTCCTAGATATCGGCGAGACCACGTGCAGACTGGGCGATCGTTTCACTGAACACCTACGCCATCCGCCTTGGCCTACGAGATCTCTCGGTTGCCAAACACCTTTAACTCCCCCTCCCATTCCCACACTGACCTTTCTATCCTGGGCCTCCTCCATTGTCAGAGTGAGGCCCAGTGCAAATTGGAGGAACAGCACCTCATATTTCGCTTGGGCAGCTTACACCCCAGCAGTATGAAGATTGACTCATTGACTAACTCCTGGTCATCCTGCTACTTTCACTATTTGTATCCCTTTGTTATCACCTCCCCTAGCACTCAACAATGGACCATTGTGGGCTCCAATGCTGGCCAGGTAGAGTCCTGACGGTACTCAGTCAATTGGTTGGGGTACGATACGATACGATACGATAAGGGACGATACGTAACGATAGAACTGTATTTATCCCAGGAGGGAAATTGCTCTGCCAACAGATATAAAAAAACACAAAATATATGAAACATGAAATTATAGTGATGACTGGAAAGGATTGGGAATGTGCAAAGATTGGGGGGGGGGGTCTACCCCACGACAGAAGGGGGAGTAGTTGTACAGTTTGATAGCCACAGGGAAGAAGGATCTCCTGTGGCGTTCTGTGCTGCATCTTGGTGGAACCAGTCTGTTGCTGAAGGTGCTCCTCAGGTTGACCAGTGTGTCACGGAGGGGGTGAGCTGTATTGTCCAGGATGCTCCGCAGTTTGATCACCATCCTCCCCTCCAAGACCACATCCCATGAATCCAATTCCGCCCCCAGGATGGAGCCAGCCTTCCCAATGAGTTTGTTAATTCTATTGGGGTCCACGGCCTTCGCCCTCCTGCCCCGGCACACGGCAGCGAAGAAGATGGCACTGACCCCTACCGATTGGTAGAACATCTGCAGCATCTTACTGCAGATGTTGAAGGAGCGGAGCTTTCTTAAAAAGTACAGCCGGCTCCGTCCCTTCTTGTACAGGGCCTCTGCGTTCCTGGACCAGTCCAGTTTACTATCAGGTACGCACCAAGGTACCTGTGCTCCCTGGTAAACTACACACCCACACCATTGATGGAGACAGGGTACAGGGGTGTTCCTCTCCTCCTAAAGTCAATGATGTCCACGTGATTAACAGGTCTGACACCAGAATTCCCATGTCAGGCCACGTGATTCGGGGAGTACAGATCAGCGGGAAGGTCCTTGCATCTGTGTCACTCCGAGCACCAAGATCTTCACCACTTCCTTCCCTTCACACCACCTTCAGCAACACAGTGAATGGTAGGCATCTGGGGAGTGTTGTAGAGCAGAGAGATCTAGGAGTGCAGGTGCATGGTTCATGAAGGTTGAGTCGCAGGTAGATACGGTGGTCAAAAAGGCTTTTGGCACTTTGGCCTTCATCAGTCAGAGTATTGAGTATAGAAGTTGGGAGGTCATGTTCCAGTTGTATAAGACGTTGGTGAGACTGCATTTAGAATATTGTGTTCAGTTCTGGACACCATGTTATAGGAAAGATGTTCTCAAGGTGGAAAGGGTACAGAGAAGATTTATGAGGATTTTGCCAGGACTAGAGCTGCAGGGAGAGGTTGAGTAGGCTGGGTCTCTATTCCCTGGAGCGCAGGAGGATGAGGGGTGATATTATAGAGGTGTATAAAATCATGAGAGGAATAGATCGGGTAGATGCACAGAGTCTCTTGCCCAGAGTAGGGGAATCGAGGACCAGAGGACATAGGTTTGTGAAGGTGACTTAATAGGAATCCGAGGGGTAACGTTTTCACACAATGAGTGGTGGGTGTATGGAACCAGCTGCCAGAGGAGGTAGTTAAGGCTGGGACTTTCCCAACGTTTAAGAAACAGCTTGACAGGTACATGGATAGGACAGGTTTGGAGGGATATGGACCAAACGCGGGCTGGTGGGACCAGTGTAGATGGGACATGTTGACCGGCGTGGGCAGGTTTCCACACTGTATCACTCTAAGACGTTATGACTCTAACATCTCTGATCAATCTCCAGCCCAAGCAACCTCACCACTGAAATCCACACTTGGCATTTGCACTGAGCGATGGTCTACTTGCCCATGACCAATCTCCCATTTGGAAATCCATTCCCACCCATCACTCCAAGCCACATCCATTTCCGAGGTTGATGGGCCTGGGATTAGGCTGGACAAGGGTGGACAAGGCTGATCCTGACCATCAGGACAATCTCAAGCCCACAATCCCAACTCCATCACCCCCCCCCCCCTCCACCCCCCCCACACAGTGATCGCTACACATCCCGCTGAAGGTTTGTTTACAATTGGCCTAGTTTTCAAGATCGTTAAGGGGGGGCGGGTGTGACGAGTGTAGGAATCAATTTTCAGACATATCGGGAAGAGTATTTTGGGATTGGACGCCTACAGAAATTCTGAGCGGAAATCATTGCACTTTTTAATTAATGAAAACTTGCATCAAATCCTCTCAGTTTCATTTCCAAACTTTCAAAATACAAAGGTGAGAATGGTGCTAATTAATGCATCGCTCCAGGAATCTTCCTTCCTTCATTCCTGAAGACTACATCGTGAAGAGAACAAATAGGGAGAGAATCCAGAAATCGGAGGTGCAAACGGACTTGGGAGTGTTGGTGCAGGATTCCCAAAAGATAGTCTGTATGTCAAATCGGTAATAAGGAAGGCAAACACAATACTGGCATTGATTTCAAGTGGGCTGGAATACAACATCAGGGATGTAATGCTGAGGCTCTATAATGCGATGGCCAAGCTGCATTTAGAGTATTGTGAACAATTTTGGGTACCATATCTAAGGAAGATGGTGCTGGTTCTGGAGAGGGTCCAGAGGAGGTTTACAAGAATGATCCCAGGAATGAATAGGTTAACATATGATGAGTGTTTGACGGCACTGGGCCTGTACTCGCTGGAGTTTAGAAGATTGAGAGGGGACCTCATTGAAACTTACAGACTAGTGAAAGGCTTGGATAGAGTGGATGTTGTGAAGATGTTTCCACTAGAGAGAGAGAGAGAAAGAGAGGGAGAGTCATGGAGAGTGTTGCAGTGTGGAAACAGGCCCTTCGGCCCAACATGCCCACAACGGACAACCTGTCCCAGCTACACTTGTCCCACCTGCCTGTGTTTGGTCCATATCCCTGTCCTATCCCTGCCCCTGTCCCTATCCCTGTTCATATCCCTATCCCAAACCTGTCCTATGCACCTAGTGGGAGAGTCTAAGACTAGAGCTTCAGAATTAAAGTGTGTTCCTTTAGGAAGGAGATGATGAGGAATTTCTTTAGTCAGAGGCTGGTGAATCTGTGGAATTCTTTGCCACAGAAGGCTGTGGAGGCCATCAATTGATAATTTTAAGGCAGAGATAAACACAGAAACATAGAAATTAGGTGCAGGAGTAGGCCATTCGGCCCTTCGAGCATGCACCGCCATTCAATATGACCATGGCTGATCATCCAACTCAGTATCCCGTACCTGCCTTCTCTCCATACCCTCTGATCCCCTTAGCCACAAGGGCCACATCTAACTCCTTCTTAAATATAGCCAATGAACTGGCCTCAACTACCCTCTGTGGCAGAGAGTTCCAGAGACTCACCACTCTCTGTGTGAAAATAATCTTCCTCATCTCGGTCTTAAAGGATTTCCCCCTTATCCTTAAGCTGTGACCCCTTGTCCTGGACTTCCCCAACATCGGAAACAATCTTCCTGCATCTAGTCTGTCCAACCCCTTAAGAATTTTGTAAGTTTCTATAAGATCCCCTCTCAATCTCCTAAATTCTAGAGAGTATAAACCGAGTCTATCCAGTCATTCTTCATAAGACAGTCCTGACATCCCAGGAATCAGTCTGGTGAACCTTCTCTGCACTCCCTCTATGGCAATAATGTCCTTCCTCAGATTTGGAGACCAAAACTGTACGCAATACTCCAGGTGTGGTCTCACCAAGACCCTGTACAACTGCAGTAGAACCTCCCTGCTCCTATACGCAAATCCTTTTGCTATGAATGCTAACATACCATTCGCTTTTCTCACTGCCTGCTGCACCTGCATGCCTACTTTCAATGACTGGTGTACCATGACACCCAGGTCTCGCTGCATCTCCCCTTTTCCTAATCGGCCACCATTTAGACAATAGTCTGCTTTCCTGTTTTTGCCACCAAAGTGGATAACCTCACATTTATCCACATTATACTGCATCTGCCAAATATTTGCCCACTCACCCACCATATCCAAGTCACCTTGCAGTCTCCTAGCATCCTCCTCACAGCTAACACTGCCCCCAGCTTAGTGTCATCCGCAAACTTGGAAATATTGCCTTCAAGTCCCTCATCAAGATCATTAATATATATTGTAAATATATATTACAATATATTTACAATGGGTTCCAGCACTGAGCCCTGCGGTACCCCACTAGTCACTGCCTGCCATTGTGAAAAGGACCCGTTTACTCCTACTCTTTGCTTCCTGTTTGCCAGCCAGTTCTCTATCCACATCAATACTGAACCCCTAATGCCGTATGCTTTAAGTTTGTATACTAATCTCTTATGTGGGACCTTGTTGAAAGCCTTCTGGAAGTCCAGATATACCACATCCACTGGTTCTCCCTTATCCACGATACTAGTTACATTCTCGAAAAATTCCACAAGATTCGTCAGACATGATTTACCTTTCGTAAATCCATGTTGACTTTGTCCAATGATTTCACCACTTTCCAAATGTGCTGCTATCCCATATTTAATAACTGACTCTAGCAGTTTCCCCACCACCGATGTTAGACTAACTGGTCTGTAATTCCCCGTTTTCTCTCTCCCTCCCTTCCTAAAAAGAGGGGTTACGTTTGCTACCCGCCAATCCTCAGGAACTACTCCAGAATCTAAAGAGTTTTGAAAGATTATCACTAATGCATCCACTATTTCCTGAGCTACTTCCTTAAGTACTCTGGGATGCAGCCTATCTGACCCTGGGGATTTATCGGCCTTTAATCTATTCAATTTACCCAACACCACTTCCCGACTAACCTGGATTTCACTTAATTCCTCCTTTGACCCGCGGTCCCCTGCTATTTCCGGCAGATTATTTATGTCTTCCTTAGTGAAGACGGAACCAAAGTAGTTATTCAATTGGTCCGCCATATCCTTGTTCCCCATGATCAACTCACCTGTTTCTGACTGCAAGGGACCTACATTTGTTTTAACTAATCTCTTTCTCTTCACATATCTATAAAACATTTTGCAGTCAGTTTTTATGTTCCCTGCCAGTTTTCTTTCATAATCTATTTTTCCTTTCCTAATTAAGCCCTTTGTCCTCCTCTGCTGGTCTCTGAATTTCTCCCAGTCCTCTGGTATGCTGCTTTTTCTGGCTACTTTGTACGCATCATCCTTTGCTTTGATACTATCCCTGATTTCCCTTGTTATCCACGGATGCACTACCTTCCCCGATTTTTTCTTTTGCCAAACTGGGATGAACAATTTTTGTAGTTCATCCATGCAGTCTTTAAATGTCTTCCATTCCTTTTAGAATTAATTGCTAGTCAATCTTGGCCAATTCACGTCTCATACCCTCAAAGTTACCTTTCTTTAAGTTCAAAACCATTGTTTCTGAATTAACAATGTCACTCTCCATCCTAATGAAGAACTCAACCATATTATGGTCACTCTTGCCCAAGGGGGCATGTACAACAATACGCTAACTACCCCTTCCTCATTACTCAAAACCCAGTCTAAAATAGCCTGCTCTCTCGTTGGTTCCTCTACATGTTGATTTAGATAACTATCCCACATACATTCCAAAAAATCCTCTTCCTCAGCCAATTATATTCACCCAATCTATATGTAGATTGAAGTCACCCATTATAACTGTTTTGCCTTTGTAGCACGCATTTCTAATTTCCTGTTTGGTACCATCCCCAACTTCACTACTACTGTTAGGTGGCCTGTACACAACACCCACCAGCGTTTTCTGCCCCTTAGTGTTTTGCAGCTCTAACCCATACCGATTCCACATCCTCCAAGCTAATGTCCTTCCTTTCCATTGCGTTAATCTCCTCTCTAACCAGCAACGCTACCCCACCTCCTTTTCCTTTCTCTCTATCCCTCCTGAATATTGAATATCCCTGGATGTTCAGCTCCCAGCCTACGTCACCCTGGAGCCATGTCTCCGTGATACCAACTATATCATAATCATTAATAGCTATCCGCACGTTCAACTCATAGAAACATAGAAACATAGAAATTAGGTGCAGGAGTAGGTCCAGCTTAGTGTCATCCGCAAACTTGGAGATATTGCCTTCAATTCCCTCATCCAGATCATTAATATATATTGTAAATAGCTGGGGTCCCAGCACTGAGCCCTGCGGTACCCCACTAGTTACTGCCTGCCATTGTGAAAAGGACCCGTTTACTCCTACTCTTTGCTTCCTGTTTGCCAGCCAGTTCTCTATCCACACCAATACTGAACCCCTAATACCGTATGCTTTAAGTTTGTATACTAATCTCTTATGTGGGACCTTGTCGAAAGCCTTCTGGAAGTCCAGATATACCACATCCACTGGTTCTCCCTTAACTCGTCCACCTTATTACGAATACTCCTTGCATTGAGACACAAAGCCTTCAGGCTTGTCTTTACAATGCTCTTACCCCTTATACAATTATGTTAAAAAGTGGCCCTTTTTGATTTTTGCTCTGGTTTTGTCTGCCTGCCACTTTTACTTTTCCCCTTGCCACCTATTGCTTCTACCCTCATTTTACACCCTCCTGCCTCTGCTCTTGTACCCATCCCCATGCCACATTAATTTAAATCCTCCCCGACAGCACTAGCAAACACTCCCCCAAGAACATTGGTTCCATTCCAGCCCAGGTGCAGACTGTCCTGTTTGTACTGGTCCCACCTCCCCCAGAACTGGTCCCAGTGCCCTAAAAAATTGAATCCCTCCCCCTTGCACCATTTTTCAAGCCACGTATTCATCTGCAATATTCACAAGATAGATAGATTCTTGATTAATACAGGTGTCAGAGGTTATGGGGAGAAGGCAGGAGAATGGGGTTAGGATGGAAAGGTAGATCAGTCATGATCTACCTATCAAGTAGACTTGATAGGCCGAATGGCCTAATTCTGCTCCGAACAAATGGTGAGAATTGGTGAAGACGAGGAATCAGTAGCAAATCTCACTAGATTGTAATGGAATCGTGGAATGTTACAGACCTTGGAGCCTTCTGGTTGAGACCCCTCATGGTTTTGTAGGTTCAATTGTTACTTCCTGCACTCAGCAATTTCTCTTCTAGATAGTTGTCCCGTTCCCATCTGCCAATGATGATGAGTGTTCTTTCAGACTCCTCATTCCCACCATGAGGGACAGATCATAGAAACATAGAAACATAGAAATTAGGTGCAGGAGTAGGCCATTCAGCCCTTCGAGCCTGCACCGCCATTCAATATGATCATGGCTGATCATCCAACTCAGTATCCCGTACCTGCCCTTCTCTCCATACCCTCTGATCCCCTTAGCCACAAGGGCCACATCCAACTCACTCTTAAATATAGCCAATGAACTGGCCTCAACTACCCTCTGTGGCAGAGAGTTCCAGAGACTCACCACTCTCTGTGTGAAGAAAGTCTTTCTCATCTCGGTCTTAAAGGATTTCCCCCTTATCCTTAAGCTGTGACCCCTTGTCCTGGACTTCCCCAACATCGGGAACAATCTTCCTGCATCTAGCCTGTCCAACCCCTTAAGAATTTTGTAAGTTTCTATAAGATCCCCTCTTAATCTCCTAAATTCCAGAGAGTATAAACCGAGTCTATCCAGTCTTTCTTCATAAGACAGTCCTGACATCCCAGGAATCAGTCTGGTGAACCTTCTCTGCACTCCCTCTATGGCAATAATGTCCTTCCTCAGATTTGGAGACCAAAACTGCACGCAATACTCCAGGTGTGGTCTCACCAAGACCCTGTACAACTGAAGTAGATCCTAGCTCAGTCCCCCATCTGTGCATCCCATAATCCCACAAATCCCTGCTGTTTCCCACAGACGGCGGTGGAGGCCAAGTCCGTGGGTGTTTGTAAGGTGGAGATTGACAGATATGGGGAGAAGGCAGGAGAATGGGGTTGAGAGGGAAAGATAGATCAGCCACGATTGAATGGTGGACTAGATTTGATGGGCCAAATGGTCTAATTCTGCTCTTATGAATTACAAACACATTTCACCTCTCATCGTCCTTAACTCCAGAGAAAAAACAATAATATTTGATTCTAAAACTGCTGTCGCAATGTATAAAACAACAATAGATAGATAGATCACAAGAACATCCACTACAAAGCTCAGTGGCATCTCAGTGAGTAACAATTCCATCTCTACTTCAAAACCTCATCGCTTCAAGTCCTCTTTTGGATACGTAAGCACATCATCTGGGCAGACCATCTACCCTGCACAGAGCTGGTGCTTACTTTCAGATACAATATTAAACTGGCCAGTCTAAGGTTTAGGTTTATTACTGTCACACGTACTGAGGTTCTCTGTCCTCGTGTGTAGGGAGTGGATGAGAAAATGGGATAGCATGGAACTAGTGTGAATGGATGATCGATGGTCGGCGTTGGCTTGGTCGGCCGAAGTGCCTGTTTCAATGCTGCATCTCTAAGCTAAACTGAGCTAAACTTCACCTCCTTTGCTGTTGACTTTCTACCCAGGCAGTTTCCTAGATACTTGACCTGCACCTTGGGTTGTCTGTGGGCTTGAGAAGGTGAGAGTTGGCCAAACAATGGTCAGGCAAGGGTTGAGTGGCGTGGAGATGTGGGCGTATTTAATACCCGTGCCAGCTCGCTTCACAATCTCACTCTCTCAACTCAACTTTGTTTCAGTGGAGTCATAGAGTGATACAGGGTGGAAACAGGCCCTTCGGCCCAACTTGGCTACACTAGTCTCACCTGCCAGCGTTTGGTCCACATCCCTCCAAACATCCCTCCAAACCTGTCCTATCCATGTACCTGTCTGACTGCTTCTTAAACGTTGGGATAGTCCCTGCCTCAACTACCTCCTCTGGCGGCTTGTTCCATACACCCACCACCCTTTGTGTAAAAAAGTTACCCCTCAGATTCGTATTAAATCTTTTTCCCTTCACTTTAAACCCGTGTCCTCTGGTCCTCGATTCATCTAGTCTGGGCAAGAGACTCTGTGCATCTACCCAATCTACAGAGGGAATTAATTAGGAAAGTGTCAGAGAAGGTGTCTGTGGCTCCAGAGAACCACCCTGTCCACATCCTGGTAAAAGGTGAATGTCCTTGGCAGTGTTTAGATCATTCATGTGAATTATTTAGTCCCAACTATTTAGTCCTGGGTTTATCTTGCACTAAACGTTACTCCCTTATCACGTATCTGTACACAGTAAGTGCCTCGATTGTAATTGTGTACTGTCTTTCTAATGACTGGTTAGCACGCAACAGAAATTTTTCACTGAACCTCAGTACACGTGACAATAAATTAAACTGAACTGAAACTGAACTGAACGTACAGACAGCACCCAGAGTCAGCATGGATCCCAGAGTCAGCATTGATCCCAGAGTCAGTATTGAACCCAGAGTCAGTATTGAACCCAGAGTCAGTATTGAACCCAGAGTCAGTATTGAACCCAGAGTCAGTATTGATCCCAGAGTCAGTATTGAACCTGTAGTCAGCATGGAACCCAGAGTCAATATTGATCCCAGAGTCAGTATTGAACCCAGTGTCAGCATTGGTCCTGTTGTCAGCATTGATCTCAGAATCAGTATTGATCCCAGAGTCAGTATTGAACCCAGTATTGATCCTGTAGTCAGTATTGATCCCAGAGTCAGTATTGAAGCCAGAGGCAGTATTGATCCCAGAGTCAGTATTGAAGCCAGAGGCAGCATTGATCCCCGAGTCAGCATCAGACACTTCCCACTTTATTTCCACATTCCAGGTTTACCTCTGGAATGCAGTTGAATAAAATCTGCAAGTCAGGCAGCAGGTATTGACATCTAAACGTAAATAGCCTTCTGATATATAATCTCATTACTTTTAATGATTGGAATGAGAAGCTAATCTACATCTATATTACAAATGTTATTGTTCTAATCTATTCCACTGCATAAAGTAACCCCTCTCTGTATGCTTGACACCCAGCTCCAGTCGTCCTTTGATCTTTCTATCTCCAGTGCTCTCTCTCCATCCCTCCCCCATCCTAGTTCTCCGACCAGCCTGACTGTCTCCCTATTTAAATTTTATCTTTGTATGCTTTGTTGCCACCTTCCCCAAGCTAACAGTGATCTAATCTAGGGTACACAAAAGGCTGGAGAAACTCAGCGGGTGCAGCAGCATCTAAGGAGCGAAGGAGATAGGCGACGTTTCAGGTCGAGACCCTTCTTCAGACTGGTCAGGGATCAGGGAAACGAGGGATATAGACGGTGATGTGGAGAAAATAAAGAACAATGAATGAAAGATATGCAAAAAAGTATCGATGATAAAGGGAACAAGCCATTGTAAGCTGTTTGTGGTGTGAAAATGAGAAGCTAGTGCGACTAGGGTGGGGGAGGGAGATAGAGAGAGAGGGAATGCCAGGGCCCGAGGGCTGAGGGAGAGGTGGGAAGGGAGGAGACAGCAAGGGTTAACAGAATTGAGAAAATTCAATGTTCAAGCCCAGAGGATGCAGACTCCCCAAGCGGAATATGAGGTGCTGTTCCTCCAACTTGCGGTGTTGCCCACTCTGGCCGTGGAGGAGGCCCAGGACCGAGAGGTCGGATACGGAATGGGAGGGGGAGTTGAAGTGCTGAGCCACCGGGAGGTCGGGTTGGTTATTGCAGACCGAGCGGAGGTGTTCGGCGAAACGATCGCCAAGCCTCCGCTTGGTCTCACCGATATAGACCATCTGGCATCTGGAGCAGCGGATGCAGTAGATGAGGTTGGAGGAGGTGCAGGTGAACCTCTGTCGGACCTGGAAGGACTGCTTGGGTCTCTGAAAGGAGTGGAGGGGGGAGGTGAAGGGACAAGTGTAGCATTTCTTGCGGTTGCAAGGGAAAGTGCCCGGGAAAGGGGTGGAGCGGGAGGGAAGGGAAGAATTGACAAGGGAGTTGCGGAGGGAGCGGTCTTTGCGGAAGGCAGACAGGGGGGAGATGAGAAGATGTGGCGAGTGGAGGGGTCACGTTGGAGGTGGCGAAACTGGCGGAAGACTATGTTGTATTTGTCGGCTGGTGGGGTGAAAGGTGAGGACCGGGGGGACTCTGCCCTGTTTGCGAGTGGGGGAATGGGGAGAGAAGGCAGTGTTGCGGGGTATGGAGGAGACCCTGGTGCGAGCCTTAATCAATAGTGGGGGAGGGGAATCCCCGTTCTCTGAAGAATGAGGCCATTTGTGATGACCTGGTGTGGAACACCTCATCCTGGGAGCAGATGCGGCGTAGACGGAGGAATTGGGAATAGGGGATGGAGTCCTTACAGGAAGCAAGGTGGGAGGAAGAGTAGTCCAGGTAGCTGTGGGAGTCAGTTGGTTTGTAGTGGATGTCGGTCAGGAGTGTATCACCTGCAATAGAGATGGTGAGGTCAAGGAATGGTAGGGAAATGTCGGAAATGGTCCAAGTGTATTTGAGTGCCGGATGGAAGTTGGTAGTGAAATGGATGAAGTCAGTCAGTTGTGTGTGGGTGCAGGAGGTGACACCAAAGCAGTCGTCGATGTAACAGAGGTAGAGGTCGGGGATGGGGCCCTGGTACGCCGAGAACAAGGATTGTTCGACGTACCCAACAAAGAGGCAAGCGTAGCTGGGGCCCATGCGTGTGCCCATAGCTACGTCTTGTGTTTGGAAGAGGCAAACACTCCAGCTCCAATGATCTAATCTACATTTTTCTTGACCCCCATCCCTTTTGATGTCTCATTTTCGCACCTTACCCTTCCTTATCTCTGTGTTTCCCTCTCCACCGACTCTCAGTCTGAGGAAGGGTCTCGACCAAAAATATCACCCATTCCTTCTCTCCAGAGATGCCGCCTGTCCCGTTGAGTTACTTCAGCATTTTGTGTCTATCTTCCTTAAAAATTAGTCGTGTGTTATTTATTTATTTTAGAGAAGAACTTGTAGCGATTACGTTGGGAAGTTTGAACGAATGCCTGGAGGAGCATCCATCCAGTGGCCAGGGCTCAGGATCTGCTGCTGTGTCCCGCACCTTTACTCTCTCTCCCCTCCCCCCACACAGAACCATATAGCACGGAAACAGGCCCTTCAGCCCAACTTGCCCATGCTGACCAATATGCCCCATCTACACGAGTCCCACCTGCCTGTGTAAATGATTCTTGAATGTTGCGATAGTCCCTGCCACAACTACCTCCTCCGGCAGCTCATTCCACACCCCCACCACCCTCCGTGTGAAAAAATTACCCTTCACGTGTTTGTTCCCTCTGTTCCTTGTAAAATAAAGAAACACAGTGCTGGAGTAACTCAGCGGGTCAGGCAGCATCTGTGGAGAACATGGATAGGTGACGTTTCACAGAGTGCTGGAGTAACTCAGCGGGTCAGGCAGCATCTGTGGAGAACATAGAGAGGTGACGTTTCACAGAGTGCTGGAGTAACTCAGCGGGTCAGGCAGCATCTGTGGAGAACATGGAGAGGTGACGATTCGGGGGTGGGGACTCTAACGCACACTAATTGTAGTAGGGGGCAGAAAGCTGGAAGAGAGGTGGGGGTGGGACAAAGCCAGGCAAGTGATAGGTGGAGACAGGGAGGGGGGTGGGTTTGATTGGCAGATGGTTAGACAAAGGACAGAGATGGAGATGTAAACGGAGCAGGAGATGTAGATGAAAGGGGAGGGGGGGAAGGGGACAATTGAAGAGAGGGATGTGTATCCAGGTGGGGCACAGAGAAGTGCGGGGGGGGGGGGGGGCTAGTATTTTGTTAGCTATATGCCTAAAATTGTAGAATTGAATGTTCGTACCGTTGTGCTGTGAGCTGCCCAAGCGGAATATGCGGTGCAGTTCCTCCAGTTCGCGTGTGGCCTCCCTCTGGCAATGGAGGAGGTCCAGGACAAGAAAGGTCAGTGTGGGAATGGGAGGGGTTCCTTGTCCTTGTGTGAGGAAAGGACCCGACCTGAAACATCACCTACTCATGTTCTCCAGAAATGCTGCCTGACCCACTGAGTTGCTCCAGCACTCTGTGGAGTTCATTGCCACAGAAGGCTGCGGAGGTTGTCATTTAGTATTTTTAAGGTGAAGACTGGCAGATTCTTGATTAGTGCGGGTGCCAGGCGTTATGGGGAGAAGGCAGGAGAATGGGGTTGAGAGGGAAAGATAGATCAGCCATGATTGAATGGCAAAGTAGTCTTGATGGGCCGAATGGCCTAATTTTGCCCCTATATTTTATAACATGAACTCGCATCTGCCTGCGCATAATCCATATCCCTCCGTTCCCTGCCTATCCATGTGTTTATCCAAATTATTTTAAAGCGGAGATTGACAGGTTCTTGATTAGTGCGGGTGCCAGGGGTCATGGGGAGAAGGCAGGAGAATGGGATTGAGAGGGGATGAAAGATCCATCATGATTGACTGGCGGTGTAGACGATGGGCTGATTGGCCTATGACTTTAGAGCCACAGTTCTCCACATACTCCTAGTTTAGTTTAGTTTAGTTTAGAGATGCAGCACGGGTAACAAGCCCTTCGGCCCACCGGGTCCGCACCGACCAGCGATCCCCGCATACTAACACTATCCTACACACTCCAGGGACAATTTACATTTACCAAGCCAATTTACCTACAGACCTGTACGTATTTGGAGTGTGGGAGGAAACCAAAGATCTCGGAGAAAACCCACGTGGTCACGGGGAGAATGTGCAAACTCAGTTCAGACAGCACCCGTAGTCAGAATCGAACCCGGGTCTCCGGTGTTGCAAGCGCTGTAAGGCAGCAACCCCACCGCTGCGCCACCGTGCCACCCTTGTACTGACTTATGAGTTTTCGATTAAAACCAGAACTTCCTCTGTCCGCTGAAAGTAGTCCAGGTGAGGTTTGGAGAACTGCGGCTGTAAATTAGGGAACAATGTCAAGAAACACATTTGAATCAAATTCCTGTCCATTCGATTAATAAATCCATTATACTCCATAAAATAAATTACTCCCATCAACATAACAGGCACAGAACTTTCAACTTAATATGTTTGGATAATACGTTTCCTGGATTTTAATGTTTGGAATTTAAATTTAAATTGCCGTTTCAGATTTCTGCAAGGTGATCAGATCTCACGGAGGTCATTAATGGTGGAGTTCTCTGGGTAATGTTGAACATGATGCCATCACGTATATGCCAGTACATAACCCATATCCCTCCATTCCCTGCATATCCGTGTGCCTAACCAACAGTCTCTTAAACACCGCTATCGTATCTGCCTCCACCCCCACCCCTGGCAGCGCGTTCCAGGCCCCCACCACCCAGCATTTGTTAACATTTCATCTTCCGCTAAAGTTTAGTTTAGTTTAGTTTAGTTTAGTTTAGAGATACAGCGCGGAAACAGTCTTTTTGGCCCAATGAATCCACGCCGACCAGCGATCCCCTCACTGTCCCACACACAATTGGACAATTTACAATTTTTACCGAAGCTAATTAGCCGACAAACCGCACATCTTTGGAGTGTGGGAGGAAACCGGAGCACCCGGAGAAAACCCACGTGGTCACAGGGAGAACGTACAAAGTCCGTATAGACAGCGCCCGTAGTCGGGATGAAACCCGGGTCACTGGCGCCGTGAGGCAGCAACTCTACCGCTGCGCCACCGGGCCGCTATCAAGTCATTGTATTCCTGTTAATGGCGCCAAAAATGGCAGCGCCTGCATGTGTAATATATGCAAAAAAGAATTTCACTGTGCAGTTACATGTGTGACAGATAAAGCCCCATTGAATCGTTGAAACATGGCAGTGAGAATCAATGAATGGGTTGGAGGGTTTGTACCATATAGAGGTGATATAATAGTACAGCACAGGAACAGGCTCTTCGGCCCACAATGTTTGGGTTGAACATGATGCCTTGACCAAGATCGTGGCTGGGGTTTAGTTCTGATACACGTAATGCACTTGCTGGGGCACTAGAGTGGCCTGGGGTCTATAGGTGGGGTTGTGGTCCAGAGCGGAGTGGGGAGGTTGGGAGTGTTTGACATCACTGCAGCAGTTGGAGATGTGGACATCCCTTCTAAGAGGCTTTGCCGTGAAGCAATTAGATGGAGATACGGAAAGATGGGGGGGTTGTCGAGGCAACAGGAAGCTGCAACACTGGGGTTGCCGAGGCAACAGGAAGCTGCGACACTGGGGTTGCCGAGGCAACAGGAAGCTGCAACACTGGGGTTGCCGAGGCAACAGGAAGCTGCTACACTGGGGTTGCCAAGGCAACAGGAAGCTGCTACACTGGGGTTGCCGAGGCAACAGGAAGCTGCAACACTGGGGTTGCCGAGGCAACAGGAAGCTGCAACACGTGAGATGTACAGTTATCTCCTCACAGACAAGTGAACCGTCCTCTCACCAACTAGAGAGCGGTCCTGACCTCCCATCTACCTCATTGGAGACCCTCAGACTATCTTTAATCAGACTTTACTGGACTGCGTGGAATCAGAGCCAGGGCAAGAGGTGCAGAGTGGACTGCTGTCTGCCTCCTTATCTCCAGGAGATGCCTGCACCTCTGGCCAGTACTCCAAGGATGAACGAGCCAGGGGCTAAAACTTTATAGATACAGCACGGAAACAGGCCCTTCAGCCCACCGAGTCCGCGCCGACCAGCGATCCCCGCACATTAACACTATCCTACACACACTGGGGACAATTAAAATTCACTGAAGTCAATAAACCTACAAACCTGTATGTATTTGGAGTGTGTGAGGAAACCGGAGCACCTGGAGAAAACCCACGCAGCCACTGGAAGAGCGGGCAAACCCCATACGGACAGCACCCGTAGCCAGGATGGAACCCGTGTCTCTGGCGCTGCGAGGCAGCGACGCCAGAGACACCACCGTGCCGCCCACAAACACCTCCTGACCAACATCAGCCCCTCTGAGCAACGAGAAACTGAACAACAGGAGGATGCTCGAACAGGATCCATTTAGGGCGACCCGGGTTCGATCCTGACTATGGGTGCTGTCCATATGGAGTTTGTACGTTCTCCCTGTGACCTGCGTGGGTTTTCTCTGGGTGCTCTGGTTTCCACCCACACTCCAAAGACGTGCAGGTTTGATGGTTAATTGGCCTCTGTTTGTGCCTAGTGTGTGTAGGGTAGTGTTAGTGTCCCGAGTGTGTGTAGGATAGTGTCAGTGTGCGGGGATCGCTGGGCGGTGTGCTCGGTGAGCCAAAGGGCCTGTTTCCGTGCCGTATCTCTAAACTAAACAGAAAATTAAGCTGTAATTTTTCCGAGTCAATTCCAGCGCATCTTATCTCTGCATTGGTTGCCGTGGAAACCTGTGTCTGTGGACTTGGAGAGTAAAGAGTGTTTGCTCTTGTGTTGTCAGGCGGGAGTGATCGGGCTCGCTGCCGTTAACGTCCCCACTCCATGGAACCACCGCCAGACCAGAGATACTGTCCAACATTAACCCCCTCCCCACCCACCTCCTCCACTATCCCCCTCCCTCTTTCCCCAACCCCCATATTAAAAAATACATTTAAAATACACCTGGACAGGTACTTGGATAGGAAAGGTTTAGAAAGATGTGGGCCAAATGCAAGCAATGGAACTAGTTTAGATGGAGTATGTTGGTCAGCATGGACGAGTTGGGCCAAAGGGCCACTTTCCTTTCTGTGTGGCTCTATGGCTCTATATCCTTTCCTCTGGCTTCACACTTTGTGCCTCTCTGGTCTTTGCCAAACAACCCCCCCTCACCTGTATCCACCTATTTTGATCCCCCCTCCACCTCACTTCCGGCTTCCTCTGCCCCACCGCAATCTGTCTATGAAGGGTCCCGACCCAAAACGCCACCTATCCATGTTCTCCAGAGATGTTATCTCTCCATAGATTGGTACGATGACTACGTCTGAAAGACATTCGGACAGGTGCATGGATAGGAAAGATTTAGAGAGATATGGACCAAACATAAGTGGCTGGAGTAGAGTTGGCATGTAGGTCAGCATGGGCAAGTTGGGCTGAAGGGCCTGCTTCTCACGGATTGACACTATGATTCCGTCACACACTGAGTTACTCCAGTGCTTTGGTGTTTATTTTATTAAATACCAATCTTCGGCTGAAACATCTGAACGAGCAGCGGCATCAGAATCCCATCGACCCCTTTTAGCCCCATTTATTTTTTGAGATAGGTGGGTGTACGGAACAAGCTGCCAGAGGAGGCATTTGAGGCAGGTACCATAACAGCATTTAAAAGACATTTGGACAGGGACATGGATAGGACAGGTTTAGAGGGATATGGGGCAAACGTGGGTAGGTGGACACAAATGCTGGAGAAACTCAGCGGGAGAGGCAGCATCTATGGAGAAAAGGAATTGGCGACGTTTCGGGTCAAGACCCTTCTTCAGACTGATGTCGGGGGGAGGGGGGGATGTGGGAAAAAGAAAGGAAGTAGGCGGAGACAGTAGGACTTTAGGGAGGGTTTATACAAAAAGCTGGAGAAACTCAGCGGGTGCAGCAGCATCTAAGGAGCGAAGGAGATAGGCGACGTTTCGGGTCGAGACCCTTCTTCAGACAAAAGGACTTTAGGGAGACCTGGGAAGGGGGAGGGGGAGGAGGGAGAAAGCAAGGGCTATCTAAAATTAGAGAAGTCAATGTTCGTACCGCTGGGGTGTAAACTGCCCAAGGGAAACATGAGGTGCTGTTCCTCCAATTTGCCCTGGGCCTCACTCTGACAATGGAGGAGGCCCAGGACAGGAAGGTCAGTGCGGGAATGGGAGGGTGAGTTGAAGTGCTGAGCAACCGGGAGTTCGGGTTGGTTAAGACGGACTGAGCGCGGTGGTGTTCAGCGAAGCGATCGCTGAGCCTGCGCTTGGTAGGTGGGGCTAGTGTGGATGGGGCATGTTGGTCGGTGCGGGCATGTTGTTCCCATGCCGACTCTATGAGCAGCAGCTGCTTCTTTGAGGATCATACATCTCTTAAATGTCCACGCACCTGAGACCAAACCGTTAGGACGCAAGGTGCGTGAGTAACTCAGCAGGTCAGGCAGCATCTCTGGGGAAAAAAGGAATAGGTGATGTTTCAGGTCAAGACCCTCCTTCAGACTGGGAGTCAGGGGAGAGGGAAACGAGAGATATAGAAGGTACATAGAACAAATGCATGAAATATATTCAAAAAGCAAAGGTGATCAAGGAAAGGCGGTGCCCACAATGGTCTATTGTTGTCTGGAGAACATGGATAGGAGACGTTTCCAGTTGAGACCCTTCATCAGACACACTTTGGTTTACACAGGGGTCAAGGAGCAAGGAGAACAGAGGAGATTGAACATGGACGCAGATCGGAGCAGGTGCGACACCCCGCTCTATGATCTGTGGTGTGAAGGGATGGAGAGGTGGCATTTGCCTGTATCCTCGTGGACGGTGAAGGGTTGCCGGGGGTGACGAGTGGGAGAGTGGGGAGAAAGGACAAATGGCCGGGCAGTCCTGATTCCACCGTTTATACCGACATCCCTGCTCACTTTGATCCCGTGTTTCCATGGTAACCAGCACTGCAATACCACGTTAACAATGGGTCGTCATGGATATAACAACACTGTTTATCTAAAACGTGAAAAGCCTCGTACAAAATCTCAATATTTAGGGGAAGTTTTCAGTGAGAGGGAGAGAGTGAGAGTGTGTGAGAGAGAGAGAGAGAGAGAGAGAGAGAGAATGTGTGTGTGAGAGAGCGAGAGAGAGAATGTGTGTGTGTGTGTGAGAGAGAGAGAGAGAGAGAGAGAGAGAATGTGTGTGAGAGAGAGAGAGAATGTGTGTGTGTGTGTGAGAGAGAGAGAGAGAGAGAGAGAGAGTGAGAGAGAGAGAAAACGTGTGAGAGAGAGAGTGAGTGAGAGAGACAGACAGATAGAGAGAGAGAGTGAATGAATGGGAGGGACAGATGAAGAGGGAGAGAGTGGGAGAGAGAGAGAGAATGTGTGAGAGTGAGAGAGAGTGAGAGAGAGTCCAGTGCTGCCAACTATCACGCTTTGAGCGTGAGAATCACGCATTTGAAGAAACTCTCACGCCCTCACGCTGATCAGAAATTTCTCACGCTCTGTGGTGAGAAATTCTGTGATCAACAAAAATGTCAAAACTCAGATAAACTGCATGGTCCGCGGGTGTTGGAGAGTCGGGGCTGAGGGAGGGGTGGAAGCAGATGTAGCGGTGGGGACAGATGCGGAGAGCCACGGCTGGCGAGTGTTTGCGGGGCCTGCGAGTCGCTCGCTGCAGCTCCGGCCATGGAGCACTGCAAGAGTCCCGGGCCGGTCGGTGGCGTCGGAAGCGTTGCGCCGCTGCCGCGAGAGTCTCTGTGCCGATGGGACACAGACTCTCAAAGGGAGGTGGAGAGAGAGAGAAGGAGACAGGGAGACACGGGGAGAAAGGGAGGGGCAGAGAGAGGGGAGAGACAGAGGGGGAATGAATGGGGAGAGAGGAGAGGGAGAGGGGTGGGGGGAGAGAGTGAGGTGGGAGAGGGGGGGAAGAGAGAGAGGGGTGAGAGGGAAGAAAGAGGGAAGAGAGAGAGGTGGTGGAGAGGGTAGGAGGAATGGGAGAGTGGGGGAAAAGAGAGAGAGAGGGGGAAGAGGGAAAGGGGGAAAGAAAAACGGGGGAAAGAGAGGGAAATGGGGGGGCAAAGAAATAGGAGATAGAGATAGAGGAGAAAGAGAGAGGGTAGAGAGAGTGAGGTGGGAGGGAGAAATGGGGGAGAGAGAGGGGGGAGAGAGGATAAGAGAGGAGGAGACAGAGGGAGGGGGAAGAGAGAGGTGAGAGAGAGAGAGTGTAGGGAGAGGGAGAGAGAGGGGGAAATAGAGAGGGAGGGAGGAAGAGATAGAGAGAGGGGAGAGAGAGGGAGAGGGGGAAGCGAGGGGGAGAGAGAGGAGGGAGTAAAGGGAGAGAGAGGAGAGGGGAGGGAGACGGGGAGAGAGAGGAAGAGAGAGAGGGGGAGAGTGAGAGGGGGGAGAGAAGGGGAGAGAGAGATGGGGAGAGAGAGATGGGGAGAGAGGGGGAGAGAGAGAGAGGGGGAGAGAGAGAGGGGGGAGAGAGAGGGGAGAAGAGAGAGGGGGGGGGAGAGAGAGAGAGATCGGGAGAGAGAGGGGGAGAGACAGAGATGGGGAGAGAGAGAGGGGAGAGAGAGAGATCGGGAGAGAGAGGGGAGAGAGAGATGGGGGAGAGAGGGGGATAGGCAGGGCTGCCAACTCACTGCCATGCACTGAGCGTGAGAATCACACATTTCGCCAAATTCTCTCGCTGATCACAGATTTCTCACGCTCTGTCGTGAGAAATTCTGTGATCAACGAAAATGTCAAAACTCAGATCAACTGCATGGGCCATGGGAGTTGGAAGCAGGAGCAGCGACAGATGCAGACGGGGAGCGGGGCTGGCGAGTATTTGCCGGGCTGGTGAGTGTTTGCCGGGCTGGCGAGTCGCTCACTGCAGCTCCGGCCATGGAGCAGCCTCCGTGCAAGGCGTCGGAAGCGTTGCGCCGCTGCCGTGAGAGTGTCTGTGCCAAATGCGCCCAGGTGACCGGCATGGATCAGGCTGCGGCTCGGTGCATCCTGGAGGACAACCAGTGGCTGCTGGAAGTAAGTACCAGGCACTGGGTAGAAACGGTGGAAGATAGTAGACTTCAAAAGGGGGTGGTTGGAGAAAGCATCCTGCTTGCCTGCTAGATTTTCACTTACTGTAACTGCAGGAAAAATGTTCCCGATGTTGGGGGAGTTCAGAACCAGGGGTCACAGTTTAAGAATAAGGGGGGGGGCAAGTTATGACTGAGATGAGGACAAACCTTCTTCACACAGAGAGTTGTGAATCTGTGGAATTCTCTGCCACAGAAGGCAGTGCAGGCCAATTCACTGGATGTTTTCAAGAGAGCGTTACATTTAGCTCACAAAATCAAGGGATATGGGGAAAAAACAGGAAAGAGGTACTGATTCTAGATGAATAGCCATGATCATATTGAATAGCAGTGCTGGCTCGAAGGGCCGATGGCCTATTCCTGCACCTATTTTCTACGTTTCTATGCTTGAGTATTTGGCAATAAAACTCGATCACTTGATTTTGAAGCATTCATGCATGGTGGAGGTATAATGTGGTCATAGAGTGATACAGTGTGAAAACAGGCCCTTCAGCGCAACTTGCCCACACCCGCCAACATGTCCCAGCTACGCTACCTGCTTTTGGTCCATACCTCCAAACCTGTCCTATCCATGTATCAGTCTAACTGTTTCTTAAATGTTGGGATGGTCCCTGCCTCAACTATCTCCTCTGGCAGCTTGTTCCAAACACCCACCACCCTTTGTGTGGATAAAGTTACCCCTTAAAAAGTTACCTCTTAAAAATACTTCAAACAAAAAACATTGAAATCATACTTCTACAATGTACTAAAACATGATTTTAATACATCAAATTTCAAAAAGTTCCTACCCTGGGAGAGGGGCACCCTTCTTCCACACCCTCTCCCCACTCGGTTGCTCCACTCCCTCACTGGGTACCCCCAAGGCCAGTGATCAGTGATCTCTCAGCCTCGTCACTTTCAAAAATGCTCCGCAGCCCCTGGTTCAGATGGAGAACACTGCCAGATATGAGCGGGGAACTGAGGCCAGTTGTCCATGATGTTTGGATCCCAATGCTCAGCGCTTCACGTTTCGGAGTTGGCTAATGTTATTGATTTGTAATTAGCTTCAGGACAGTTTGTTACGAAAATGAAAGAAATGGTATCAGAATACTTATACTGCTGAGTGAGTATAATTTTAAGGATGGGAATTGTGTTCAACCAATTGATGACTTCTTTGACAAAGTGACTAGCATGTTAGATAAAAAGGAAGCCAATGAATGTAGAAAATTTTGTTACCCATAATTTGGTCTGTGAAGTGCTCCATAAAGGATTACTGCATTAACTAAGCACCTGTGGACTTGAACGTAAATAGATTAAGTCCAGGGGGTCAGATATGGGGCTTTATATGTAGGCCAGATAAATTGTCAGTGCAAAGGGAGGAAGGCCAAGTGTGCATCCAGAGTCAAGGTCTGGAATAGTACTAGATGTGCAGTCAAAGCTGGGACCAGGGGTGTGTTCAGCACTGGGAACCTAAGCAGGTAAGCAGCTATGATCAGGGTAGAATAGGGTGCCAGGTGTAGGGCTGGACTCAGGGACAGGAATGAGAGAAGGTATGCAACTGGAGTCAGGGTCAGGAGTAGTACCCGGTGTGCAGTGAGACCCAGGTTGGCCAACATGGGCCAAGTGTTTGATTATAATCTGATTTCCATACATGAATATACTAAGATCATTCATGTACTGCACGTATGGATCAGAGCCTCGCTCTACTGTGGAATGTAATTAGGAATGTAATTTACTCTAACCTTATACATAGCTAATCCAATTTAAAGCATATACATTGCATTCAAGTGTAAGTTAAAAGACTCGCTACAGTATGCACCATGTTACACAATTTCAAGCTGAAAAATGAAAAAAATCCATACCAATGGGAGGGGGGACACCCTCCTCCCACCCCTCCCCAGTTGCTAAGCTCCCTCGGGCTTGGTCTCGCAATTTCTCACTCCCAACTCTCACCCAATGTTGGCAGCCCTGGAGAGAGAGAGAGAGGTGAATGAATGGGAGAGATTGAGAAACATGCAAACATAGAAACATAGAAATTAGGTGCAGGAGTAGGCCATTCGGCCCTTCGAGCTGCACCGCCATTCAATATGATCATGGCTGATCATCCAACTCAGTATCCCATACCTGATTTTTCTCCATACCGTCTGATCCCTTTAGCCACAAGGGCCACATCTAACTCCCTCTTAAATATAGCCAATGAACTGGCCTCAACTACCCTCTGTGGCAGAGAGTTCCAGAGACTCGCCACTCTCTGTGTGAAAAAGTCTTTCTCATCTCGGTCTTAAAGGATTTCCCCCTTATCCTTAAGCTGTGACCCCTTGTCCTGGACTTCCCCAACAACGGGAACAATCTTCCTGCATCTAGCCTGTCCAACCCCTTAAGAATTTTGTAAGTTTCTATAATATCCCCTCTCAATCTCCTAAATTCTAGAGAGTATAAACTGAGTCTATCCAGTCTTTCTTCATAAGACAGTCCTGACATCCCAGGAATCAGTCTGGTGAACCTTCTCTGCACTCCCTCTATGGCAATAATGTCCTTCCTCAGAGTTGGAGACCAAAACTGTACGCAATACTCCAGGTGTGGTTTCACCAAGATCCTGTACAACTGAAGTAGAACCTCCCTGCTCCTATACTCAAATCCTTTTGCTATGAAAGCTAACATACCATTCACTTTTTTCACTGCCTGCTGCACCTGCATGCCTACTTTCAATGACTGGTGTACCATGACACCCAGGTCTCGCTGCACCTCCCCTTTTCCTAATCGGCCACCATTTAGATAATAGTCGGCTATCCTGTTTTTGCCACCAAAGTGGATAACCTCACATTTATCCACATTATACTGCATCTGCCAAACATTTGCCCACTCACCCAGCCTATCCAAGTCACCTTGCAGTCTCCTAGCATCCTCCTCACAGCTAACACTGCCCCCCAGTTTCGTGTCATCCGCAAACTTGGAGATATTGCCTTCAATTCCCTCATCCAGATCATTAATATATATTGTAAATAGCTGGGGTCCCAGCACTGAGCCTGTGGTACCCCACTAGTCACTGCCTGCCATTGTGAAAAGGACCCGTTTACTCCTACTCTTTGCTTCCTGTTTGCCAGCCAGTTCTCTATCCACATCAATACTGAACCCCTAATGCCGTATACTTTAAGTTTGTATACTAATCTCTTATGTGGGACCTTGTCGAAAGCCTTCTGGAAGTCCAGATATACCACATCCACTGGTTCTCCCTTATCCACGCTACTAGTTACATTCTCGAAAAATTCCACAAGATTTGTCAGACATGATTTACCTTTCGTAAATCCATGCTGACTTTGTCCAATGATTTCACCACTTTCCAAATGTGCTGCTATCCCATCTTTAATAACTGACTCTAGCAGTTTCCCCACTACCGATGTTAGACTAACTGGTCTGTAATTCCCCGTTTTCTCTCTGCCTCCCTTCTTAAAAAGAGGGGTTACGTTTGCTACCCGCCAATCCTCAGGAACTATTCCAGAATCTAAAGAGTTTTGAAAGATTATCACTAATGCATCCACTATTTCCTGAGCTACTTCCTTAAGTACTCTGGGATGTAGCCTATCTGGCCCCGGGGATTTATCAGCCTTTAATCTATTCAATTTACCCAACACCACTTCCCGACTAACCTGGATTTCACTCAATTCCTTCTTTGACCCGCGGTCTCCTGCTATTTCCGACAGATTATTTATGTCTTCCTTAGTGAAGACGGAACCAAAGTAGTTATTCAATTGGTCCGCCATATCCTTGTTCCCCATGATCAACTCACCTGTTTCTGACTGCAAAGGACCTTCATTTGTTTTAACTAATCTCTTTAACTTCACATATCTATAAAAACTTTTGCAGTCAGTTTTTATGTTCCCTGCCAGTTTTCTTTCATAATCTATTTTACCTTTCCTAATTAAGCCCTTTGTCCTCCTCTGCTGGTCTCTGAATTTCTCCCAGTCCTCTGGTATGCTGCTTTTTCTGGCTACTTTGTACGCATCATCCTTTGCTTTGATACTATCCCTGATTTCCCTTGTTATCCACGGATGCACTACCTTCCCCGATTTATTCTTTTGCCAAACTAGGATGAACAATTTTTGTAGTTCATCCATGCAGTCTTTAAATGTCTTCCATTGTATATCCACCGTCAACCCTTTTAGAATTAATTGCCAGTCAATCTTGGCCAATTCACGTCTCATACCCTCAAAGTTACCTTTCTTTAAGTTCAGAACCATTGTTTCTGAATTAACAATGTCACTCTCCATCCTAATGAAGAACTCAACCATATTATGGTCACTCTTGCCCAAGGGGGCACGTACAACAAACAGCTAACTACCCCTTCCTCATTACTCAAAACCCAGTCTAAAATAGCCTGCTCACTCGTTGGTTCCTCTACATGTTGATTTAGATAACTATCCCGCATACAATCCGAAAAATCCTCTTCCTCAGCACTCCTGCCCATTTGATTCACCCAATCTATATGTAGATTGAAGTCACCCGTTATAACTGTTTTGCCTTTGTTGCACGCATTTCTAATTTCCTGTTTGATACCATCCCCAACTTCACTGCTACTGTTAGGTGGCCTGTACACAACACCCACCAGCGTTTTCTGCCCCTTAGTGTTTTGCAGCTCTAACCCATACCGATTCCACATCCTCCAAGCTAATGTCCTTCCTTTCCATTGCGTTAATCTCCTCTCTAACCAGCAACGCTACCCCACCTCCTTTTCCTTTCTCTCTATCCCTCCTGAATATTGAATATCCCTGGATGTTCAGCTCCCAGCCTACGTCACCCTGGAGCCATGTCTCCGTGATCCCAACTATATCATAATCATTAATAGCTATCCGCACGTTCAACTCGTCCACCTTATTACGAATACTCCTTGTATTGAGACACAAAGCCTTCAGGCTTGTCTTTACAACGCTCTTACCCCTTATACAATTATGCTGAAAAGTGGCCCTTTTTGGATTTTTGAGAAAGAGGGAGTGGGAGAGAAGGAGAGAAAAGGAGAGAGGGAAAGAGTGGGGGAGAGAGAGAGAGAGAGAGAGAGAGAGAGAGAGAGAGAGAGAGAGAGGGGTGAGAGTGGATGAGTGGGAGGGGCAGCAAGAGAGTGGAAGAGAGAGAGAGAGAGTGCACACTTGCTCAGATCAACACCACACTTTAAATGCTGAACATCTGAAATAGAAGCAGGAAACACTAGTCTGAAGAAGTGTCCACCCGAAACATCACCATTCCTCCTATCCCAAGATCAAAGTCTGTCTGACCCGCAGTTACCCCAGCATTTTGTGTCTATCTACGTAAAACACTTGGCAGGGTCAGGCAGCATCTGTGGGAAGGAGGGAAAGACAACACTTTGGGACATAAACGGAGAAAACAAGGTGTTGTTAAAGTTGCAGACTGCGGTCTGGGAACATCTCTGATGAGGTGCTGCCATGGTTACAGAGCTCCCTGCTTGATAAATCATTATTTGGTAAGGGCGCAGAGGAGGCATTTGATAAATTATTCAGAGAAGGTTTAGAGAGCGAAAGAGAGAAAAGAAGCAAATGGACAATGCCTGCTGCGTGTCTGGTACTTTGTCACATGTACCGAGGTGCAGTGAAATTCATTCTTGTGTCCAGTTCAGTACAAGTAAATGCATAAGCACTGAGATACACCTTACATCAGCATCTCAGATACAGTACAAGTGTATCGCAGTGGAACACTGTGACAGTATACAGAGTCGCCAATTTGACTGATGAAGGCTTTTGGTACATTGGTTTTGTCTCTACCACTCTATAACTATGACTTCTAACAACGCACTAATCTTCACTGTGGTCTGAAACAAAAGTCATCGTGAGGTTTGATTCTGCACACATCCTGTTGACAAACTCACATTTAACTTGTGGTCGCCAAAAATTACAGGCGAGGACACAGAGTGCTGGAGTAACTCAGCGGGTCAGGCAGCATCTGTGGAGAACATGGATAGGTGAGGTTTCACAGAGTGCTGGAGTAACTCAGCGGGTCAGGCAGCATCTGTGGAGAACATGGATAGGTGACGTTTCACAGAGTGCTGGAGTAACTCAGCGGGTCAGGCAGCATCTGTGGAGAACATGGATAGGTGACGTTTCACAGAGTGCTGGAGTAACTCAGCGGGTCAGGCAGCATCTGTGGAGAACATGGATAGGTGACGTTTCACAGTGCTGGAGTAACTCAGTGGGTCAGGCAGCATCTCTAGAGTGTCTCTCCATTATCCAATAGTGTCTATCCAGTGTCTCTCCATTAACCAATATCTATCTCTCAACCAATATCACAATAGAAAAAGCAATGATCACATTGACTTTTAAGAAGCTTAATTTGCACAAATATGTTGCTGTGATTCCGCCATTATAACTACGCTGCAAAATGTATTCATTATTGTAAAGACCTTTTCCGGGGTCACGCATGGTGTCGGATAATTGCAGGACTTTCTTTCTTCTAAAATAATGACTGAAGCAGAAAAGCAGTGATCTCTCCTCCGAGAGCAGGAATTTTTGATTCAAAATGTAATTAGTGGAATTATCAAACGGAGCTTAATGCCAGAGTCTAATGCTTCTAATGTGCTATTAGTGAAGATGCAAAGCAATGAGATTCTTGGTGTTCCTGACTATAAATCCAAATGATTTTCTACGTTGAATAGAAGCTTGTGAAGAAAATGGCTGTAGTATGGAGAAGGATCACACCGCACGTATGAAAAGTTCTCCACCATTGTCTCTATAGCAGCATCAGAAAGCTGCGAGGATGTTGCTGGGACTGGGGGGCTGGAGCTGCAGGGGAGGTTGAGCAGGCTGGGACTCTATTCCTTGGATAGACACCAATTGTTGAAGTAACTCAGCGGGACAGGCAGCATCTCTGGAGAGAAGGAATGGGTGACGTTTCAGGTCGAGGCTGAATCGGTCTGAAGAAAGGTCTTGACCCGAAACGTCACCCATCGCTTCTCTCCAGAGATGCTGCCTGTCCCGCTCAGTTACTCCAGCATTTTGTTTCTACCATTGGTGTATACCAGCATCTGCAGTTCCTTGCTACACTTTATTCAATGGAGTGCAGGAGGCTGTGGGGTGATCTTATAGAGGTGTGCAAAATCATGAGGGGAATAGATTGGGTAAATGCACAGTCTTTTACCCATGGTAGAGGTATCGAGGCCCAGCAGACAATAGACAATAGGTGCAGGAGTAGGCCATTCGGCCCTTCGAGCCAGCACCACCATTCAATGTGATCATGGCTGATCATCCCCAATCAGTACCCCGTTCCTGCCTTCTCCCCATATCCCCTGACTTTGCTATCTTTAAGACATTGATTTAAGGTAAGAGAGGAAAGTTTTAATATGAACCTGAGGGGGAACTGTTCACATATCGAGCGTGGTTCGAACATGGAATGAGCTGCCAGGTGAGGTAGTTGAGGTAGGTACCATAACCGCATTTAAAAGACATTTCGACAGGTATAGTCATGGAGTGATACAGTGTGGCCCATGCCTCCAACATATATCTATATACATTAATTCAATCATTAGTTAGCTGTTCATGCATATCAAATTATACAACTAATTATTTACTGTGACAGATATACACAAATATAAAATTATTAAAACATAGATTTGCTCAGTCATCTCAACATCATCTGCTCAGTAGGAGCTGACGCCGACATCTCAGATCTCTCCACACCAGCCATGCACTACATCCCTGCCCAAACTGACCTCCAGTAAATCTGGCCTCACATCCTGCCATGGAATCCTTGTCTTAACAGCATCCTCTGCCCAACTGCATTTCACAGTAAGTTTGTAAGTTCCAGGAGCAGAATTAGGCCATTCAGCCCATCAGGTCTACTCTGCCATTCAATCAATGCTGATCAATCTCTCTCTCTCAGTCCCATTTCCCTGCCTTCACCCTGTAACCCCTGACACCTGTACAAATCAAGAATCTGTCAATATCAGCCTTAAAAATGCCCCAATGGTGGCCTCCGCAGCCGCCATTGTTTCTTCTTGCGAATGAAACATAAACCAAAGGAATAGGATCTCAGGCCGGGTGTTGAGCAGCCAGGTTGTTGTCTCTGTTGGTGTCAATGTCTGCCAGGCCCTGAGCTCCATTTGGTGGGTGGTAGAGCGGGTACCCAGAGATGACATGGTTGGCTGTCTGTTGTTCTGCTCCGCATTCCCAGGCTGGGCTCTGGCGGAGGGAGCCCCCATCTCCACACGCTGGCTTTGAAACGCCCAACTCCAGTACCAAGTCTGTTGAGCTTCAGCCATGCTCCTCTGGGGAGGTCAGACCCTGGACAGCTTTTATCTGGTGAAGAGATGTAGCTGTGAAATGGAGATGAGCCACTCCTGTGACCACTTGGTGGCTATCCAGTGTGTTTTTGTCTCAGTTGGCTGGATGGATGCTAGGAGTTGTTTTCCATGTGGAGCAAAGGGGTGACGTGAATTCCACAGATTCACCGCCCTCTGACTAAAGAAATTCCTTCTTAGCTCCTTGCTACAGGTGTGTCCTTTAACTCTGAGCCCTCTAGTACTAGACTCTCCCACCAGTGGAAACATCCTCTCCACATCCACTCTATCCAGGACGTTCACTATAAGGAGCATCATCTCCGGGCACTGGACGAGAGGGTCTCAGGACAGAGGTACCACAAATGGAACTCATGCAATGGAGATGACCACAGCTGAAGGAAAGGGCCGGTATCACTGGCCACCCATTGTGTCCTCACTGGAAAAAAAGTACAACTCAGTGTGCAAGGCTTGGATAGAGTGGATAAGGAGAGGATGTTTTACTAGTGGGAGAGTCTTGGACCAGAGGTCATAGCCACAGAAATAAAAGATGTTCCATTAGGAAGGCGATGAGGAAGAATTTATTTAGTCAGAGGGCGGTGAATCTGTGGAATTCTTTGCCACAGAAGGCTGTGGTGGCCAAGTCAGTGGATATTTTTAAGGCAGAGATAGATAGATTCTTGATTAGTACTGGTGTCAGATGTTATGGGGAGAAGGCATGAGAATGGGGTTAGGAGGGAGAGATCGATCAGCCATGAGTGAATGGCAGAGTAGACTGAATGGCCTAATTCTGCTCCTTTCACATGACCTTCTGAAAGATGGACACAGGGATTGAGTCAGCTTTGTCCATGCTGCCCAAGATGCCCAATCTACACCAGTCCCACCTGCCTGTGCTTGCCCCACAACCCTCTAAATCGGTCCTGTCCATGTACCTATACAAATGTTGTTTAAATGTTGTTCTACCTCCTAGAAACATAGAAATTAGGTGCAGGAGTAGGCCATTCAGCCCTTCGAGCCTGCACCGCCATTCAATATGATCATGGCTGATCATCCAACTCAGTATCCCGTACCTGCCTTCTCTCCATACCCTCTGATCCCCTTAGCCACAAGGGCCACATCCAACTCACTCTTAAATATAGCCAATGAACTGGCCTCAACTACCCTCTGTGGCAGAGAGTTCCAGAGACTCACCACTCTCTGTGTGAAAAAAGTCTTTCTCATCTCGGTCTTAAAGGATTTCCCCCTTATCCTTAAGCTGTGACCCTTGTCCTGGACTTCCCCAACATCGGGAAACAATCTTCCTGCATCTAGCCTGTCCAACCCCTTAAGAATTTTGTAAGTTTCTATAAGATCCCCTCTCAATCTCCTAAATTCCAGAGAGTATAAACCGAGTCTATCCAGTCTTTCTTCATAAGACAGTCCTGACATCCCAGGAATCAGTCTGGTGAACCTTCTCTGCACTCCCTCTATGGCAATAATGTCCTTCCTCAGATTTGGAGACCAAAACTGTACGCAATACTCCAGGTGTGGTCTCACCAAGACCCTGTACAACTGAAGTAGAACCTCCTCTGGCAGCTTGTTCCATACACCCACCAACAACCTTGAGAGCTCATGTCCAACACTCTACACTCCACCATCAAAAGGATCTCCAGGAGTCGCTGCCTCCAAATGACAGCCAGCATCCACAAAGACCCACACCACCCTGGCCACGCTCTTGTTTCAACCCTGTCATCGGGACGCAGGTACAGGAGCCTGAAAACTGTACCGTGCAGGTTTAGGAACAGTTTCTTCTATACCATTAGGCTATTAAACACTACAACCTCCAATTAAGTAGATTCCTTTTCCCCTGACTCTGGTCAGAAGAAGGGTCTTGACCCGAAACATCACCCATTCTTTCTCTCCAGAGATGCTGCCTGTCCCGCTGAGTTACTCCAGCATTGTGTATATATATATATATATACTGAGTTCAAGACAGGTGACAGTAAAACACTTGACTTTTGAAAACAGGAGAGAGACACAAAATGCTGGAGTAACTCAGCGGGTGAGGCAGCATCTCTGGAGAGAAGGAATGGGCGACTTTTCGGGTCGAGAACCTTCTTCAGACTGAGAGTCAGGTGAGAGGGAGACCAGAGATATGGAAGGCTGAGGTGTGAAAACACAGATCAAAGGGGACGATGGTCAAAGAAATGTAGAATGGTTCATTGTTAGCTCTGGGGAAGGTGACAACGAGGCATATAATCAGTAATATTTAATCAGGAGGACAGTGAAACTAGTCGGAGAACTAGGGTGGGGGAGGGACGGAGAGAGAGGGGATGCAAGGATTACTTGAAGTTAGAGAAGTCAATGTTCATACCACTGGGCTGTAAGCTGCCCAAGCGAAATATGAGGTGCTGTTCCTCCAATTTGCGCTGGGCCTCACTCTGACCATGGGGGAGGCCCAGGACAGAAAGGTCAGTGTGGGACTGGGAGGGGGAGTTGAAGTGTTTAGCACTTTCTTGAAAACAGATTTCCTTCCAAAGGAAGCAGCCAGAAACGGCCTCGTCAGCAGAACAAAGCCTTATGCTCGGGCAAGCACAGACTCCAATCTCCCCATCACATCCTTCCAGACCACATGCCATCTCCTCTTCACAGAATGAGCCAGTTAATTTGAAAACTAATGAGCGCAGTTAAATTATTTATATTTTATTTGCCTGTAAAATACGAACTAATTAAATGGCAGAATAATTGTCCTGGTCCCAGTAGATGTTGCGATTGTCCAAGATGTTAATCAACAAGGCGGAGTTAACAGAAGAATATTTTTCTATATTCAGATCTGCCCTGAATATTGTTGTTGAATATTCCATTCTGGTTATTAATCTCTACGCAACAGGCTGAAGACTGGGGGTTTAATTGCTCAAGTACCTGACAGGAGAGATTTGCTCATTAAATTGGAGACCAAGTGTGATAAATCAATGTACATCTTATTTTTAAACCTAAAGCTTTCCCCTTTCCTTGACAGAGCCCTTACACTGACCCAACTAGAAATGTGTGGCCACAGCAACGGCGACCCAGTGACACTACCAGGACAACGGGCTTTTATGGGCAAGTCTCGAGAGGACACAGAGTGCTGGAGTAACTCAGCGGGTCAGGCAGCATCTGTGGAGAACATGAATAGGTGACGTTTCACAGAGTGCTGGAGTAACTCAGCGGGTCAGGCAGCATCTGTGGAGAACATGGATAGGTGACGTTTCACGGAGTGCTGGAGTAACTCAGCGGGTCAGGCAGCATCTGTGGAGAACATGGATAGGTGACGTTTCACAGAGTGCTGGAGTAACTCAGCGGGTCAGGCAGCATTCTAGGTTGTGGCAGATTGAAAACCTTTAAGGAAACTCTCTTGCAGCTAAAGTCCTGTTCTCTTCTTTAGTTTATCTAAAACCGCCGTGCCACCATATCCTGATCCACAAATTCATAAGGTCACAAGTTATAGGATTAGAATTAGTCCATTCGGCCCATCAAGTTCACTCTGCCATTCAATCATGGCTGATCTATCCCTCCTAATCCCATTTTCCTACCTTCTCTCCATAACCCTTGACACCTCTTCTAATCAAGAACGTGTCCATCTCTGCCTTAAAAATATCCACTGACTTGGCCTCCACAGCCCTCTGTGGCAATGAGTTCCACAGATTAATTACCCTCTGACTAAAGAAGTTCCTCCTCATCTCCTTTCCAAAAGAGCACCCTTTAATTCTGAAGCTATGACCTCTGGTCCTAGACGCTCCAACCAGTGGAAACATCCTTTCCACAGCCACGCTATCTAGGCCTTTCACTATTCTGTAAGTTTCAATGAAAACAATGAAAGGCAGAGATAGAGTGGATGTGTGTGGATGGAGTACCTTGCTTGGTGTGGGTAAGTTGGGCAAATGCCCTGTTTCCGTGCTGTGTGGCTCCGTGCTGTAAGGAGATCAAAATTGATTAGGGGGTAGAGGGGGCAGAGGAGAGGGAGGTAGAGGGGAGGTAGAGGGGGGAGAGGGGAGAGAGTGGGAGAGAGGGGAGAGGGGAGAGGGGAGGGGAGAGAGGGTAGAGGGGAGAGGGTAGGAGGGGGGAGAGGGGAGAGGGTAGAGGGGGGAGAGGGTAGAGGGGGGAGAGAGGGGGCAGAGGGGAGAGAGGGACAGGGTACAGGGGGTAGAGGGGGAGAGGGGAGAGGGGAATGGAAGGGAGAGGGGGAGACGGGTAGAGGGGGGAGAGGGTAGATGGAGAGGGGAGATGGGAGAGAGGGTAGAGGGGGTGAGGGGGGAGAGGGTAGTGGGGAGAGAGAGGGGGAGAGGGTAGAGAGGGGGGGAGAGGGGTGAGAGGGGGAGAGGGGGAGAGGGTGAGAGGAGGGGGGAGGGGGGGGGGAGAGGGAGAGGGGGGGAGAGGGGAGAGGGGGGAGAGGGGTAGAGGGGGGAGAAGGGGGAGAATGGAGAGAGGGGAGAGGGGGAGAGGGGAGGGGGGGAGAGGGTAGAGGGGGGAGAGGGTAGAGGGGGGGAGGGGGGAGAGGGGAGAGGGGGGGGGAGGGGGAGAGGGGGAGAGGGGAGAGGGGGAGAGGGTAGAGGGGGGGGAGAGGGTAGAGGGTCGAGGGGGAGAGGGGAGAGGGGTAGAGGGTAGAGGGGAGAATGGAGAGAGGGGAGAGGGGAGAGGGGAGAGGGGGAGGGGGAGAGGAGAGAGAGGGTAGAGAGAATAGGGAGGCCATGATAGTGGAATAGCAATTGAAAGGACAGGTGAGCCCCTCTTGTTCCTCCGTTGCTACAGGTGAGATTATGTAACACAAAAGGCGGGTGGCCTGCAGACAGACGGCGGGTCCTGTTTGGAAGCAAACATCTATAATTAAAGGTCCACAAAATGCTGGAGAAACTCAGCGGGTGCAGCAGCATCAATGGAGCGAAGGAGATAGGCGACGTTTCGGGCCAAAACCCTTCTTCAGACCCGCTGAGTTTCTCCAGCATTTTGTGTCCCCTCGATTTTCCAGCATCTGCAGTTCCTTCTTTAACATCTATAATTGAAGTCAGATTGTGTTTTCTTGACAGTGTAGCACCCCCGTGTGGTTGGTGAGGACACTGTGGACAAAGCAGTCAGTCACACAGTGTGTCATGGGGCCTGGGTCAACCGGGAAAGAGACAGGGAGAGAACGAGAGAAAGAAGGGTTCCGTCCCGAAACATTGTCTGTCCATCCGCTCCCCACATGCTCTGTGTTGGCTCGAAGGGCCGAATGGCCTACTCCTGCATCTATTGTCCATTGACTCACTGACTCCCTCCTGCAGGGACGGAAATCCTGGGGGTGATGGGGGACACGTCCCCCCCCCCCCATGTTTTGTAATCTGGAATTTATCAGCTGCTTTCTAAGGGCTGAATTGGCCCATTCGCGGGGCCTTTCATCGCCCGGCGTGGCTTAAAATCAAATTGCTGCATCGAGGGGATCGAGGCTCCCGATGTTGATGCCCCCGCCGGCCGATGAAAGGCCCCGTGAACGGGCCGATTCAAGCCCCACGATTCGGGCCGGACGAAGCTGCTGTTTGTTGCTGGAGTCCGGAGTCGGTCTCCAACCAGGTCAGCTCCCGATGTTACCGTCCACAGGACCGACGGCCGAAGCCTCGTGGGTGTGTGTGTGTATGCGCATTTGCGCGTGCAAAATTGTGTCCCCCGTATGTTTTGACGGCGATTTCCGTGTCTGCCCTCCTGAACCTTGTGCTTGGCAAAGGAGATCTTGGGAAAGGGACAGAGAGCAAGAGATGCAGAACTGATACTAGGGAGAGAGGGTGGAGAGCGTAGGGAGGGTGGGAGGGTAGAGGGCACAGGGAGGGTGGAGAGGATAAAGAGGGTGGATCGGGAGGGTAGTTGATGTAGGGAAGGGAGAAAGTGGAAAGAATAAATAAAGGGAGAGGGGTGGCATGGCGGTTGAATTGCCGCGTCACAGCATCAGAGACCCGGGTTCGATCCTGACCTCAGGTGCTGTCTGTACGGAGTTTGCATGTTCTCCCTGTGACCGGGTGGGTTTTCTCCGGGTGCTCCGGTTTCCTCCCACATCCCAACGATGCGGGGGTTTGTAGGTTAATTGGCTTCTGTAAATTGCCCCCAGTGCGTAGGACAGTGCTCGTGCATGGGGCAATTGCTGGATGGCATGGGCTCTGCGGGCCGAAGGGCCTGTTTCCGCATTGCATCTCTCTAAACGCTGAACATTGAGGGGAACGGAGAGACTGGAAATCGAAAAACATGAGAGCAGAAGCTGAAATTAAAAATACTAATTGTTTCATATCATCAATCATGCCCAAAAGCACTGCAGTTTTAATAGATCATTGAATCAATCATTTCCCATTTGTATCTGCATCTTTAAGATTGCAGATTTTTATAAAATGCCGCTTCTGCATAATCAGCAGAATATTCAACTGGTGCCCAATCCGCAGTCAGACAACACTGCTACTTCCACAGGAGCTCGAGGATGTGCAGTGCATTGACCAAGACTCTCCTAAACCTCTCCAGGTGTGGAGTGGAGAGCTCATTGACTGGTCACATCACGGCCTGGTTCAGTAACTCAAACACCCAGGAATGAAGGAGCAGTGGTGGGCACTGCCCGGTCCATCACAGTACTGACCCCCCCACCACACACTGCCCGGTCCATCACAGATACTGACCCCCCCACCACACACTGCCTGGTCCGCCCAGTACTGACCCCCCCACCACACATGCCCGGTCCATCACAGTACTGACCCCCCCACCACACACTGCCGGTCCGCCCCAGTACTGACCCCCCCACCACACACTGCCCGGTCCGCCCCAGTACTGACCCCCCCACCACACACACTGCCCGGTCCATCCCAGTACTGACCCCCCCACCACACACTGACCCCCCCCACACATGCTGACCCCCACCACACACTGCCGGTCTGCCCAGTACTGACCCCCCACCACACACTGACCCCCCCCCACACACTGACCCCCCCACCACACACTGCCCGGTCTGCCCCAGTACTGACCCCCCCCACCACACACTGACCCCCCCACACACTGACCCCCCACCACACACTGCCCGGCCATCCAGTACTGACCTCCCCACCACACATGCCCGGGCCCATCCAGTACTGACCTCCCCACCACACACTGCCTGGTCCGCCCCAGGACTGACCCCCCACCACACACACTGCCGGTCCATCACAGCTACTGACTCCCCACCCACACTGACCCCCCCACCACACACTGCCCGGCCCATTCCAGTACTGACCCCCCCCACCCACACTGCCCGGTCCATCACAGATACTGACCTCCCCACCACACATTGACCCCCCCCACCACACACTGCCCGGCCCATCCCAGTACTGACCCCCCACCACACATTGCCCGGTCCATCACAGATACTGACCCCCCCACCACACACTGCCGGTCCATCACAGGTACTGACCTCCCCACCATCGAAGGGATCTACAGGAGTCGCTGGCAGCATCATCAGAGACCCACCCCACCCTGGCCACGCTCTCATCTCGCTGCTACCATGGGGAAGAAGGTACAGGAGCCTGAAAACCGTGACCTCCAGGATCAAGAACAGCTTCTTCCCAACAACCATCAGGCTCTGGATCACCGCACGACACTAACCCCAGCGACTGTGATCTTCTGTGGACCGTGTCCTTGGATGCTCTACGGACTATTATGGTTAGATAGTGTACAGATGATTAATGTAATGTATTTTTGATGATTATATATTTATGTGTGTGACGGTGCTCACGGCCCTGGTGAGCAGTAAGTACGTTGTTCATTGTGTGTTGTGGGATTGTGCGATGGTGAGTGTCCACACACACTGCATTCCACCTTAAATACAGCTGCACCCTGTGGTCAGACGTTAGAGATGTGGCACAGAAACAGGCCCCGTGGCCCACGCCGACCAGCGATCACCGCGCACACTGGCACTATCCCACACACAAGGGACAATTAACCTACAAACCAGCACAACTTTGGAGTGTGGGAGGAAACTAAAGCACCCAGAGGAAACCCACACAGTCACGGGGAGAACGTGCAAACTCCGTACAGACAGCGCCCGCAGTCAGGGTCAAACCCGGATCTCTGGCGCTGTGAGGCAGCAACTCCGCCACTGCACCACCGTGCCACAGTTAGTGCGTTGATATTCCCGCTGTGAACAGTGTAAGGATCCAGTCCCAGATGTAATCACAAGCAATAGCTGCAGAATTAGGCCATTCGGCCCATTAAGTCTATTCCGCCATTCAATCATAGCCGATCCATCCTTCCCTCTCAATCCCATTCTCCTGCCTTCTCCCCATAACCCCGGATATCCGTACTAATAAAGAATCTTTCTAACTGTCTTAAAAAATATCCTTTGACGGTTGCCACAGCCATCTGTGGCAATGAATTCCACAGATTCACCACCCTCTGACTAAAGAAATTCCCCCACATCTCCTTGCTGGAGAATTGTACAGCATGTGTCTTGCATGGGTTTGAAGCTCGGTGCTTGGTTGGCCCTGAGCCAGGCCCATGATACAGCTCTGTCACCTGCCCACAAACACGTCATTGGAGATACAGGACAGGAGGCAATAGCAGGCAGTCATCAGATAGACAAAGCTTCTGCACAGTCATGGTGACTGTGTGTGCGTGTGTGTGTGCGAGCTCTGGTAACGGAAACACTTGCTTACTCAACCAAGATCAGTTGTTGAATCGTACAGCAGGGAAACAGGCCCTTCGGCCCACCTAGCCCATGCCGACCAAGTTGACATTCGGGCTATTCCCATTTCCCTGCATTTCACCCACAGCCCTCAAAATCATATAACCATATAACAATTACAGCACGGAGACAGGCCCTCTCGGCCCTTCCAGTCCGTGCCGACCATTTGTTTTCCCCTAGTCCCATCTACCTGCACTCAGACCATACTCCTCCATTCCCTTCACGTCCATATACCTATCCACTTTACTTTTAAATGTTAAAATCGATCCTGCCTCCACCACCTCTGCTGGAAGCTCATTCCACACTGAGTAAAGAAGTTCCCCCTCACGTTACCCCTAAACTTCTGTCCCTTAATTCTCATGTCATGCCCTCTTGTTTGAATCTTCCCTACCCTCAATGGGAAAAGCTTATCCACGTCAACTCTGTCTATCCCTTTCATCATTTTAAAGACCTCAATCAAGTCCCCCCTTAACCTTCTGCGCTCCAAAGAATAAAGACCTAACTTGTTCAACCTTTCTCTGTAACATAGTTGCTGGAACCCTGGCAACATTCTAGTAAATCTCCTCTGTACTCTCTCTATTTTTTTTTTTTTCCTTCCTATAAAAATCTCCATCGGTTCATAGAACAGTCCAACTCAAGAGCAGGCCCTTCGGCCCTCAGTGTCTGTGCCCAACGCGATGCTAAACTAAACTAACCTCTGCCTGCATGTTTCATATCCCTCTGTTCCCTGGATGTTGATGTGTGTACCAATAGAACAAAGAACAACACACGAAGGCTGTGCTGAACATGATGACAAGACCAACTCGTATCTGCCTGAACATTACCCATATCCCTCCATCCCCTCCTATGCCATGTGCTTGTCTATGTCTATGTCCTTTATGCCACTGACACATCTGCTTCATCCATCCAATGGCCTGTTGAACGTGATTGTCGTATCTGCTTCCACCACCACTTTACAGGCACCCACCGCCCTCCATGTAAAAGTCTTGCCCTTTAAACTTTGCCCCCCTCACTTTAAGGCCTTGCCCTTTGGTATTTGTTATGTTCACCCTGGGAGAAATGTTCTGACTGTCCACCCTATATATTCCAGTAGCTAGTTGTGAACTAAACTGAGTCTAAAATAATTAAATTCACTGTCAGCAGCCTTGCAAATGTCATACACCGTCCAAGAACAAATAAAAAATTAACTGAAGACACAAGAGACTGCAGATGCTGGAGTCCTGAGTAAAAAAACTAACGGCTGGAGGAACTCAATGGGCCAGGCATCATCTGTGGAGGCAAATAGACAGATGTTTCTTCACCTTGAAGAAGGGTCTTGACCCGAAATGCCGCCTGCCAGATGCTGCCTGACGGGTTCCTCCAGCACTTTGGACAAAAATTAACAAGACACAGAGTGATACAGTGTGGAAACAGGCCCCTCGGCCCAACTTGCCCACTCCGGACAACATGTCCCAGCTACACTAGTCCCACTTGCCTGCTCTTGGTCCATATCCCTCCAAACCTGTCCTATCCATGTACCTGTCTAAATGTTTCTTAAATGCCGGGATAGTCCCAGCCTCAACTACCTCCTCTGGCAGCTTGTTCCATACCCCCACCACCCTTTGTGTGAAAATAATTACCCCTCAGATTCCTGTTAAATCTTTTCCCCCTTCACTTAAACCTTTGTCCTCTGGTCCTCGATTCTCCTGCTCTGGGCAAGAGATTATGTGCATCTAAAGCAGAGTGATTTTGAAACCAAATAAATACACATGGAGACAATGATGTACAGATAAAACTTTACTCAGATTTTCACAAAAATATATCAAACTCTAATTTCTAACAAATAATAATGTGATTTAATGAATAATAATATTTTGAGTGTTAGAGACGGAGTGAAGAGTAAGTGTCCCTGTGAAGATGCCGGCCGTTATGCACTGAGGTGAGGTACCTGCAGCCTCACTGTTCGATATTCTACGTGGAAACACAGCCAAGACGCCGGCAGCTGCGCTCACATCAATTAACACTGAACTGCACGGCAGACATCGCAAACTGGATTTACAACAGAACAGAGTCCCGGTAAAACAAACAAAATACCTGAGATATTCATCAAATAGATAAGTAGAAATAGTGCCGATGATAGTTTGATTGCTTGAAAGATACAGCACGGAGACAGGCCCTTCGGCCCACCGAGTCCAGGCCGACCATCGATCACCCCGTCACATCGGTTCTATGTTACCCCACTTTCCCATCCACTCCCTGCACACTAGGGACAATTTGCAGAGGCTAACTGACCTACAAACCCGCACGCCTTTCGGATGCAGAAGGAAACCGGAGCACCCGGAGGAAACCCACACAGTCACAGGGAGAACGTGCAAACTCCACACAGATAGCACTCGAGGTCGGGATCGAACCTGGGACTCTCGCGCTGTGAGGCAGCGACTCTACCCACTGCGCCACTGTGCTGCCCAATGGATAATGCGAATCTGCCTCATATGTGAACTAATGTTACCAGAACAGAGACCAAGACCTGAACCAGGCTGTGAGCTGAACATATTTGAGGTGTCTGGGTGCAGTTGAAAATAAACCTCTAATCCCACAGTGAGAGGAAAACTCATCAAGGCAGTTAATAAAGAGACAAAGGAACTGCAGATGCTGGCTTACAAAAAAAGACACAAAGTACGGGGGTAACTCAGCGGGTCAGGCAGCATCTTTGGCGAACATGGACAAGTGACATGTTGGGACCCTTCAGACTGATGGAGCTGTTAATAATTGTTTCAACAGAGGCAGCGGGAATATCGGGCATTAACTTGGCACTGCAGGGAGAGGTGGAATTTGAAGAACAAGGCATGGTGGGGAATCGGTAGAAGTTTTGCTTCACAGCAGCAGGTTCAGGGTGGGGCAGGGGCAAAGGGAATATCCCACAGGGGGTAGGTTTAAATGTGAGAGTGAACACAGGGAGAGGTTGATGAGATCCACATCCAGTGTGGATAATACCTTCAGGGTGTCATCAACCAATGACACAGAAACATGGAGCTACAGATGCTGGTTTGTTCCAAAGATAAGACACAAAGTGCTGGTGCAACTCAGCGGCTCAGGCAGCATCTCTGGAGATCAACGACAGGTGAGGTTTTGGGTCTGGACCAGAAGATGTTTCTTCTACCCCGAGAGTCTGAAGAAAGGTCCTGACCCGTGTTGTCACCGTCTCACCTGCGGAGCTGCTGCCTGAGTTGTTCCAGCACTGTGGGCTTTAGGTGCTGCTGAATGTCCGTCGGTTACTGGGTCTTGTCAGCCACGGTCCCGTGCTCCAGCATGTACTGCTCCTTCAGCTTGGCCTTCTTCTCCAGGTTCCACTTGGTGAGGTTGTCACGTTGTCTATAAGCCTGCAGGTGGAGGAAGAGCAGCTGGTCAGAGCTATGGATGGCCTTTGTCCAGTTTACTTTAGTTCAGAAATACAGCGTGGAAACAGGCCAGTCTCAGCGATCACTGGTACACACACACCTATCCTACACACTGGGGACAATTTACAGAAGCCAATTAACCAACAAACCCGCACGTTTATTTTTGGAATGCGAGACAAAACCGGAGCATCCGAGGGGATCCCACGCAGGTCACGGGGAGAACGTGCAAACTCCGCACAGACAGCAGCCGTAGTCAGGATCGCACCCGGGTCTCTGGCGCTGTGAGGCAGAAGCTCTACCCGCTGCGCCACATTGCCGCTCTGTGTCTTGGGAGTTTTAGAATAATCACTGAGCTGGTCCCACTGAATGGGCAAAGAGGCTGCCCAGAGCTTCACATGACTGGCACGTGGACCAGAGATGGAGGTGACCCTGCCCTGGACACCTGCGCTCACTGTCCCCCTCTCCCCAGACATGACCGAGAGCGGTCCCTTGGTCTGATGGTCCCGGCTGGGGTGGCCAGGGTGCGGATGGAATAAACAGGCCAGTCTCAGCTGGGAAAGACCCACCAGATCCCAATGTTGTGTGCGTTGGCATCTGGATCCATGGCAACGACTGGCATGAAGCCTGCCGGTGATCCAGAGCCCATTGGCAGTGTGGGCAAGTGGTGGTCGGAGAGACAGATCACTACTGTGGCAAAGGGCATGTAACAAAAAGGATCTGCAGATGCTGGTTTAGACCAAAGATAGACACACAATGCTGGGGTAACTCAGCGGGTCATAAAGGTGCTGGAGGAACAGCGCCTCGTATTTCACTTGGCGAGCTTACAACCCAGTGGTCTGGACATTGCACTCTCTAGTTTTAGGAAACTCCACTCAACGTCAGTGAAGCGGTTCCACTGTCTGCCACGATGTGTCCCTCGAGATCACACCATCCCCAGTAAACAATCAGTCTATCAGGGACCCTCCCAGTCTCAGGTCGTCTGTGCCGGTCCCTGATCTGTCCTGGGATTTTATCACTTCAAGCCCCCCATCCCATCCCCCTCCCATCCCATCCCATCCTATCACCCTCCCATCCCATCACCATCCCATCCCATCACCCCCCCATCCCATTCCCCCCCCCCCCCCTCACAATCAGTCTGATTAATGGTCTCGACCTGAAACATCACCCTTTGCCTGACCCGCTGAGTTACTCCAGCACTTTGTGTCCTTCTGCATAAACCAGCAGTTCCTTGTTTCGACATTGAGGGTCATGAAAGTCTCGGGCTCTCTCTTTGGCGAGGGGCGAGGAGGGTGGGTGTAGGAGGTGCCGCCACAGGTTGGCAGAGAACGTACCTTCTTGCCTGAAACCACCATCACCACACAGGCCCCCACACTCACGGCGATCATCAGGTAGCAGATCTGTACCCTTATCTTGTTCCTCGCTGCGTGAAGCATCTCGATGCTGTGGGGAAAATTAACACACGTGTTGGAGAGAACAGCACCGTCAAAACCACCCTGACATCAGGATCATTGCAGCTCCCAGAAGCGGCTGGCATGGTGACTAGCGTTTCACACACACACACCCAACACTAGCCACTACAACCTTCACCAGACCACCATCAGCAGCCTTGCCTCTGACTGCTCCTAGAGATGCAGCACAGAAACAGGGCTGTTGCTGTGCAGTGCTGTTCTATGTTAGGAACATAGTACAGCACAGGCCCTTCGGCCCACAATGTTCGTACCGAACACAATGCCAAGACCAACTCTTATCGCACGTGATCCATATCTCTGTGCCTGTCTAAACGGCTCTTAAACGCCACCATCGCATCTGCCTCAAACTGTTCAATGTTCTAAGCAAGGAAAATCCAGCAGGGAAAAGTCTCAAGGTGCTGGATTTGGTGTCTAGCTACTTTAAAAGTCTAGTCGATGTGGGATGGAGGGGTACTGGGTTGGCGGGGGTGGGGCAGGGGCAGAGTCTAACAGGAAACCTTTCTGCAGCTTGACAGGCCTCACATGGAGCATCCATGCAATATTGGTCGACCTATTTGAGGAAGGAACGGCACTGGAGGTTAGGCCGAGGTTCATTTCAGATATCGTGTGGAAATCCACATCGACCACCCATACCTAATCCTACACGCTAGAGACAATTTACAGAAGCCAATTAACCTACAGACCAGCACGTCTTTGGACAAAACCCACGCACGTCACGGGGAGAACGTGCAAACTCCGTACAGACAGCGCCCCTGATCAGGATCGAACCCGGGTCTCTGGTGCTGTGAGGCAGCAACTCTACCGCTGCACCAGTGTGCCTGAGATGAAGATATTGGCGTGCAAGGAGAGGTTGGCAGGTTGGGCCTTACTGACTGGTGAGACCAGTGGGATTCTGCAGTCGAGGATGCGAACCCGTTCCTACACCATCTGCGGTTCCCTTCCAGCCATCTGCCTGGGCAAGAGGCAGCAGTGCTTGTAAATGGTGTGTGTGCGCTGTTCCCCAGAGTATCAGCAACAAAGTGTTTACACATTAACCTGCTGCCAGATGTACTGGGAGGTCTGGGAGCACACGGCATACGGTAGCAGCAGGAGATGGAGGATTCATCCAAACCTGGATACCTATTCCCAGAATTGCAGCGAATTGTGGACGCGGCCCAGACCATCGCACAAACCGACCTCCCTTCCAGCGACTCCATCTACACCTCACGCTGCCTCGGCAAGGCCAGCAGCATCATCAAGGACGAGCCGCACCCTGGCCACTCCCTCTTCTCCCCTCTCCCATCGGGCAAAAGGTACAGAAGTGTGAAAACGAACGCACACCTCCAGATCCAGGGGCAGTTTCTTCCCAGCTGTTATCAGGTACCTGAATCATCCTACCACAACCAGAGAGCGGCGCTGAACTACTATCTACCTCATTGGTGACCCTAGTACTATCCTTGATGGGACATTGCTGGCTTTACCTTGCACTAAACGTTATTCCCTTATCCCGTGCCTGCACTCTGTGAACGGCTCGATTGTAATCATGTATTGTCTTTCCGCTGACTGGTTAGCACGCCACAAAATCCTTTCACTGTACCTCGGTACCCGTGGCAACAAACTAAACTGAATTCCCCGATCTATCACTACAATGCACACACCATCACGTTAGGAGAGGGCATTAACCTTTAACAGGGACCTGAGGAGCATGGTTTTCACTCAGATGGTGGTGGGTATATGGAAGCAGCTGCCAGAGTCCATAGTTGAGGCAGGTAGTTTAGTGTAGATACAGGGTGGAAACAGGCCACTCGGCCCAGTGAGTCCGTGCCGACCAGCGATCACCCGTACACTAGTTCCATCCGTCTCATTATGGACAATTTATAGAGGCCAATTAACGCACAAGCCCACACGTCTTTGCAATGTGGGAGGAAACCGGAGCACCCGGAAACACATTTAAAAGCAGCAAGCATCTTTTGAAGACAGGTGCATGAATGGGGAAGATTTAGAGGAATATGGGCCAAATGCAGGGAAATGGGACTAGCTTAGATTAGGCACAGATGGTCACAAAGTGCTGGAATAACGCAGTGGGTCAGGCAGCATCTCTGGAGAAAAGGATGGGTGACTGAAGAAGGGTCCCGACCCGAAACATTCACCCATCCTTTTCCTACAGAGACATAGATGCCAACCCTAAATTTAGTTCACAGTAACATTCAACCCATTTGTCTGTAACAAATGGGGTTAAATGCATTTCTCTCCGTAACATACTCACTTGGAGTTGATGCCGGCGGCTATGCGCCTGCGCACTGGTGCAGATCAGCGGGCTGCCGGCGGGCGGGTGCGGCACATGCGCACTTGGCAAGGTTTGCCGGCGGGTCTGCGCACTGGGTGGGGGTGGGGGGTGGGGGGGAGGCCCGGTGATGGGGCTGCCGCGAGCGGCCGGCTGGCGGCAAAGAAAGTGCCGCTGATCGCGCGGGCCGGCGCCGCCCGGGCTCTGGGCCGGGCGTGGCTGCGAGCTGCCGGGCTGGCAAACCGGGGGCACATGGCGCCGGCGTTCACCACGGGAGGAACACCGGCGCGGCGGTGTTCCGTAACAGCATGTTTGGCTGCCGGAACACCGTAAAAAGGTTATTTCGCCGGGACAAAATACGGCGAATCCGGGACACTTGGCATCTCTGCAGAGATGCTGCCTGAGCCGCTGAGTTACTCTGGGTCTGTCTTTGGTGGAAACCAGCATCTGCAGTTCTTTGTCTCTACATTTTGTCGTAGGTGAGGTATCTTCGGTGAGATGGACCAAAGGGCCTGTTTCCTGCTGTTTGACTATGGCTCAATGTCATCCAAGGAGTATAACCAATCAGGAAGTTCATAAGGAGCAAGGTGGAGGATTATGAAAAGGTTGAAGTGTGACTTACGAGACCATTTCTGGTATATCCTGCTCCTTCTTGAACCGTCCTACCCACAGCAGAACCTTTCTGTCGTACGCTGACGGTATCCGTCCCTGTAGCCTGTAGGGTGAGCATTCTGGCAGATACAAGTGCAATATTGGAGATTAAACAAACTCACATTGTGCATTCCGATTGTCCCAGTACAGTTTCAATTAACCTGATGAAAGGTCTTTCTTTAGGTCAGTAAAAGTCAGAGAGAGAGATACAACACAGAAACAGGCCCTTCGGCCCACTGGGTCTCTACCAGCCATTGACACCAATCCACCATTCAATCAATTTTTGTTCTCATCCACATTCTCATCACTTGCCCCCCCCAACCCCCCCCCCCCCCCCAGATTCTACCACACACCAGGGACAATTTATAGCAGCCTGTTTAACCCACTGACCCATGTCTTAGGGACGTGGGAGGAATCCAGAGCACCTGGAGAAAACCCACGCAGTCACAGGGAGAACGGTGCAAACTCTACAGAGAGCAGTGGAGGTCGGGACTGGCGCTCCAGGCAGCTGTTCTACCCGCTGTGCCGCTCCCGCGAGGGTACATGGTGGCAGTCAGACTCTGATCTCCATCCTGTGGGGGGTGCTGAGGAGTTGTGAGTTACTGTGGCTGGTCCCATAGAGGGGACTAACTGCTGCCACTGCGGGTGGGTGCTGGAGTGACCAGAGTGTCTATAAAGCAGCCACTAAGTCCTCAATGGTGTTGAAGCTGCCCTCACCCAGCACGGGGAGAGTGACGGAGGGCAGGCTGTGGGGAGTTACGGGGGACGGGAGTGTGTTACTCACTGGAGGCTTCCCAGTATCTCACCTGCTCTTGCATCACATTCTGCACCTGGCTATTCCAATAGTATCAATAGATTAGTTTTGTTTAGAGACACAGCACGGAAACAGGCCTTTTGGCCCAGCTAGTCCGCGCTGACCATCGATCACCCGTTCACACTAGTTCTACGTTTACCCACTTTCGTGTCCACTCCCTACACACTGGGGGGCAATTTACAGAGGCCAACCAACCTACAAACACGCACATCATTGGGATGTGGGAGGAAACCAATGGGGTCACACAGAGAACATGCAAACTCCACACAGATAGCATCCAAGGTCAGGATCAAACCCGGGTCTCTGGCGCTGCGAGGCGGCTGCTCTACCCACTTCATACAATGGCCATTCCTATTGTCCCATTACAAGAAAGGTCCTGAACCAAAACATTGTCTATCCGTGTTCTCCACAGATGCTGCCTGACCCACTGAGTTGCTCCAGCACTCTGTGAAACGTCACCGATCCATGTTCTCCACAGATGCTGCCTGACCCGCTGAGTTACTCCAGCACTCTGTGAAACGTCACCGATCCATGTTCTCCACAGATGCTGCCTGACCCACTGAGTTACTCCAGCACTCTGTGAAACGTCACCTATCCATGTTCTCCACAGATGCTGCCTGACCCGCTGAGTTACTCCAGCACTCTGTGAAACGTCACCTATCCATGTTCTCCACAGATGCTGCCTGACCCGCTGAGTTACTCCAGCACTCTGTGAAACGTCACCTATCCATGTTCTCCACAGATGCTGCCTGACCCGCTGAGTTACTCCAGCATTTCTGATTTCCTTTTGAAAGCCACCACTGAATTGTTCTCTCGTTCATTAATCCTGGTCTCCAGATCCAGTCAAGCCGTTTGCTAACTTCACAATCTCCCCATCCCACTGATTTTTCTGTAAATGGTTTTGAAAGCTAATTCTCCGCCTACAACTTGCAAACGTCACAGCATCAGAGAGCAGGCAGGGAGTTGGCGATCAACAGGAAACCATACAGGCAGTGGTCTGAGTCATGCTGTGTCAGATTTCCTCCGTCAGTGGTGAAGCAATCACCTCCCTTTACAGGAAGCTGAAACTAATTCCCCACCGCCCTCAGCTTAATTCTGCTTTTGCAATAAGCGCCTCACCCCTCGCAACAAAGTCCAACTGCATTTCACCGAGAGCTCCTGCTGTTTAACATACACGTCCCGCCCTCATGTTTCAGAGTTAACTGCTTGAGAATTTAGAATGAAACTATATCTAATTTACAACATCAAATAAATTCCTTCTCTGCAGGGATGCTGCCTGTCCTGCTGAGTTACTCCAGCATTTTCCTGGACTGTGATTGAAGGTCAGGTTAAGGTGTTGGGATGTTTACTGTTTACAATAAAATTGCCCAAACAGTTAAGATACAGTCATGGAGAGTCATAGTGATACATTGTGAAAATATGCCCTTCGGCCCATCTTGCTGAACATGTCCCAGATACACTAGTCCCACCTGCCTGCGTTTGGTCCATATCCCTCCAAACCTGTCCTATTCATGTACCTGTCCAATCACTAAAATCAACCGGTGTGGGGTGGCAATGTGACGCAGTGGGAGAGTTGCTGCCTCACAGCGCCAGAGACCCGGGTTCGTTCCCGCCTACGGGTGCTGTCTGTACGGAGTTTGTACGTGCTCCCCGTGATTGCGTGGGGTTTCTCCGGGTGCTCCGGTTTCCTCCCACACTCCAAACACGTACAGGTTTGTTGGTTAATTGGCTTTGATAAAATTGTAAGTTGTCCCTAGTGTGTGGGATAGTGCTAGTGTGCGGGGATCGCTGGTCGGTGCGGACTCGATGGGCCGAAGGGCCTATTTCCAGGCTGTATCTCTAAACTTAACTGAATCATTGCACAACTAGAAGCTGCTTTGAATAAATCTGCCTCAGTGAACATGAGCACACTTGCACGGGGGAACAGAGAGATTTCCCAATGTTTTTGTGACTGGCTCCCGTGCTGAGTCACCGGGTTTCAGGGAGTTATTTTACTGGGTTGAAACAAACTGTCTTCAGGACTGTGTTGTTGGGAAAAGTTGAGAAAGGGTTGGGGGTGGGGGAGGCAGGGAGTGAGAGGGGGGAAACGGGAGTGGGAGAGAAGGAAGGAGGGGGGGGGGGGGAAGGAACAACACCACAGAATAAAGAAGGAAGTGTTTAACAGCAGATGCTGCTTTACATGTTATATTAAAACAGAGAAGCATAATAAATAGGAAAAGACATAGAGTGCTGGAGTAACTCAGCGGGTCAGGCAGCATCTGTGGAGAACATGGATAGGTGACGTTTCACAGAGTGCTGGAGTAACTCAGCGGGTCAGGCAGCATCTGTGGAGAACATGGATAGGTGACGTTTCACAGAGTGCTGGAGTAACTCAGCAGGTCAGGCAGCATCTGTGTGAGAACATGGATAGGTGACGTTTCACAGAGTGCTGGAGTAACTCAGCGGGTCAGGCAGCATCTGTGGAGAACATGGATAGGTGAGGTTACAGACTTTCTCAGTCTGAAGAAGTCTCGACCCGAAACGTCACCGATCCATGTTCCCCACAGATGCTGCCTGACCCGCTGAGTTACTCCAGCACTCCGTGTCTTTTTGTTGACACAACAAAATAAAGAGCAGTGAGAGGAATGGATTTCCCTTCAGTTTCAGGGGGAAATAGGTTTGGGATTGGCCGCGATCCACACAGACGGCAGGAGCGCCGAGCCCGCAGGCGGTTGTGACAGAATTAGAATGAAAGCAGGCAGTGTTTGCACACCTTGCCACATCAGCTTAGCAAATCGTTCCAGGAAGCCGTCTCGCCATTAAATGTACGGGCAGTTTATACACAATAACCCAGCTCCCCATCAGCGTGAGAGTGAGACACAGAGACCCTGCCCTCGCCCCCACCGACCACCCGTGTCCCACACACGCTGCCCGACCCGCTGGGTGTCCAGAGCTGCCCCCCTCCCCTCTCCCCTCTCCCGTCCCGTCTGAGACTCACCGTCCCGGGCGGCGGGGGCTGGGCTGCCCCGGGCGGGGGTGTCGGGGTCCCGGGCCGGTCGGCGAGCGGCGGCGCCTGAGTGGAGGGTCCGGGTCGGGGTCCGGGCGGCGGCCAACAGGCGCCGGGACACGGAGAGAGACATAGACACGGCTCGCTGCATGGTGACCGCAGGCTGAATGGTGGGTGGGGAGAGACAAGGAGGGACAGAGAGGGAGGGACAGACAGAGGGAGGGACAGAGAGGGAGGGACAGAGAGGGAGGGGAGGGTGCAGCAGTGGGGATTTCCCCCGCCTAGAACATTTCCCGAATGATCAATTACTTTACAAGAATGATCCCAGCAATGGGTGACTTAGTTAACCTATGACGAGCGTCTGTCGGCACTGGGCCTGTACTCGCTGGAGTTTAGAAGAATAGAGTTCAGAAGAACAGTTTCATAGCAACGTACAGAATAGTGAAAGGCTTAGATGGAGTGGATGTGGAGAGGATGTTTCCACTAGTGGGAGAGCCTGGGACCAGAGGTCAAAGCCTCAGAATTAAACGGCATTCTTTTCGGAAGGAGAAGAGGAGGAATTTCTTTATTCAGAGGGTGGCGAATCTGTGGAACTCTTTGCCAAAGACGGCTGTGGAGGCCAAGTCAGTGGATATTTTTTAGGCAGATATAGATAGATTCTTGATTAATACAGTAAGGGGTTATGGCGAGAAGGCAGGAGAATGAGGTTAAGAATGCGAGATAGATCAGCTGATTGAATGGTGAAGTGGACTAGATGGGCCAAATGGCCTAATTCTGCTCCTGTTACTTGTGACCTTAGGAACATCAACTACCTTGCCCTCTCCACAGTAGCTTCCTGAGCTGCTGCACACACACACACACACACACACACACGCACGTACACACACACGTACACACACACACACACACACACACACGTACACACACACGTACACACACGTGTGAGATACCCTTTATGCTCACAATTAATACTCAAAGACTAAATCTTGGAAGCAAGAGATTTCTTTATTTTACGAGTCTGCAGACCGGGTGCCTCTCCAAGTCGAGACACACCGAAGCCAAAGCAATCATCCCCCTTTATACACAGAATCTTACATTCAACCTCCCCTCCGGACCCTTCTCCAATCAGGGTCGGAGGTGCACAATCTGTAGGTACATCCCACCGTACATCCCCTCGCACCTCCCATATCATACATTGCATGTTCAAACTTGTTCATGGTAATGAGCAATTTCTTGACCAGGGGTGTGTTGTAATATTCATTTATTCTATTAAGCATGCTCAGTTGCTCATGACCTGGCCCAGTTTTACTCACCTCCTAGTGAACCCTCTCAGTTTTCCTATATCAGTACTAAAGCTGAGCTATAGTGACAAGGGTCCCATCTATCACTCCCTTCCACTGATAGGGATCTCTCTACATCACTCCCTCCTACCGCTATACAATGCTATCACTTCTTACTCAAGGACTCAAGGATGGGTCTGGCAACCTTCAGACACTGCTGTGTCAGAATCCTCTCTCCAGCCCCTCTCTGTTTGAATTCTCTTTAAAACTCCTTTCTTTAATAGGGTTTAATCACTTTATCCCTCACAATTCTCCCTTTTTCTTTTGCTACGCATACACTGATTAAACCCTCATTTTAAGTTCCTTCAACTCGAACTGACGTAACATTGTCCTAACCTTCTCCACCTGTAAATCATAAACTTCCCCTGGCCGCATTATCATTATTTTCTGTATTTCCCCTTTCTCTCCCATAGGCATGACTACAGCCTGCATCTGACATACTTCTAGTAATAAGTTCCCTAAAACAAGGGATACAACAGGGGATAAAGATCAGTCCAGCCACTGCACATAGAAAACACGAGTCCCACCGTTCTCCACCATGTTCCTCCGAGGATGGAATCCCACCATTGGGTTCCCATAATCGAATTCCACTTTTGTATTGGAACATGTGCCAACTTACGGATCCCTTCTGATATGTCCATCACTGCCTGTCCATTATCATCGATGTTCAAACAGCAATTAGAGAGGTTGAATTTCCCGCATACACCTCCTTCTTCTGCCAGGAGGTAATCTAGGGCTAACCTGTTCTGGTATATCGCTGCTCTCATCTGCGTCTGCTGCTTTGCCAGCATCTCCAGCGCCCCCGCAGTTTTTCCCATATTTCTTAGTTAGATACCATTTAGGCTCCTCTGGCCACCACACTCGGGACTGATTTGGCCACTGGGTGACGATGCGCTGGCAGGGGCTGCTGCCTACTAGGACGGCATCCTTTGCCCAGGGCCTAGCGATACACTCAGTCCCGACCGGAGCGTCTGCCAGGACCCATACCTGGGGATCTCGGTCTTGTCCAACTGTGAGGTTCCACCCCATCAGGTCCCATATTTCAACAATGGATCCCCTCCACGGCCAACGTGAATTCATCAGTGGTCCTCCGCAGACCCAACAGTTAGTCACATTCAGGGTCCCAGCTATCCGGAGGGCCAAGTCCACAAACAGGTTTTTTTTCTCCTTCAGGGATTTCGATCTGCTTCTTTATTTCTTCGTGCAGTGTCTGGTGCTCTTGAGACTGAGTATGTGGGGGAGGGGGAGGCTTAGTGACTACTACCTTAGTAACCTCTTTTATTACTTCCTCCTTCGTCTTATCTATTGCCCATTTTACGATCTGAGAAGGGAAAACTAACTGTACACAAACCCATCTCTCTCCCCTTGGGCAGGTAACGGCCCCAAACTTCCCTATATACCCCCTATTGCCTGCCATCAAATACTCATTTCCCCCCTCTTTACAAATGGTTCTAGTCTTTCGGTCATGGCATACTTTGTTCACATGGGAATGATAGGTAAATGATCTGGTTATTACCCCTCTGTATTGAATAGGATGATAACATTTATCACAATTATTAATACCTTTTACAACAATTACATACAAAGCAAACAATACCACGACTGCTCCTTTCATACTGTCTGTTATACATTCAATGATTTTAAAAAAATTACTGTTAGGGGTTTACTTCCCGGCTTCACCATCCACTGTTCCTCCTCCTCAGGAACGGGTGGATCGACGGGTCCTTTAACCCGGATCGCGTGGGTCCACCCTTTTTCTTTTGTTCGTATTGCTGTCTCGGTTGTCAGTAATACTAGGTACGGTCCAGTCCATCTGGGCTGGAGTTTCTCCTCCTTCCAATTTTTGACCAGTACCCAGTCGCCGGCTTTTACAGCATGTATCGGAAAGTCAAGTGGCGGGCTTTGAGCCAATAATCCTTTCGCTTTTAATTCTGTAAGGGAACGGGACACTGCCAGTAAATAGTTCCTCAAGAATACATCACCTCCCTCAAAGGTTGGTGTGCCTTCCACCTTCCCAAAATAAGGCAATCCAAACAACATTTCATAGGGAGACACCGCAATATCCTTTCATGGTGCCGTCCGTATTCGCAATAGAGCAATTGGTAGACATTTAGTCCAGGGTAACCCCGTCTCCTCCATTAATTTAGTTATCTGTATTTTTAGAGTGGCATTCATCCGCTCCACTCTCCCCGAACTCTGGGGGTGCCATGGAGTATGCAGCTTCCAGTTTATTCCCAAGGCGCGACAAATTAATAGGTGCACCTTGGAAGCAAAATGTGTTCCTCGATCTGAATCTATGGATTCAATTACTCCATATCGTGGGATGATTTGTTCCAGCAGTATCTTAGTGACTGCCTGGGCAGTGGCATTTATCGTGGGAAATGCCTCTACCCACCTGGTGAAGTGATCCACTATAACTAGAAGATATTTCCACTGCTGTACTTTTGGTAATTCTGTGAAGTCTACCTGTATTCTCTGGAAGGGTCCAATGGCCAATTGTTGTCCTCCCCCGGGACAGCTCTCATTACCTTCTTATTCACCTTTTGACACACTACACAACCAGACACCGCCTGCTTGGCTAAAGTATAAATGCCTCTACAGGCATAAGTTCGTAGGATCGTGTCGCACAGAGCCTGAGCTCCCCAGTGCGATTGCGAATGTAGTTGTCTAATCAAATCCCTCGTCAATCCTTTAGTAATTATTTGTTTTTCGTCCGGCGTCCACCACTTCCCATCCGTGGAGCGCCGGGCACCCAACTCATTCATTTCATCTTCCTCCTCCCGCAAGAATACAGGTATCTTCTCTATTCCCTCTCTCAACGGTATTAGAGACAGCATTTTTACCGTTCCTTCCGTCGCCGCTGTCTTAGCGGCACTATCGACTGCCCTATTTCCTCTAGCTTCCAGCGAATTCCCTCTCTGGTGGCCTGCTACATGGACCACCGCTATTCTTTCTGGCAATTTTAGTGCTTCCAAAGCTTTCTCAATTAACTGTTCATGAGCCAACTCTTTCCCTCTGGCTGTAATCATCCCTCTTTCTTTCCAGATTTTCCCAAAGGTGTGTACCACCCCAAAGGCATACTTGGAATCCGTATACACAGTTCCTTCTTTCCCTTTCAATAGTTCCAATGCCCTCAGTAATGCATACTGTTCACACGTTTGCGCGGACCAACTTCCTGGTAACCTGCCTGCTTCCACTTTTTCAAACCCTTCTCCGGTTATTATAGCATACCCACTATACCTTTTTCTGTCTATGCATCAGGAAGAACCATCAATGAACCATCTTTCCCCTGTCTCGAGCGGTCGTTCTTCTAAATCTTCCCTACTCTTTGTCTGAAGTTCTATTATCTCACTGCAATCATGTTTTGATAACTCTCCTTCCTGCTCAGCACCTGCCGAGTACAAAAACTGAGAGGGATTTAGGTTTTTATCCGTTACTATGGTCAAATCATTCTTTTCCATAAGTATTACCTCATACTTCAAGATTCTAGAATCCGTCAACCACCGACTGGACTTCTGAGTTAGTATCGTCCAGACCGTGTGGGGAGTGGACACCACCAGAGTTCCTCCAAACGTCAATTTCCTACTTTCCTCCACTAACACTGCTGTTGCCGCTACCGCTTGAATACATACTGGCCATCCCTGCGATACTGGATCCAAGAGTTTGGAGAGGAACGCGACGGGCTGCCGTTTCCCTCCTTTCTCTTGGGTTAGTACTCACAGCGCAATTCCATTTTCTGCATTCACAAAAAGATTGAGTGGCTGGTCAATAGACGGGAGAGCCAGTACAGGGGCAGTGATTAAACTGTTCTTTAATTTCCTAAACTGGTGTTCGATCCCGGATTCCCACTTTACTTTATCATTTTCTTCACCTAATTTATCATATAGAAACCTAACCTGTCGGGTATAGTCATCTATCCATAATCTACAATATCCAATCAGTCCAAGAAACTTCCTAATCTCCTTCTTATTCTTCGGCATTGGCAGTCCGGTAATTTCCGCTATCCTTTCCGGGTTTATTCTCCTTTTCCCATCGCTTATCAGGTGTCCTAGATATTTAACTTCTCGTTCTACAAACTGTAATTTACACTCTCAACCCCTTTTCCCCCAGAAAGTTCAGGAGGGCTATTGTTGCATCCTTAACTGCCTCCTCTTCTTCCCCTGATAGTAATAAATCGTCCACATACTGCAACAGCTGTGTCTCATCAGTCCTCGGGACGTCCTCTAATACTTGTTCTAATATCTGTCCAAACAGGTTCGGGGACTCTGTAAATCCCTGAGGGAGCACAGTCCACCGATACTGCTGTTTCCTTTGGGTCTCTGGGTTTTCCCATTCAAACGCAAAAAGGTCCCTGCTCTCTTCAGCCAGGGGACAGCTCCAAAAAGCGTCTTTTAAATCTACCACACTGAACCACTTGTGATTCGGGGGTATCCGTCCCATTATGGTATACGGGTTCGGGACTACCGGGTGTCGCGTTCTAACTACCTTATTTAATTCCCTGAGATCCTGGACCAATCTGAACGTCCCGTCGGTCTTCCTTACGGGGAGTACGGGGGTGTTATATGGGGACATACAACTCTCTAATATACCGTCCTTTAGTAAGTTCTCTATAATTGGCTGAAGTCCTCTTCTTCCTTCCATAGAAATTGGATATTGCCTTACCCGTACTATTTGATCTTCTCAGGTTGATTGCTTTCTTTTTCCCACCCCAGAGCTATTTTCAAGGGTGGGATCTGCAGCCCACCCCGGTTTCCGTCCTTGGCCCACACCTGCGAGACTATTCTTCCATCATTCTCCGTGGTCAATTTATACAATTGGACTATTATCTGTCCCCCTACGGGGGCTGTTCCCATTCCTAATCGGATTTGTAAGTCTCTCCCCATCAAATTTATCCCTGCCTGGGGTACCAAGATTAAATCTTCCATAGTTTCCCGATTCTCATATTTCACCACCACCCCTTCTATCTCGGGTAATGTCATCACTTTCCCTTCTACCCCTGAGATTTCTAACTTGTTTTTTACCCAATCTCATTCCTTCTGGTGCCTTAGTTACACTCGATCTTTCTGCTCCCAAATCTACCATAAATATCATATCCTCTCCCTGGGGTCCTGATCTCAAGTTTACCAGAGGTTCCCGTGTGTATCCCATACACCCCAGGGAGCGGAACCCCTGACTCCCCTCCATGAGTGCGTACGACTGCACCTCCCGTCGTAGCTTGGGACATTCCCTCTTGAAATGACCCGGCTCTTTACAATAATAACACCGGGGTGGCCCCGTGTACCACCCTCCTGATCCTTGTTCCTTGTTTTCCCGGGGACCCCAACTTCGGTCCCTCCATTCACCTCTTCCTCGTCCTCTAATACTACCGCTTCCCCTTCCCCGGTCTCCACGAGCACCCGGCTTTCTATCACCTTCGATTCCCCCCTTCTGTACTCCTTGCTGTACTGCTTGCAACATCATTTTTGCCTTTCCCTTCTGTTTCTCCTCATCCCGTCTTACATATACCTTTTGAGCCTCTGTTAACAACTGATTCAATGGTTTTTCATTCCAATCTTCCAATTTTTCCAATTTCTTTCTAATATCCGGCCATGATTTTGTTACAAAATTAACCTTTCATCGACTGCTGACCTGCGGTCGTATCAGGGTCTATCCCCGAATACTGCTGGACATTCTTCCTTAATCTTTGTAAGAACACTGTTGGAGGTTCGTCCTTGTTCTGCTGATTTTCAAAAGCCCGTTCGAAATTCTGTCCCTTTGGAACGGCATCTCTAATTTCTTTGATTATTATCTCCCTGAGATCTCTCATACTTTTTCTTCCTTCCTCTGTTTGATTACTCCAATTCGGCGCAGTGATGGGATATTTTACTGCTCCCACTTGAGCCTGTAACCCCTTCTCCTGCCTGTCTGACCATCTGTCTTTCTTATTGACATCATTGTTTGCCAACTCCTTTTTGACATCATTGTTTGCCAACCCTTTTTTTTTGTTTTCCTTGGGCCCCATTAATTTATTACCCTTCTCCAACCAGAATGTTTATCTAAACAAACCATAAAAGCTGCTTGTTGTTCAGCAATTAACTTATTTCTAATTTTGTTCAAACCATTCCCCCTACAATTCCCAAATTCCAATTCCTAGTTTAAATACATACGACTAACAATTTTCCAAATTAACTTTACTGAAAAGAAATCTATAGAAGCCAAGCAACCTACATTTTCCAACTTCCCCTTTTTAAGTTGCGATGTTACAAAGTGATGTCCGTTACCTTACAATAACCTCCCCCATTGCTTACAATTTCTTAAAGGAACACACACACATACCCTTACAACATGTGGCCCACAGCAAACAAACCTATCACATATACAAACTTCCTCATTCATACAAAACCGGTTTTTACACACATCACATTAGTTCCATTCTTACTTCAATGAGATTGTTTGAAACAACTCAATATTTTTCATAAAAACATTCTTTTGGCCCTAGGAACTGATCTATTTGTTCAGCCAGTCCCAAGGGTCTTCCAATAAACTTTTCATCTCCTTTTTAAATCAAAGTAACAAAACTTTATCATAGTTTCCTTACTCTTACCCTGGGTGTTCCCTTCACCCCATCCAACATTCGCCCCAACGGACTATCGGGCGGAATGTTAGGCTCCATATCAGTATGAGCCTCATCCCGGTTCCCCGGACCCTTACTTCTCCCGTTCCGGTTTCCCATTATCTCGTCGGACTATTCCCGTCCGACAGACCCCGGTCGCCCAGGTAATACTTAATAGTCGATTTTCTTACCTGGGTCCTGTGCACAAGAATCGCTCGACCGTCCCGTACGTATTTACCTTACACCCCCTCTTGCTTCCCGAGTCTTTTCCACTGGATATCACTCGCTCAAACTGCTGATGGCAAGCAAGGAGATCAGAGACTGCTGAAATCAGCAGGGTGCACCTTCCCGTCCTTCTTTGCCTCCACCAAGCAGCCGGAGTGGCGATCGCGGACGAGCCCCCAATTTGTGAGATACCCTTTATGCTCACAATTAATACTCAAAGACTAAATCTTGGAAGCAAGAGATTTCTTTATTTTACGAGTCTGCAGACCGGGTGCCTCTCCAAGTCGAGACACACCGAAGCCAGAGCAATCATCCCCCTTTATACACAGAATCTTACATTCAACCTCCCCTCCGGACCCTTCTCCAATCAGGGTCGGAGGTGCACAATCTGTAGGTACATCCCACCGTACATCCCCTCGCGCCTCCCATATCATACATTGCATGTTCAAACATGTTCATGGTAATGAGCAATTTCTTGACCGGGGTGTGTTGTAATATTCATTTATTCTATTAAGCATGCTCAGTTGCTCATGACCTGGCCCAGTTTTACTCACCTCCTAGTGAACCCTCTCAGTTTTCCTATATCAGTACTAAAGCTGAGCTATAGTGACAAGGGTCCCATCTATCACTCCCTTCCACTGATAGGGATCTCTCTACATCACTCCCTCCTACAGCTATACAATGCTATCACTTCTTACTCAAGGACTCAAGGATGGGTCTGGCAACCTTCAGACACTGCTGTGTCAGAATCCTCTCTCCAGCCCCTCTCTGTTTGAATTCTCTTTAAAACTCCTTTCTTTAATAGGGTTTAATCACTTTATCCCTCACACACGTACACACACACAAGTACACACACACACGCACACACACACGTACACACACACGTACACACACACACACACACACACACACACACACACACACACACACACACACGTACACACACACACGTACACACACACACACACACGTACACACACACACGTACACACACACACGTACACACACACACACACACACACGTACACACACACACGTACACACACATACATGTACACACACACACACGTACACACACACGTACACACACACACATGTACACACACACGTACACACACACACACATGTACACACACGTACACACACACAGACACACACACGTACACACACGTACACACACGTACACACACACACGTACACACATGTATACACACACACACGTACACACACGTATACACACACACACGTACACACACACAGAAACACACAAACACACACACACACACACACACACACACACACACACACACACACACACACACACACACACACACACACACACACACACACACACACACACACAAACACACACACACGTACACACACACACACACACATTACCTTGATCCAGCAGCAAAACCCGCCATAACCCGACAGTGTATAGCTGGAGTAACTCAGCGGGTCAGGCAGCATCTGTGGGGAACATGGATAGGTGACATTTCACAGAGTGCTGGAGTAACTCAGCGGGTCAGACAGCATCTCTGGAGAGAAGGAATAGGTGACATTTCGGATCGAGACCCTTTGTCAGACTGAGAGTCAGGGGAAAGGGAAACGAGAGATAGAGAGCAAAATGAATTAAAGTTCTGCAGTCTCCAGCATTTTGCCTATTTCCACCTAACACTAGTCAGGAAAGGACGCACAGTGCTGGAGTAACTGAGCGGGTCTGGTATTAGGTGAACGCAGGTGGAGTAGGGTCGATATTACGTACCACACCATGGCCTCCCCCTCCCCCTCCAAAATCAGTCTGAAGAGTCACAACCTGAAACGTCACCTATCCATGTTCCCCACAGATGCTGCCTGACCCGCTGAGTTACTCCAGCACTCTGTGAAATGTCACCTATCCATGTTCCCCACAGATGCTGCCTGACCCGCTGAGTTACTCCAGCACTCTGTGAAACGTCACCTATCTATGTTCTCCACAGATGCTGCCTGACCTGCTGAGTTACTCCAGCAGTATGTGTCTTTTTTGGTAGACCAGCATCTGCAGTTCCTTGTCCGTACATAGTCACTTGCCAGGCTTTGTCCTGCCCCCCATCTCTCTGTTCCGGCTCTCTTCCCCCGAGTGTGAAGAAGAGTGTTTACTTTAGACTTTAGAGATACAGCATGGATACAGGCTCTTCCGCCCACCGAGTCACCCAGTCACACAGTCACCCAGTCAGTAAGCAGTAGGCCTGCACATTGGGGACAGTTGCCAGAAGCCAATGAACATACAATCCTGCATGTCTTTGGGATGTGGGAGGAACTGGAGCACCCGTAGAAAACCCAGGTGATCACTGGGAGAACGTACAAACTCCATACCAACAGCGCCTGTAGTCAGGACCAAACCCGGGTCTCTGGTATTGTGCGACCAGTGACACGGTTGTGCAGCGGTAGAGTTGCTGCCTCACAGCGCCAGAGACCCGGGTTCGATCCTGACTACGGGTGCTGTCTGTTTTACGTCCTCCCCGTGACCTGCGTGGGTTTTCTCCGAGATCTTTGGTTTCCTCCCACATTCCAAAGGTTAGTAGGTTCATCGGCTTGGCATAAGTGTACATTGTCCCCAGTGTGTATAGGATAGCGTTAATGTGCCGGGATCGCTGGTCGGCGCGGGTTCGGTGGGCCGAAGGGCCTCTTTCCGTGTTTTATCTCTAAACTAAACTCTCCCACTGCGCCACTGTGCCGCTCTGACACAAAACATTGTCTGTCCATTTCCCTCCATGGATGCTGCCTGACCTGCTGAGTTCCTCCAGCACTTGGTGTTTTTCTCAAGATTCCAGCATCTCCAGTTCCTTGTGTTACCAGCGATTTCTCATTTGGTGGTCTGCACCACCATCCGGTGGGGAAATGTATTGGTTCCGTCTCTGCAGAGAGAAGCAGATTAGCCACAGGTAAAATACAGAAACATCCCTGTCCGTGTAGCCGGCTTCAACTGCCCCTACTTTGTCTTGTTCTAGAAGGAGAGGAGGTTTCATTCGAAGAAATATACTTATAATAGTATATAATAAGTATATACTATTATAACCATATAACAATAACCATATAACAATTACAGCACGGAAACAGGCCCTCTCGGCCCTTCCAGTCCGTGCCGACCATTTGTTTTCCCCTAGTCCCATCTACCTGCACTCAGACCATACCCCTCCATTCCCTTCACGTCCATATACCTATCCACTTTACTCTTAAATGTTAAAATCGATCCCGCCTCCACCACTTCTGCTGGAAGCTCATTCCACACAGCCACCACCCTCTGAGTAAAGAAGTTCCCCCTCGCGTTACCCCGAAACCTCTGTCCCTTAATTCTCATGTCATGCCCTCTTGTTTGAATCTTCCCTACCCTCAATGGGAAAAACGTATCCACGTCAACTCTGTCTATCCCTTTCATCATTTTAAAGACCTCAATCAAGTACCCCCTTAACCTTCTGCGCTCCAAAGAATAAAGACCTAACTTGTTCAACCTTTCTCTGTAACATAGTTGCTGGAACCCTGGCAACATTCTAGTAAATCTCCTCTGTACTCTCTCTATTTTGTTGACATCCTTCCTATAACTAGGCGACCAAAATTGTACACCATACTCCAGAATTGGTCTTACCAATGCCTTGTACAATTTTAACATTACTTCCCTATTATGAGGAGTCTAAATCATAGAATCATAGAATCATAGAAAATAGGTGCAGGAGCAGGCCATTCGGCCCTTCGAGCCTGCACCGCCATTCAATATGATCATGGCTGATCATCCAACTCAGTATCCTGTACCTGCCTTCTCTCCATACCCCCTGATCCCTTTAGCCACAAGGGCCACATGTAACTCCCTCTTAAATATAGCCAATGAACTGGCCTCAACTACCTTCTGTGCCAGAGAATTCCCCAGACTCACCACTCTCTGTGTGAAAAAAGATCTTCTCATCTCGGTCCTAAAAGACTTCCTCCTTATCCTTAAACTGTGACCCCTTGTTCTGGACTTCCCCAACATCGGGAACAATCTTCCTGCATCTAGCCTGTCCAACCCCTTAAGAATTTTGTAAGCCTCTATAAGATCTCAATCTCCTAAATTCCAGCGAGTACAAGCCGAGTCTATCCAGTCTTTCTTCATATGGAAGTCCTGCCATCCCAGGAATCAGTCTGGTGAACCTTCTCTGTACTCCCTCTATGGCAAGAATGTCTTTCCTCAGATTAGGAGACCAAAACTGTACGCAATACTCCAGGTGTGGCCTCACCAAGACCCTGTACAACTGCAGTAGAACCTCCCTGCTCTTGTACTCAAATCCTTTTGCTATGAATGCCAACATACGATTCGCTTTCTTCACAGCCTGCTGCACCTGCATGCCTACTTTCAATGACTGGTAGGGTAGACAGGCAGAATATATATCCCAGGATAGAATATTCAATTATTAGGGGGCTCAGTATTAAGGTGAGAGGGGCAAAGTTTAAAGATGCACAGGGACAGTATTTTTACTCAGAGAGCAGTGCGGCCTGGAACACGTTGCCAGTGGTGATGGTGGTGGAGGCAGATACGATAGTTAGTGTGTTAATGTACGATGTGTAAGAGACTTTTGGATAGGCACCTGGATATGTGTGAGAGTTATGGGTTATGTGCGGGAGATAAGAGGTGGTCGTGGCATCGTGTTTGGCACAGAAATTGTGGGCTGAATGGCCTGTTCTGGTGCTGTATAACCATATAAGCATATAACAATTACAGCACGGAAACAGGCCCTCTCGGCCCTTCTAGTCAGTGCCGAACACTTACTCTCACCTAGTCCCATCCATGTACACTCAGACCATAACCCTCCATTCCCATCCCGTCCATATACCTATCCAATTTATTTTTAAATGATAAAATCAAACCTGCCTTCACCACTTCCACTGGAAGCTCATTCCACACAGCTACCACTCTCTGAGTAAAGAAGGTCCCCTCATGTTACCCCTAAACTTTTGAACCTTAATTCTCAAATCAGGTATACTGTTCCAGGTGTACTGTTATATGTTTTATTCCCAAGGGGTTTCACATATTATGCCAGCTCTCTGAAAGCTGGTAGGATCCGCCCCGAAGCGTCGCCTGTCCAGTGATAGTCTTATAGACAATAGACAATAGACAATAGACAATAGACGCAGGAGTAGGCCATTTGGCGCTTTGAGCCAGCACCGCCATTCAATATGATCATGGCTGATCATTCTCCACCTTGCACTGATTCCTGGCTGTGGTACATTGGGTGTTCACAGGCCGAGCTCCTGTGGATTGATGGCAGATTGCGGGCCCGCTTTCTGTCCACAGCAGTGACTCTGAACCTCCTGACACTTTCATTCCCCTTCCACTCCAGTCTGGAGACGACACGGACATCAGATGTTGAGTCTTGAGGGACAAACAGTGGGCTGTGGGCCGAGGAGCTTTGTCGTTCAAGTTCGTGACCCAACTCACGGAACTACCTGAATTTTTAACATGTTGTGTGAAAATATTATATAAATCATATCTGAAACTCTTCAAGACCAAAACCTGCACATTTTTTTAAAATATGAGAAAAGCCTCAAATTTTCTGAGTAGTAATTGCCCAATCAATGCATGTTTGACATTAGAGTCGGACGCAAATTGGCCAATCCCGCGCTTTGTCTTATGGTCGCTAGGCAGTGAGGACCCTGGGATCATGGCTGCCTCCTCATTACATCAACAGCAATAGGAATAGGTTTCGAAGGAATAAAGGCAATGCTACCCTTGTTGATCATTTGGTTTTTCAATTGATTTATCTTTATAAAGTTTGGATGTGAACTGTTAAATAAAAATGATAAATAACAAATGTAGAGCTAGGATTAGGATTAGGGTCAGTCAGTTGGTCGGTCAATCGGTCAGTCAGTCTGTCGGTCGGGCGTGTCGGTAGGCCGATGGATGCTGTGGAGGATCGGTCGGGCTGTCGGGCCGCCGGTCGGTGCTACGAGTGGTCGGTCGGATGGCCAGTGGGTGATGCGAGGGGTCGGATGGCCAGTGGGTGCTGCGAGGGTCGGACGGTCGGTGAGTGCAGCGAGTGAGTGGGCGGAGTGACGGAGCCGGCTCTATAGGGGTGCTGAAGGCGGCCCGGGTGGCGTGCAGTGCAGTGCTGCTCCCCACCATCATCTCCACCATGATGATCCAGAAGGCCGAGGTGGACTCGCTGCAGGGCCACACGTACGGAGCCCGCAGCTGGTCCCAAAGCGGCTCCAGCTCCAGCCGTGGGCAGCTCTGGAAGGGGGGCAAGGTAGGGTTAGGCATTTTCCTGTCAGTGGAAGATGCATTAGCCTTCTCCCAACCTGGCATTGCCCCAGTCCCACTATGGCCGTGACCCCCACTTTGCACACTGGCAGTCAGTGGGGTTCAGTAAACGGGGCAACCCAGAGGAACTGCCCTCACCCATTAATCAGGCTGGTTCAGGAGCCAGACAAAAACACACACTCACAATTATATTCATTATATTATTTTTATATAATTTAATTATACTTAATTATATATGATGTCATATTCACGTCATATATATGGTATAATGGTATAGTAATATATGGTTTAAATAGACCGCAACATGGAAATAGGCTCCCCATGGTGTATTATGGGCATTGGACACTTTTTCATGGGCATTACTTTTTCGATCTCATTTCGATCCGATCCGTTATCTGTCTGTTATCCGATCCGTCATCTGCCCGTTTCCCTCCACGCCCTGGCGCAGTGGTAGAGTTACTGCCTCACAGCGCCAGAGACCTGAGATCGATCCTGACTACCGGTGCTGTCCGTACGGAGTTTGCATGTTCTCCCTGTGACCGCGTGGGTCTCAGGTGCTCCGGTTTCCTCCCACGCTCCAAAGATGTGCAGGTTTGGAGGTCAATTGGCTTCTGTAAAATTGTGCCCAGTGTGTAGGATAGTGTACAGGTGATCGCTAGTTGGCACGGATTTGGTGGGCCGAAGGGCCCGTTTCCACACTGTTTCTCTCAACTAAGATGCTGTCTGACCTGCTGAGTTCTTCCCTGAAAGTGGCCACACAAGTAGAAGGAACGGCTACAAAGGTGTACAACTAAAATGGACATCTAGGTAAAGTTTGGAGAGGGACAGACTGAGACAATAATGAACCAAGACTAATGTGATCATTGCCCATCTCTCTGTGGCTTCATCAGTGATAAAGCACACACACAGGCCCTTCGGCCCACCATGTCCATGCTGCCCATTGTAAGTATCTATCAATTCCATTTTCTGATGGACAATCCAAGATTCCATCCGATTTAGTCTCCTTGTGGAGGTTATTATTTGATGGACAATTATTTTGAACCAACCAGTCAGTCCACAGGCCTGGTGGTCGTGATAGGAATCCACCTTTGGTCTCAAGCAAGAAGGATTGTTCCCAACAAAGTAACCTGTCTGAGCGCTTGGACTAACCAGGTCAGTGGCACAGCAGGTAGTGCTGCTGCCCCACATATGCAGGGACCCTGGTTCGATCCTGACATCGGCTGCTGTCCATGTGGAGTTTGCACAATCCTCTCACATCCCCAAACCTCCCTTCTGGTAGGTTGTGTGATCACCATTCATTACTCCTAAATAGACAATAGGTGCAGGAGTAGGCCATTCGGCACTTTGAGCCAGCATCGCTATTCAATATAATCATGGCTGATCATCCCCAATCAATACCCCGTTCCTGCCTTCCCCCATATCCCCTGACTCCGCTATTTTTAAGAGCCCTATCTAGCTCTCTCTTGAACCTATCCAGAGAACCTGCCTCCACCGCCCTCTGAGGCAGAGAATTCCACAGACTCACAACTCTCTGTGAGAAAAAGTGTTTCCTCGTCTCTGTTCTAAATGGCTTACACCTTATTCTTAAACTGTGGCCCCTGGTTCTGGACTCCCCCAACATCGGGAACATGTTTCCTGCCTTTAGCGTGTCCAAGACCTTAATAATCTTATATGTTTCAATAAGATCCCCTCTCATCCTTCTAAACTCCAGAGTTTACAAACCCAGTCAAAGGGGGGAGTTAATGGATGTGTGAGAGAGAATAAGCTTCAAGGAGACAAGGGAATCAAGAGGATGGAATGAAACAGATTGGATTCACCTCCTAGGAGCTGACATGTTCCTGATGGGCCAAATGGCCTCCTTCCATGTTGGGATAAGTATAAGAACATTTCGGATTGATGAGGAGGCAGATTGTGAGGATTGGGATGGGGTATAGTGGGTAAGGGGTGTGATCCCAGGAGACATGATGCTCAAGATTGGTTCAGTACATGGTGGTGGAGGCTGGGGGCTTCCACAATGGAGGGTGGACCTTCTACCCCAGGAGCTGGAGCAGAGGGCATTGCCCAGATAGGTGGCACCATCACCGACCTTCAGCCCACACCTGGAATCACTCTTGTGTTTACCTTGAGCCCTTCCTCATTGATCCCCGTCCCTGTTTCCGTGTCTCCTGCGTTAGTCTCCCTCCCCTCGATGCTGAGAGCCCATGAGCTCCCCCCCCTTTTGTATTCCCCACCCCACATTCTAGAACTTGCCCTTTTCAAAACCAGAGTTCCAATCTCCAACAGTAATGGCGAGGCTTTCAAACAACATGTCCCTGGATGTCTCCTCTGTGTAGCGTTCCGGCCCTGAGCCCGTCACCACCAAATGCTTTTGGTCAGGAAGACACCGACCTAACACCGTCCTCCGTTCAGCGGGTAGTGCTGCTGCCTCACCCGTCCAGCGGCGCTGGTTCAATCCTGACGTCGGCTAAACCTCCCCCTAGCTCCTGAAGATGCTACTTGGTTACTTAGCCAAGCTGTAACTTGCCCGCACAAGGTTGGATTCTGCGACAGAACAACTAAAGAAGAATGACCTCATGTGGAGTCAGGCCACAGTATCCTTAAGGCACAAGTTCCAAAGCAGCAACCTCTCCTTTGTCTGGCTGAGTGACTTTATCCACTTCATGTGAAGAGATCTTGCAGTATGATACGTTTAACTGGCATCAATTTTTTTCATAAAGTAAATCCGGTTCCAAGGTCGGTGAGTATTTTGCTAAAGTGCGGATCTGAAGTGATGTACAACACAGGTACTTGCAGTATTCTGGGTTCAGCCCTGACTCTGTGGAGTTTGCATGCTCCCCAGTGGCCACGTGGGTTTTCCCCGCTGCTCTGGTTTCCTCCCACATCCAGAGGATATTGTGGGCCGATGGGTTCAGCGGTTGCGGTAAGTTCCCTCGAGTATTGTGGGTGTAAAGTGGGTGGGGGGAATAGGGTTGCCCCGTGAGCCAGAATCAATGGGCCAAACATCCCCCTTTAGCAATGTGGAGAGAAAGCATCTGATCAAGATGCATCACAGCTTGGTTTGGGAACAGCTCCATCTAAGACTGCAAGAAATTGCAGCACATTGTGGACACAGCCCAGACCATCACACAAACCGACCTCTCTCTTCCATTGACTCCATTGATACCTCACGCTGCCTCGGCAAGGCCACCAGCATAATCAAGGACCAGTCACTCCCTCTTCTCCCCTCTCCCTTCAGGCAAAAGATACAGAAGTGTGAAAACGCACACCAGATTCAGGGACAGTTTCCTCTTAGCTGTAGGCTGACACATATTGCTGGAGTAACTCAGCGGGACAGGCAGCATCTCTGGAGAGAAGGAATGGGCCACGTTTCGGGTCGAGACCCTTCCTCAGACTGATGTCAGGGGAGTGGGCGGGACAGAGATAGAATGTAGTCGGAGACAATAAGACTCGTGGGAGAACTGGGAAGGGGAGGGGATGGAGAGAGAGGGAAAGCAAGTTATTTGAAGCTAGAGAAGTCAATATTCCTACCACTGGGGTGTAAACTGCCCAAGCGAACTATGCGGAATGGGAGGGGGAGTTATAGTGCTGAGCAACCGGGAGATCAGGTAGATTGATCACAATGAATGGTGGTGCTGGCTCGAAGGGTCGAATGGCCTCCTCCTGCACTTATTTTCTATGTTTAGGCGGACTGAGCGAAGGTGTTCAGTGAAACGATCGCCGAGCCTGTGCTTGGTCTCGCCAATATACAGGAGTCCATATCTGGAACAGCGGATACAGTAGATGAGGTTGGAGGAGGTGCAAGTGAGCCTCTGCCTCAGCTGGAAAGACTGTTGGGGTCCTTGGATGGAGTCGAGGGGGGGGGGTTAAGGGACAGGTGTTGCATCTCCTGTGGTTGCAGGGGAAAGTACCTGGGGAGTGGGTGGTTTGGGTGGGAAAGGATGAGTTGACCAGGGAGTTGCGGAGGGAAAGCAGAAAGGGGTGGAGATGGGAAGATGTGGCCATTAGTGGGATCCCGTTGGAGGTGGCAAAAGTGTTGGAGGATTACTGGTTATGCTGATCTTCCCAGCTGTTATCAGGCAACTGAATCATCCTACCACAACCAGAGAGCAGTGCTGAACTACTATCTACCTCATTGGTGACCCTCAGACCATCCTTGACCGGCCTCTGCTGGCTTTACCTTGCACTAAACGTTATTCACTTATCATGTATCTGAACACTGCGATTGTAATCATGTGTTGTCTTTCCGCTGACTGGTTAGCACGCAACAAAAGCTTTTCACTGTACCTCGGTACACGTGACAATAAACTCAACTGAACTAAACCTCCAACGGGATCCCACCACTAGCCACATTTTCCCATCTCCACCCTTTTCCACCTTCCGCAGAGACCATTCCTTCCGTAACTACCTGGTTGACACATCCCTTCCCACCCAAACCACCCCCTCCCCAGGTGCATTCCCCTGCTACCGTAGGAGATTCAACACCTGCCCCAATACCTCCTTCATCAGATACAAGGATAGGACAGGTTTAGAAGGATATGGGCAATACGTGGGCAGGTGTGACTAGTGTAGCTGGGGCATGTTGGGTGGTGTGGGCAAGTTGGGCCGAAGGGCCTGTTTCCACATTGTAACACTCTATGAACCGCTGAGTTACTCCAGGTTTTTGTGTCCATCTTCGGTTTAATCCAGCATCTGCAGTTCCTTCCCACATGTTTCCCTGCTGTACGACTAGGAGTGTTTTCACTGTAAGGGCATACACATGGTTGGTGTGGCCAGTCCATGCCCCCTGGGCTGACCAACGAGATGCCCGATCGACAGCTGGCTAAGCGGCTGTGCTCCCACCTCTGCTCTCTCCCTCTCCCCGGCAGGTGCGAGATGACTATCCGGAGGCCCAGGATGAGAACCCTCTGCGTGGTAACTGGGCGCTGAAGGCGGACTACATGCTGTCGGTGGTTGGCTTCACAGTGGGACTGGGCAACCTGTGGCGGTTTCCCTACCTGGTCTACAAGAATGGTGGAGGTAAAGCTGGCGAGAAGTGGGCAGGGAGCTGAAAGCAGCGACTGCGCAGTGCTGAACCTCTCCCCCACCCAAGTCTTCAGGAAGGGGATTGTGAATTGTGTGTGGGTGATTCTCCGTAACCCGCTCAGTGGCAACAGGAGTGTTGTCCCTACGCTGTGCTGGTCTGAATCACATCATAAGGTCATAAGTAATAGTAGAATTAGGACATTCGGCCTATCAAGTCTACTCCCCCATTCAATCATGCCTGATCTATCTCTCCCTCCCAACCCCATTCTCCTGCCTTCTCCCCGTAACCCCTGACACCCGTACTAATCAAGAATCTATCTAACACTGCCCTAAAAGTACCCGCTGACTTTGCCTCCACCGGCGTCTGTGCCAAAGGATTCCGCAGATTCACCACCCTCTGACTACATAAATCTCCTCATCTCCTTCCTAAAGGTACGTCCTTTATTTCTGAGACTGTGACCTCTATTCCTAGACAAGGAGGGCTTAGGCCAATGTCACTGGGTGCAGGTGTGAGTGTGCATCCTACCTGTGGAGCCAAACACTGGGGCTGGTCTAATTACCTCTAATTCCCCTTTGACACCCGTCCCACCCCCGCACACACTTTCGTCTGTACCCCACCTGGACTCTCACCTCTTCCTCCCCACCCCCTCACCCACATTCCTTCCCAAATTCACAAGTTGCAACGCTTATCCTTTTGTCCCACACCTTCTGTCATTTCACCTCTGGCCTTTGTCCCATCTACTCGCTTCCCCCTCATGACCAATGCCGTTCCAACCTCTCGCCTTCCCTCTTTTCCAGGGGCGTTCCTTATTCCCTATGCAATCATGATGACATTCGCCGGATTTCCGCTGGTTTTCCTCGAATCTGCCTTGGGACAGTTTACCAGCCTGGGACCGCTGGATGTGTGGAAAGTTGTGCCATTCTTTCAAGGTCAGTGTTTGGGCGGCACTGTGGTGCTACAGACAATAGGGGCAGGAGGAGGCCATTCGGCCCTTCGAGCCAGCACCGCCATTCAATGTGATCATGGCTGATAATCCACAATCAGTACCCCGTTCCTGCCTTCTCCCCATATCCCCTGATTCCACTATATTTAAGAGCTCTATCTAACAACCTCTTGAAAGCACCCAGAGAATCAGCCTCCACCGTCCTCTGAGGCAGATAATTCCACAGACTCACAACTCTCTGTGTGAAAAAGTGTTTCCTCGTCTCTGTTCTAAATGGCTTACCCCTTATTCTTAAACTGTGGCCCCTGGTTCTGGACTCCCCCAACATCGGGAACATGTTTCCTGCCTCTAGTGTGTCCAAACCCTTAATAATCCTATGTATTTCAACAAGATCCCTTCTCATCCTAAATTCCAGAGCATACAAGCCCAGCCGCTCCATTCTATTAACATATGACAGTCCCGCCATCCCGGGAATTAACCTTGTGAACCTACGCTGCACTCCCTCAATAGCAAGAATATCCTTCCTCAAATTAGGGGACCAAAACTGCACACAATACTCCAGGTGTGGTTTCACTAGGACCCTGTACAACTGCAGAAGGACCTCTTTGCTCCTGTACAGCTCCTCTTGTTATGAAGGCCAACATGCCATTCGCTTTCTTCATTGCCTGCTGTACCTGCATGCTTACTTTCAGTGAGTGATGAACAAGGGCACCCAGATCCCGTTGTACTTCCCCTTTTCCCAACTTGACACCATTTAGATAATAATCTGCCTCCTTGTTTTTGCCACCAAAGTGGATAACCTTACTTTTATCCACATTAAACTGCATCTGCCATGCACAGTTCACACTACCACCCAGCTTTGTGTCATCTGCAAATTTGCTCATGTAACTTTTTACTTTGCTAGAACAGCGGGTAGAGCAGCTGCCTCACATTGCCGGGGCCCAGGCTCCATCCTGAAGACATTTCCAGCATGGAAACAGGCCGTTCGACCCACCGGGTCCACGCTGACCACCAGTCACCCATTCACACTAGTTCTATGTTATTCCACTTTCTTATCCACTCCCTGCACACTAGAGACAATTCACAGAGTTCAAATAACCTACATAGGTGGGGGCCTGGAACGCGCTGCCAGGGATGGTGGCAGAGCCAGATAGAATAGTGGCATTTAAGAGACTTTTAGATAGGCACATGGATATGCAGTGAAGGGAGGGGTATGGATCACGTGCAGGCAGGCAAGGGTTGGTTCCTGTGCCGTAGTGCTGTAGCTTTGATCGTTTGCTGGTCTGTCCTAACCTACTTCCCTCTGTACGGTTGTAGGTTTGGGATTCATGTCGGTCACGATGGTGATAATTCAAGCTATCTACTACAATGCCATCATTGCCTACGGATTATACTACCTGTTCTCCTCCTTCCAGTACCCCCTACCCTGGGCAGACTGCTCCAGTGTGTGGGGGCTGAACGAAACCTGCAAACTGGAACCGAAAGGTAAGCGACATCCTTGCAGCGCTGGAGTCTGAGGGCTGATGGCAACAGACGTGTATAAAATCTCAAGGGGAATACATAGGGTGAATGCACAAGAGACCTTTCCCCCAGGGTGAGGAATCAAGAACCAGAGGGCATAGGTTTAATGTGGGAGGGGCAACCTTTCCACTCACAGAGTGGTGTGTGTATGGAACAAACTGCCAGAGGAGGTAGTTGAGGTAGGGATGATAACAGCATTTAAAAAAGATTTGGACAGGTACGTGGATAGGAAAGATTTAGAGGGATGTGGGCCAAACACAGTCAGGTGGGACTAGCATAGAAGGGGCATGGGCAAGTTGGACTGAAGGGCCTGCTTCTATGTGTTTGACTAGGTCTATGACTCTAAACTGGCAGAACAGAACTCTGTACATACAGTACAGCACAGACACAGGCCTTTCATCCCACTATGTCTGCATTGATCACCATACCAATCCACATAATCTATATTACTAAAAGTCTGATCTTGACCACTTCCTGTTGTTCTGTATATTGATTTTAGAACAAACGCTGTCACTTATGGCTGTGATTTTTGGCCATCTTACTCAAATTCCCTCTCTGCTGTGCAGGACAAGAGGATTTTTCACCGATGAAAATTAAAAGAGTTATTAGTGTTTAAAAAATGTTGAGATTCTCTCTTCTGAAGGCCACGCCCCTTCTGGAGGGACTATAAAACCCGGAAGTGTTGATTGCTTCAGTCAGTCTCTGGAAGATGGGGGGAGCGAGAGGGTCATGTCTCTAAGTCTGAGCTGTGAATAACACTGAACACATGTCTACTAAACTGTGAGTGTGGTTTTACTGACCTTGAGTGCCCTTATTGTGGTTTGAAAATAAAAATGTGGTTGGTTTGAAATGAAGCACAGGAAATGGTTGTTGGTGGTGGTTGGTTTGAAATAAAGCTCAGCAAATGGTTGTTGGTGGTGGTCGGTTTGAGATAAAGCTCAGAAAAGCGGTTGTTGGTGGCAGGTGGTTTGAGATAAAGCTCAGCAAACGGTTGTTGGTGGAGGTCGGTTTGACATAAAGCTCAGCAAATGGTTGTTGGTGGTGGTCGGTTTGAAATAAAGCTCAGCTAAATATCTAAACTTGACAACTTCCTGTTTGCACTGTATATTGTTGTTAGATAAAACGCTACCACTTACGGATGTGATGTTTGGCTATCTTACTCAGTCCCCCTCCGCTCATCAGGTGCAGAAGATTCTTCCCATCAATGAAAAATAAAAGTGTTATTAGAGTTTAAAAAATGATGAGAATCTCTCCCCTGTCAATCACACCATGAAGGCCACGCTTCTCCTGGTGGGAGGGGGAGGGATTATAAAACACGGAAGTGTGGTTGTGGCTCAGTCTCTGCAAGATGGGGGAGGGAGAGGTCACAACTCTGTCTGAGCTGTGAATCAACTGAACACACTGAATGTCTACTGAATTGTGAGTGTGGTGTTTATGTGGTGTTTTGTGGTGTTTTATGGTGGTTTCACCCTGTTTGAAATGGTATGAAACTGCATTTGAATGTGGTGGCCTTGCACCCTGCATGAAATGATATGAAACTGCATTTCAATTGGTGGCCTTGCACCTTGCTTGAAATGGTATGAAACTGCACTTGAATTTGATGGCCTTGCACCCTGCTTGAAATGGGATGAAACTGCACTTGAATGTGGTGGCCTTGCACCCTGCTTGGAGTGGTACAAAACTGCACTTGAATTTGGTGACCTTGAACCCTGCTTGAAGTGGTATGAAACTGCACTTGCATTTGGTGGCATTGTACCTTGCTTGAAATGGCATGGAACTGCACTTGAGTTTGGTGGCCCTGCACCTTGCTTGAAGTGGTTTGAAACTGCACTTGAGTTGGGTGGCCTTGCACCCTGCTTGAAGTAGTATGAAACTGTACTTGAATTCGGTGGCCTTGCACCCTGCTTGAAGTGGTCCGAAACTGCACTTGAATTTGGTGGCCTTGCACCCTGCTTGAAGTGGTAAGAAACTGCACTTGAATTCAGTTGCCTTGCACCCTGCTTGAGGTGGTATGAAACTGCATTTGAATTTGGTGGCCTTGCACTCTGCTTGAAAAGGAATTTCAAGGACTAGCCGTGAGTCAACTGCCAGCCGACCAGCGTGAGTGAGCTGCCAGCACATCAGGCTTGAGTGACTGAGCTGCCACCCCAAAAAAACATTTGGCCCACAATGTCCTTACCAGCCCTCTGGAAACAGTCCCTCCAGTCTTTGACATCACCCATCCTGGGTAAAAGGTTCTGACTCTCCACCCTATATACACTGCTCATGATTTCATGTACTTTCATCAGGTCTCCTCTCACACTCTGCTACTCCAGAGAAAGAAACCCACAAGTGTGTTCAACCTCTCCTTTTAGCTAAAAGCCTTGAATCCAATCAGCATCCTGGTAAACCTGTCCAAAGTTGTATAAAGTTGCAACCTCACTTGCTGATTTTGGACCTCATCCCTGAGCCATCGTGTCACTTCCAATGAAATCGCTCACTCCGGCTGAGTGGAAGTGTTGGTATTGGGCTGTTGTAGAAACAAGGAACTGCAGATGATGGTTTTCAAAAGAAGACACTGCAGGAGCTCAGCAGGTCAGGCAGCAATTTAGGAGAACATAGAAACATAGAAACATAGAAACATAGAAAATTAGGTGCAGGAGTAGGCCATTCGGCCCTTCGAGCCTGCACCGCCATTCAATATGATCATGGCTGATCATCCAACTCAGTATCCTGTACCTGCCTTCTCTCCATACGCCCTGATCCCTTTAGCCACAAGGGCCACATCTAGCTCCCTCTTAAATATAGCCAATGAACTGGCCTCAACGACCTTCTGTGGCAGAGAATTCCAGAGACTCACCACTCTCTGTGTAAAGAATGTTTTCCTCATCTCGGTCCTAAAGGAATTCCGCCTTATCCTTAGATTGTAACCCTTTGTTCTGGACTCCCCCAACATCGGGAACAATCTAACTACATCTAGCTTGTCCAACCCCTTAAGAATTTTGTAAGTTTCTATAAGATCCCCCCTCAATCTTCTAAATTCCAGTGAGTACAAGCCAAGTCTATCCAGTCTATCTTCATATGAAAGTCCCGACATCCCTGGAATCAGTCTGGTGAACCTTCTCTGAACCCCCTCTATGGCAAGAATGTCTTTCCACAGAATTGGAGACCAAAACTGTATGCAATACTCCAGGTCTCACCAAAACCCTGTACAACTGCAGTAGAACCTCCCTGCTCCTATACTCAAATCCTTTCGCTATGAATGCTAACATACCATTTGCTTTCTACACTGCCTGCTGCACCTGCATGCCTACTTTCAATGACTGGTGTACCATGACCATGGTGTAACATGGATAGACAAGGGTGATGGTCGATACGGACTCAATGGGCTGAAGGGCCTGCTTCCATGCTGTAGTTCTCTATGGTTAAATGAGTCAATCTAGATTGTATTCAGTCCAGTGAATCTTATCAACAGTTCCTTTATACAGGAATGATTAGTTCTGGTTACACAACTTGACACTTTTGAACCTGAAACGTCACCCATTCCTTCTCTCCAGAGATGCTGCCTCACCCGCTGAGTTACTCCAGCATTCTGTGTCTATCTTTGACATTTTTGATGTCGGATGATGCTGCTTCATAATTAGGAATGTCCATGGACAAAAGTATTAACAGATTAAACTTCACAGAGGTCTCCATTGTATAAAGGATAACAGAGATGTGAAAAACAAAAAGAGGATGAACTCAAGAGACAGGGACTTGCAGTTATGATAAAATACTTCAAAAATCATTGGCCATTGTTGTCTACTGGCACAATGTGAAGAATCATTGTCAAATCAAGATGTGATGTGGAATGCAGTTGAGCTAATGGGATGAGGTCAGAGTGAGAGACAGGTTGGGCGGGAGCTGGACCTTGGACGTTGCATTGTGAACTACTCAAGTGACTCAACTCCTACAACTTTGTTAGTTTCCTCACTGAAGAAGGGTCCCGGCCCGAAATGTCACCCATTCCTTCTCTCCAGAGATGCTGCCTGTCCCACTGAGTCACTCCAGCATTTTGTGTCTACCTTTGATTTAAACCAGCATCTGCCATTCTTCCCTACACATGCTTGATGGATGCTATGGATGAATGGGCCTGAAGGAGCTGCATCTCTCTAGGGCTGTGAGGCAGTGTCGACACGGTTGTGTGAAGGGAAGGCCACGTTTGAGGAATCTTTCTCGGGCTGAGAGGATGCACCTTAACAGGATATTTTAAAAGGGTGATGGTACAAGATTTGTTTTAGCATTTGGACTTTTGACCTGGGGATAAAAAGTAAACACTGATCGAAATGGGAGCCAATTTAGGTTTAGCCTTGGGTTTAGGTTTATGGTTGTTACATGTGCAGAGGTACAGTGAAAAGCATTGTTTTGTGTGGTATCCAATCAGGTTAGATAATATGATGCATAAATACAATGTTAAACTCAAGTACAATGGGGAAGATACAGACTGCAGAATATAGTCATCATGGGAACATTTAGAAATGGTGCCTACTTGCAGGTAGAGAAGAGATGTTAAAAGAGCAGAGCCATTGTATGGGATGGCTGTAGTCCCTCCTCTGGGACCAGCACACATAGAGTTGCCACACATAGGCACCATCTCTACAGCTCCATCATTGATCCATATGGAGATGGGCGGCTAACGACTGTACATATCCTGTTTCATATCGGAAACCATGGATGTCTGAGACATCAGATTACAAGCCTGTTGCTTACACTGTTCAGAAGTGAAGAACTATGCTCAGATCAAGATTTTATTTGAAATTAGAATTTTCATTGAGATGCTTGATCCTGCAGATGCTGCGGAGCCAATCTGATCATTGGGCTTAAAAAGAAATGTGAGTGGGGATATATTACTAGCCCCTTCTGTAAAGGTAAATTCTGCACCTTCATGCCCAGCAGATGTTCTCTGACCAACAGATCTCTGAGGGGTGGTGGCTGAGGCAGATGCGATAGTGGCGTTTAAGAGATGTTTGGATAGGCACATGGGCATGCAGAGCATGGAGGGGATGTGGGTTATGTGTAGGCAGGTGAGAGTTGGTGGGCATCATGTTTGGCACAGAGATTGTGGGCCAAAGGGCCTACTCTTGTGCTGTACTGTTCTATGTGCCAGCCCATTCTCAAGGACCATAAGCATTGGCCTGGTCGGTGATGTTGGTGGGAAAGGCCTGCACCGTGTGGGGATGGAGACAACCTGGGCGGCATGGCTGGTTACTGTGAAACACTTTAGCTGACCCTCTGGTGAACATTTGTTTCAGAACTATGCAACGTCTCATTGCCAACTGGAGGATACATAATAATTAAAAACAAAACCTGTGAAAATCGAATTACTGTAAAGTCTTCAAGTGAAATTTACTGGGAGTAAGTATAACCATTCCAGCAATTTGATGATGTCCCAGAGTCATACAGCATGGAAACTGGTCCTTCAGCCCAACCTGACCAAGATATCCTATCTAAGCAAGTCCCATTTATCTGGATTTGGCCCAAGTTCCTCTCAACCTTTCCTATCCATGTATCTGTCCAAATGTGTTGTTTTAGTATCTGTCTCAACTACTTCCTCTGGCAGCTTGTTCCATATGTTTGAAATAGTTGCCCCTCCGGTTCTTAGTAAAACTTTCCCCTCTCACCTGAAACTTAAGCGCGAGACAGGGAAATGTCAAAGTAATTTGGGTCATACTGTAGGTAATGATTGCAGAGTAAACGGGGAATATTGGCCATCTTTGCTGCAAGAACAGATGAGGTTCTGGATGGCACCTATTGGAAGAGACAGGATGATGGGGAACCTCATTGAAACTTACCGAATAGCTAAAGGTCTGGATAGAATGGATGTGGAGAGGATGTTTCCACTAGTGGGAGAGTCTTGGACCAGAGGACATAGCCTCAGAATAAAAGGACGCTCGTTTAGGAGATGAGGAGGAATGTCTGTAGTCAGAGGGTGGTGAATCCGTGGAATTTTTTTGTAATGGAAGGCTGTGATGATCACGTCAATGGATATTTTTAAGCAGAGATAGATAGATTCTTGATTAGTACGGGTGTCAGGGGTTATGGGGAGAAGGCAGGAGAATGGGGTTAGGAGGGAGAGACAGATCAGCCATGATTGAATGATGGAGTAGAGTGATGGGACGAACGGCCTAATTCTGCTCCTATCGCTTATGAACATGAGATGTTGCCTGGGGAGAGGGAACATTTCTCGAGAATTTCTTCCTCCCCATGAAACATCCAACGTCCACACAGCTCTGGTGGTGACTATACACAGGGAAATTCCCACAGGAACATTCCAGAAAGCAAAACCCTGGTCCTTCGAAAATGGTGCTTGGTGGACCGGGCACACGTGGGTGATTTGACCAGCAGACTGAGATGATCCTGGCACAGTCACCTGCCTGTCCCCTTCTGTATACACATCACCACACCTATTCTCATCCCAAGCACTTGTTTGGCTCCAGAACAAGGGACAGGCATGACTTACGATTGTCTTCAGGTTGGGTTCTTGGCTGAGAGTACAGAGAAGATTTACGAGGATGTCACCGGGACTCGAGGGCCTGAGCTGTCAGGAGAGGTTGGGCAGGCTGGGACTCTATTCCTTGGAGCGTAGGAGGGTGAGGGGTGATCTTATAGAGGTGTATAAAATCCTGAGGGTTAGATAGGGTGAATCTTTTATCTAGGGTAGTAGAATCGAGAACCAGAGGAAATAGGCTTACGGTGGAAGGGGCAAGGTTTAATAGGAACGTGAAGGGCAACATTTTCGCCTGAGGTTGGTGGGACTAGCTGATACAGGGCATATTGGTTGGTGTAGACCAGTTGAGCTGAAGGGGCTTCCATGGTCTATGAATCTATATTATTCTGTTACTTGTTTTCTCTTGCTGAGCTCGCTGTTCAGGAAAGGAACAAAGCCACTTTGTCCAACCCCATTATGTTCTTTCTCTTATTCAGTGAAGAAGTCTTACATCGCTCGTCCTCAATCAGCCATACTGGCAGGTTGATCAGCGACCTTGTCCTCTGTCTGTTCCTGGCCTGGATTTTAATTTTTTTTACAGTTGCGAGAGGAATCAAACATTCAGGAAAGGTAAACTGCAGTTGTGCATATTCTATTGTGAGCAACTCTGCCTTGAGCTAAGGTAAAGTTAAATGATTCCATGCGTTTAAAGATACAGCATGGAATCAAGTCCACAGCGATCGCACTCGTTCTATGTTATCCCAATTTCTCATCTACTCCCTACACATACGGGGCAATTTTACAGAGGGCCAAATAGGGATATTGTAAAAGAGTCTTTGCATCTCTTTTCCAGTCCACCAGTGACCACCTGGCCTCAGTCAATTCTCCAAATAGTTTTTTTTTAAAAGGGCACAAAATGCTGGAGTAACTCAGCAGGTCAGGCAGCATCTGTGGAGAACATGGATAGGTGACGTTTCACAGAGTGCTGGAGTAACTCAGCAGGTCAGGCAGCATCTGTGGAGAACATGGATAGGTGACGTTTCACAGAGTGCTGGAGTAACTCAGCGGGTCAGGCAGCATCTGTGGAGGACATGGATAGGTGACGTTTCACAGAGTGCTGGAGTAACTCAGCGGGTCAGGCAGCATCTGTGGAGAACTATTAACTGTGACGTTTTGGTTGGGACACTTCTCCAGACTGTTCGTGGGGGGGGGGGGGGGGGGGGGGGGGGGGGGGGGGGGGGGGGGGGGGGGGGGGGGGGGGGGGGATTTCTTCATATTTAGGTAGAACCTCTCCCCCAGCTTTTTCCCTTTCCCTTCCCTGTGTCCCAGCACCCATATTTATTTATTTATTTAATATTTATTTTATTAGACACAATTGTACAAGGAGAGAGTAATCGACATAACAATTATACAATTTTCGTACAGCTTCAGTTTTAACATTTTATAAGCTAATAAGTGAATCGGGAAAAAAGAAGAAAGGAAAGAAGGGAAAGGAAGAAGAAAGGAAAAAGAAAAGAAAGAATTTCGAAAAAGATACAAAACAGAAAGAAGACCCCTGAACTAACAAAGAAGTGAAAAAAAAAGAAGCAGAGACATAGCCCATTACCCTTCCCTACGCCCGCTCACCCGATCCTAGCGTCGGTTTTGAATTTGTGTTCAACCATTGTTGAAGAAATTCAATGAAAGGAGACCATATTCTGGAAAATTGATCTGATTTGTCAGACAAAACAAGCCTTATTTTTTCTAGATGTAGTGTCACGGTCATTTCTGTGATCCACATCTTCACTGTGGGGACTGTTATCTTTTTCCAGAATTTAAATATACGTTTTTTCGCAGTTATTAAACCTTAGTCAAGGAAGCGTCTTTGGAATATCGTTAACTTAGGGCAGCACTCTGACATTCCTAATATTATTAGTTTTGAATCTGACTCCAATTTAATTTTGAGTGTTTTAGAAATGGTATCGAATACCAGCACCCATATTTGTGCCCTACCTTTCCCCTTCCCCCTCCACTAATATCCTTTCCTTTGGCTGCACTTTTCACTACTCTTAACTGACCCCTTTTGTCTCCTTCTCTGCCTTTGTCCACCCATCTACCATCAAATACCCACTCACCTGTATCCACCCATCACTTGCTAGGCTTTTCCCCCTGCCCCCCACATCTCTCTTCCAGCTTTCTCTCCACCACCGCAATCAGTCTGAAGAAGGGTCCCAACACAAAATGTCACTATCCATGTTCTCCAGAGTTGCTGCTTGACCCGCTGAGTTACTCTAGCATCTAGTTTTGCAGCAGTTCCTTGTTTCGTGAGTTCACTATTTGAATGGCTTTCATGTTGCAACGATAGTGCTTAAGAGCAAAGATCCTATAGCGAACAAGATAGTCCACTCGACGAAAAAGACGTAGTACGGTCATGGGCAGATTCATGGGTACTTTTCAGCCCCATTTCTGTAACCGGCTTCCGTCTCCGCAACCAAAGATCCCATAGGATACTAGTGCGGAGACGGAAGCCGGTTACGGAAACATCCTCGTAAAAATAAAAGTTATTTGGGGAAAGTTTTCTCATTTTCAGAATTATAATTTATTAACACAAACTGTTCCTCCACAACGTTGATTACACTGCGGGTCGGGTTGGGTTGTGTTACTGAAATGGATGAAAAAAAGGCCCACGTTCCGCTCTGTTACGTATTACACGTCAACCCATTGCACTTAGAAGGAGTGGTCTATCTTGCTTGCTATAGGATCTTTGCTTAAGAGTAGAAGAGTGAAATGTGTGGGACCAGCTAACCATACATTCTCCCTGTACAGGTGGCGTACTTCTTAGTCACGTACCCTTACCTGGGTCTGACTCTATTGCTGATCCGTGGGGCCACCTTGGAAGGGGCCAACGAAGGGGTTCATTTCTACATAGCTAATAATTCAAATATTTCCAGACTGGCTGATATTCAGGTAAAACAATTTCAGTTTCAGTTTAGTTTATTGTCACGCGTACCGAGGTACAGTGAAAAGCATTTGTTGCGTGCTAACCGGTCAGCGCAAAGACAATACATGATTACAATCGAGGCATTCGCAGTGTGGAGATGGATGATAAGGGAATAAAAGTGTGGAGCGATTGTAATATGTGTTGAAGATCTGCTTCTGTGGCCAGCATGCAAATGGTCGCCTGTGTCGAGCGCCATCTTGGAAGCTTTTGACTCCATTAAAACAACAATGTTAATGATCTCAATGTTATGGGGCATTTAAACCTCACCATCATTTTGTGAATTCCACATCAAAACTCAAATTATTCTTCATCAGCAGGGAAACCCAGTTCAGTCGTTCTCTTTGGCCCATGCATCTAAATATCTGCTTTGATTATTTCCCAGATCTGTGATTAAATGGACTGCACATTGCATGAATGAACATAGAACAGTACAGCACAGGAGAGAGGCCCTTCGGCCCACATTGCCCGTGTCAAACATAATGCCACGACCAACTCTTATCGACCTGTAACCTATATCCCTCCATTCCCTGCTCATCCATTTGTATATCCGAAAGCCTCTTAAAGGGCACCGCCATATCTTCCTCAACTACCACACCTAGCAGTGCGTTCCAGGCACTCACCAACCTCTGTGGAAAAAGTAATTGCCCTGCGCAGCTTCTTTGAACTTTGCCCCTCTCACCTTAAAACTATGCCCTCTAGTATTAGATATTTCCATCCTGGGACAATGGTGTTGGCTGCCTACCCTATCCATGCCTCTTATATGTTTGTATCAGGTCTCCCTTCAAACTTTGACATTCCAGAGAAAACGATCCAAGATTGTCCAAGCTCTCCCTGAGGTTAATCCAGGCATCATTCTGGTAATCCTCCTCTGTACCCTCTCTCCAAAGCCTACCTGTAATGGGGAGACTAGAACTGACGCAATACTCCAAACGCAGCCTAACCAAAGTCCTATAAAGCTGCATCAAGACTTCCTGACTTGCATGCTCGACTGCAACCAATAAAGGCAAGCATTCCATACACATTGTTTGCAGCTCTTTCTACAAATGCTGCCACTCAGGAAGCTGCGGTCTTGGACCCCACCATCCATGCTGTTGTGTGCAGGTATTCCCGTGCACCTACCTTCGCAAGTGTTAGACATTGCAGGTTCCAGAGGGGCTGTGCTATTAGTGATGGTGCTCCCATGACCAAGGTACCCAAAGCCAGGTGAGATGTGACCTGGAGTAAGGATGGAAGCTGACCGCCTCTGCTTCTCTCCCGCCAGGTTTGGAAAGATGCTGCGTCTCAAACCTTCTTCTCCCTGTCGGTGGCCCTGGGGGGCCTGATGTCTCTGTCGTCCTACAACATCTTCCACAATGACTGCTACTCAGACTCCGTCATGATCTGTGTCATCGACAGTTTCAGCAGCATCCTTGCTGGCTTTGCCATCTTCACTGTCCTTGGGCACTTGGCGTTTGATATTCAACTCCCAGTTTCATACGTGACATATTCAGGTACCCGTAATCCCAGTATTACCAAAAATCAAAATATGCCATTTAATGCTTCTATTCTGTCTGCATGGTCTCTGTCCAATTTATCATCTTCTCAGGTTCCTCTGAGCTTATCGTACAAACTGTTTTTGAAAGAAATACAGCATGAAAACCGGACCCCTCATCCACGGAGTCCATGCCGACCATCGATCACCCGTTCACAATGTTATCCCAGTTTCTCATCCAATCCCTATACATTAGGGGCAATTTGTCACAGGCCAATTAACCTACAAACCCACACATCTTTGGGATGTGGGAGGAAACCAGAGCACCCGGAGGAAACCCACGCGATTACTGGGACAACATGCAAATGTTACTGTCTGCAATGTTACAGACCGCGATTTGTAACGTCAGGGGCATCATGGCAATTTGTAAAATCTTGGATGACAGTGGGACAGCTGGTAAACCTGCTCACTCACAACGCCAGTCACCCTGGTTGAATCCTGACCCTGGGTGCTGCCTGCGTGGAGTTGGCACGTGTGGCCGCCCGATTTACTCTGGTTGCATCCCACATCCCACAGATGTGCTGGTTGGTCAATTGGACAACACGCTCTCCCTGGTGTACGTGAGTGGTAGAGTTTGGATGGAAATACAGGGTTGATTAAATGGGTTAGAACAGGATCAGTGTAAAATGCTTTTGAACATAAAGTGCTGGAGTACCTCAGCGGGTCAGGCAGCATTTCTGAACGACATGGGTAGGTGGTGCTCTCCAGAGATGCTGCCTGCCCACTGAGTTACTCTAGCATTTTGTGTTCTATGCAAGACTCCAACATCTGCAGTTCTTTGTGTCTCCCAGTGTACATGCTTGCTTGATGGTTGCCTCAAAATGCTGGAGTAAATCAGCGGGGTAGGCAGCATCTCTGGAGAGAAGGAATCGGTGACATTTCGGGTCGAGACCGTTCTTCAGACTGAGGAGGGTCTCGACCCGCAACGTCACCGATTCCTTCTCTCCAGAGATGCTGCGTGCCCCGCTGAGTTACTCCAGCATTTTGTGTCTACCTTTGATTTAAACCAGCATCTGCCGTTTTTTCCTACACATGCTTGATGGATGCTATGGATGAATGGGTCTGAAGGAGCTGCATCTCTCTAGGGCTGTGAGGCAGTGTCGACACGGTTGTGTGAATATTTCCACATTTGAGGAATCTTTCACGGGCTGATAGAATAGATGGAAGGAAAGCAGCTACATTTGGACGTGTATCAAAAATTAAGGCTCACAGGGTTGTGGGTAACATAGATGCATGAACGTAGCATTGGAATTGGACAGCGCACAAAGAGAAAGAATAACTAACTTGGGCGCGTTGCTGCCAGAGTCCAACATGCTCCTCAAACATCCACCATTTTCCAATGTTAGCAAACGATTCCAATTTAATGCTGACACGATGCTGAGAGGAATCGTGAAGATGCAGGAATCAGCAGGCAGCTTGAGTGGAAGTGGGAATGGGAATGTGGGAAAACGTACATATTACTTTAGTTTAGAGACACAGTGTGGAAACAGCGTGGAAACAGCCCTTCGCCCACCAGGTCCGCACTGATCACCCATTCACTAGTTCTATCATCCACACTAGGGACAATTTACAGAAAGCAATTAATCTACAAACCTGCACGTCTTTGGAGTGTGGGAGGAAACCGGAGCACCCAGAGAAAACCCACACGGTCACAGGGAGAATGTACAAACTCCGTACAGACAGACCCATAGTCAGGATTGAACCTGGGTCTCTGGCGCTGTGAGGCAGCAACTCTACCGCTGCGACACCGTGCCATGATTCATTTTGACAATAGACATTAGGCAATAGGTGCAGGAGCCAGCACCGCCATTCAATGTGATCATGGCTGATCATCCACATTTTAGTAGGAAGAGTAGAAAGTGGGAACAGTTTTTTTGTAAAACAGTTAGAAATACAAATGTTGGTGTACAGGGTAATGTTGGTGTACAGGGTGTACAGGGGCAATGTTGGTGTACAGGGTGATGTTGGTGTACAATGTTGGTGTACAGGGTGATGTTGGTGTACAATGTTGGTGTACAGGGTGATGTTGGTGTACAATGTTGGTGTACAATGTTGGTGTACAGGGTGATGTTGGTGTACAGGGTAAATGCTGGTGTACAGGGTGATGTTGGTGTACAATGTTGGTGTACAATGTTGGTGTACAGGGTGATGTTGGTGTACAGGGTGATGTTGGTGTACAGGGTGATGTTGGTGTACAGGGTAAATGCTGGTGTACAGGGTGATGTTGGTGTACAATGTTGGTGTACAATGTTGGTGTACAGGGTGATGTTGGTGTACAGGGTGATGTTGGTGTACAGGGTGATGTTGGTGTACAGGGTGATGTTGGTGTACAGGGCAATGTTGGTGTACAGGGTGATGTTGGTGTACAGGGCAATGTTGGTGTACAGGGTGATGTTGGTGTACAGGGTGATGTTGGTGTACAGGGGTGATGTTGGTGTACAGGGTGATGTTGGTGTACAGGGTGATGTTGGTGTACAGGGTGATGTTGGTGTACAATGTTGGTGTACAGGGTGATGTTGGTGTACAGGGTGATGTTGGTGTACAGGGTGATGTTGGTGTACAGGGTGATGTTGGTGTACAGGGTGATGTTGGTGTACAGGGTGATGTGGTGTACAGGGTGATGTTGGTGTACAGGTGATGCTGGTGTACAGGGTGATGTTGGTGTACAGGGTGATGTTGGTGTACAGGGTGATGTTGGTGTACAGGGTGATGTTGGTGTACAGGGTGATGTTGGTGTACAGGGTGATGTTGGTGTACAATGTTGGTGTACAGGGTGATGTTGGTGTACAGGGCAATGTTGGTGTACAGGGTGATGTTGGTGTACAGGGTGATGTTGGTGTACAGGGTGATGTTGGTGTACAGGGTGATGTTGGTGTACAGGGTGATGCTGGTGTACAGGGTGATGTTGGTGTACAGGGTAATGTTGGTGTACAGGGTGATGTTGGTGTACAGGGTGATGTTGGTGTACAGGGTGATGTTGGTGTACAGGGTGATGTTGGTGTACAGGGTGATGTTGGTGTACAGGGTGATGTTGGTGTGACACTGCACTTTCAGGAAGTAAAATGTAAGGCAAGTTTTCCACCAACTCTAATATCTCTGTGATGGAAGGAAGCCCTCCAACCGCAGCAGCACTGTAGCTCTTTGTCCAGATGTGGTCATTCGAGCCCGTGGATGTCCATGAATACCCTGGAGCAAACATTATCAAAAACGTGGTGAACATCTGTCAGGTCCGTCACCGTTACCGACCTCCCCACCAACAAAAGGATCTACTGGAGTTTCTGCCTCCAAAAGGCAGCCAGTGTCATCAAGGACCCAGCACCACCCCGGCCGGCCACCCTCTCATTCACTCCTGCCATTGGGAAGGAGGTACAGGAGTATGAAAACTGTGACCTCCAGTTTCAGGAACAGCTTCTTCCCCAATAACCGTAAGGCCATTGAACACCACTGCCTTGGTTGCACTCTGGAACAAGCTGGGTGCTTTTTGCAGCGATATTGTTTTAATTTAGTTTATATTACAGAAAAAGGCCCTTCGGCCCATCGAGTCCACGTCGACCAGCGACCCCAGCACACTAACACTATCCTACACACATTAGGGAGAATCTTACTTTTCATACCAAGCCAGTTAACCTACAAACCTGTACGTCTTTGGAGTGTGGGAGGAATCCAAAGATTCCATTCTCCTTTTCTAATCAGATTCCACCACTTGAACCATTCTCTGCGTCACCCCCTCCATCCTCCCCTCCCCCATTTGACTCAACCCCTCCTCGCCAGTACCACCTGTCACCTGCCAGCTCTACCTGGCCCCATCCCTTCACCACTTTCCACCAGCTATCTGACATCTCACTGGATTGACTGTCTCTCAACACAAAGTATTTGGTGTTAATATGAACCTCCACATTAAAGCCAAATTAACTTTTCTCCACATTCTAGGTTTCGGACTGGCTTTCATTATCTGCCCAGAAGCCATATATCACCTGCCCTTGTCTCCTCTTTGGTCCGTCATATTCTTTTCCACATTCATCATCCTGGGGCTGACAAGTGAGGCTGTGTTAGTAGGTGAGTACCATGATTTAAACTTCACTTTCATTCTATGTCACCACAGAGCAAAGTTATCCAATCAATTTGCAGAGTCATTATTAATGCATTTTTTGTAAGAACTGCTTATTGCACACAGCTTCAAAAATGAACACTAAAGTAGGCCATACCGTAGACAGTGAAGGTGGGGGAGTCCAGAACCAGGGGCCACAGTTTAAGAATAAGGGGTAAGCCATTTAGAACGGAGATGAGGAAACACTTTCACACAAAGAGAGTTGTGAGTCTGTAGAATTCTCTGCCTCAGAAGGGCGGTAGAGGCCGGTTCTCTGGATACTTTCAAGAGAGAGCTAGACAGAGCTCTTAAAAATAGTGAAGTCAGGGGATATGAGGAGAAGGCAGGAACGGGGTACTGGTTGTGGATGATCAGCCAAGATCACATTGAATGGCGGTGCTGACTCGAAGGGTCGAATGGCCTACTCCTGCACCTATTGTCTATTGGTTATCAGGAATTACAGCAGGATCTTGATCGTGATCCGCTGGGCAAGTGGGCTGATGAATGGTATATGCGGATTAATACAAGCAAGTGCAAGATGTAGCTTTAGGGAAATTAACGGGGGCTGGAGCTAGATAGTGAAGGGCAGGCTCGGGGGGGTATTGTACAACCGAGGTGTTTAAGAAGACAGGTGCACTGAACGAGGCATTGTGGGTATACAGGGTGGTGACGAAGACTATTGGTACATAGGGAATTGAGTATAGACGTAGGACTTTGTTACAGATATAAACTTTGGTGAGGTTGCATGTGAAGTATTGTTTTCATGCTATAGGTCCGATGCTAGGAAGCTAGAAAGCTTAAGCTTAAAGAAATGTAGGGAGACACCAGGTGGCGCCGAACGATGGCTACCTCGCCAACGGTCTGTCTCGTCTTTTTCCTTCTTTGTTGTTTTTAGTCTGTTGTTAAATGTATGTTTTAGTGTATCTTTAGTTTTGTGTTATGTGCATGGTGAGGGGGTTGTTGGGGGAATTGCTGCGGCCTAACATCATGGAACTGGTGGCTTCTTGCTGGGGATCGACCTCGGGAGCACCAACCGCGGGAGCCTGCGGACCTAACATCATGGAGCTCGCGGTCCCTTGGTTAAGGACCGACTGCGGGAGCTCCAAGCCGCAGGAGCTTCGACCGCCTCGACGCGGGAGCATCGATCGCCATGGCTGCGGATGGTTCGACTGCCCCGACCACGGGAGAAAAGGAGGAAAGAAGATAAGACTTTATTGCCTTCCATCACAGTGGGGAATGTGGTGGAGCCGCTGTGGTGGATGTTTATGTCAGATTATCTGTATGTAGTTGCGTGTCTTGTTGCTATTTTTGGTATGACTGTATGGCAAATCAAACTCTTTGTATGTTGCAAAATAATAACATACTTGGCTAATAAAATTACGATTACCGATTATGATATGGTGTACATGGGTTAATTTGCAATAACTGATCTCACCTGATGCTTTGTTTCTCTAGAAGTCATTTTAACTTCTCTGGAGGATAAGTTCCCCTCCGTGTTACGGAAAAAGCGCATGCAAGTCTCAGCGATCGTTTGTATCGTCTTGTTCTTCAGTGGCCTTTTATTAACGACACAGGTACAACGTCTTTTTATGGATTTTGAGATTTATTTTTACATTCTGTTCCAAAGCATACGTTGCAGTCAACATGACCATTATTTTCCTCATATTTAATATTACATGACTAATGATGCAGAAATTAATAAAAACATAACTGTCTCTTTATGCTTACTTTTATGGATAACTGGAAATTGTTTCCTTAAAGAAAGTGATGATGATCACCCTTTACATTTGGCTAGAGCGTCAAATGTGGAACAATGCAGTGTAGATACAAGGAACAGCAAATGCTAGTTTACAAAAAATGACACAAAGTACTGGAGTAATTCAGTGGATCAGGCAGCATATGCAAGAGCACAGGAACAGGCCCTTCAGCCCACTATATCGATGCCAAGATAAAGTAATCTCCTCTGCCTGCACGAGATCCACATCCCTCCATTCCCTGCATACCCATTGGATCTTTTAGTTTAAGAAGGAACTGCAGATGCTGGAAAATCGAACGTAGACAAAAATGCCGCAGGCTCCCGCGGTTGGTGCTCCCGAGGTCGATCCCCAGCAAGAGTGGAGGGTGCAGCAGCATTGATCGAGGGAAGGAAATAGGCAACGTTTCGGGCCAAAACCCTTCTTCAGACTGATGTGAGGGTGGGGGGGGGGGGGGGGGGGGGGGGGGGGGGAAGAAGAAAGGAAGAGGAGGAGTCAGAGGGCTGAGGGAGAGCTGAGAAGGGGAGGAAACAGTGAGGACTACCTGAAATTAGAGAAGTCAATGTTCATTCCGCTGGGGTGCAAACTGCCCAAGTGAAATATGAGGTGCTGTTCCTCCAATTTACGGTGGTCCTCACCCTGGCAGTGGAGGACAGAAAGGTTGGATTCAGAATGGGAGGGGGAGTTGAAGTGCTAAGCCACCAGGAGATCAGGTTGGTTATTGCGAACCGATCGGAGGTGTTCGGCGAAGCGATCACAAAGCCTACGCTTAGTCTCACTGATGTAGATCAGCTGACATCTAAAGCAGCGGATGCAATAGATGAGGTTGGCGGAGGTGCAGGTGAACCTCTGTCGCGCCTGGAGCGACTGCTTGGGTCCTTGAATGGAGTCCTGGAATGACTGCTTGGGTCCTTGAATGGAGTTTTGTTTGCATGACTTTTAGTTTGCTTTGTTTCAATGATACTGTTGCAAACATCTTGTGCCAACCGTGTTTCTAATGGAATGATTGAAGGGGGCAAAGGGAGATGGGTGGATCAAACTTAAACGTTCCTTGTGATTGAAAAGTTGTACCTGAAGGGATAGCATGAGAGAGGCCAGTCTTTACATGGCATCGGTACCCACAACCTAACCATGGAATGTTTACATGCTGCAGCTTAACAGAAGCATTATAGCAACAACACACAAATACACATATAGCTGTCAATAGTGTGGTAAACGAAGAATCTATGATACTGGGTAACCAGCCCATAATAGAGCAAATTCAATTGATGTCGTATTAAAGTATTAAATAGTACAACCATTAAAGTATTAATTAATGCATACAATAAAAGTTATTGCAATTAGTTAAAACAAATGTAGGTCCCTTGCAGTCAGAAACTGGTGAATTGATCATGGGGAACAAGGACATGGCAGACCAATTGAATAACTACTTTGGTTCTGTCTTCACTATGGAAGACATAAATAATTTGCCGAAAATAGCAGGGGATCGCGGGGCAAATGAGATGGAGGAACTGAGTGAAATCCAGGTTAGCCAGAAAGTGGTGTTAGGTAAATTGAATGGATTAAAGGCCGATAAATCCCCAGGGCCAGATAGGCTGCTTCCCAGGGTACTTAAGGAAGTAGCCCCAGAAATAGTGGACGCCTTAGTGATAATTTTTCAAAACTCTTTAGAGTCTGGAATAGTTCATGAGGATTGGAGGGTAGCTAATGTAACCCCACTTTTTAAAAAGGGAGGGAGAGAGAAAACGGAGAATTACAGACCAGTTAGTCTAACATCGGTAGTGGGGAAACTGCTAGAGTCAGTTATTAAAGATGGGATAGCTGCGCATTTGGAAAGTGGTGAAATCATTGGACAAAGTCAGCATGGATTTACGAAAGGTAAATCATGTCTGACGAATCTTATTGAATTTTTTGAGGATGTAACTAGTAGAGTGGATAAGGGAGAAGTAGTGGATGTGTTATATCTGGATTTTCAGAAGGCTTTTGAAAAAGTCCCACACAAGAGATTAGTATACAAACTTAAAGCACACGGTATTGGCGGTTCAGTATTGATGTGGATAGAGAACTGGCTGGCAGACAGGAAACAAAGAGTAGGAGTGAACGGGTCCTTTTCAGGATGGCAGGCAGTGACTAGTGGGGTGCCTCAAGGCTCAGTGCTGGGACCCCAGCAATTTACAAGATATATTAATGATTTGGACGAGGGAATTAAATGCAATATCTCGAAGTTTGCGGATGACACAAAGCTGGGGGGCAGTGTTAGCTGTGAGGAGGATGCTATGAGGCTGCAAGATGACTTGGATAGACTGGGTGAGTGGGCAAATGCATAGCAGATGCAGTATAATGTGGATAAATGTGAGGTTATCCACTTTGGTGGCAAAAACAGGAAAGTAGACTATTATTTGAATGGTGACCGATTAGGAAAAGGGGAGATGCAACGAGACCTGGGTGTCATGATACACCAGTCATTGAAAGTAGGCATGCAGGTGCAGCAGGCAGTGAAGAAAGCAAATGGTATGTTGGCATTCATAGCAAAAGGATTTGAGTACAAGAGCAGGGACGTTCTACTGCAGTTGTACAGGGTCTTGGTGAGGCCACACCTGGAGTATTGCGTACAGTTTTGGTCTCCTAATCTGAGAAAATACATTCTTGCCGTAGAGTACAGAGAAGGTTCACCAGACTGATTCCTGGGATGGCAGGACTTCCATATGAAGAAAGACTGGATTGACTCGGCTTGTACTCGCTGGAATTTAGAAGATTGACATAGAGACTTACAAAATTCTTAAGGGGTTGGACAGGCTAGATTCAGGAAGATTGTTCCCGACGTTGGGGAAGTCCAGGACAAGGGGTCACAGTTTAAGGATAAGGGGGAAGTCTTTTAGGACCGAGATGAGAAAATGATTTTTCACACAGAGAGTGGTGAGTCTGTGGAATTCTCTGCCACAGAAGGTAGTTTAGGCCATTCCGTTGGCTATATTTAAAAGGGGGTTAGATGTGGCCCTTGTGGCTAAAGGGATCAGGAGGTATGGAGAGAAGGTACAGGATACTGAGTTGGATGATCAGCCATGATCATATTGAATGATGGTGCAGGCTCGAAGGGCCGAATGGCCTACTCCTCCACCTATTTTCTATGTTTCTATGTTTCTAAATAGTGCATCCATTAAAATATTAAAGTGCAACTATTAATGTATTAAAAAGTGTAACCATTAAAATATTAAACAGTGCAACCATTAAAGGATTAAATAATGCAACTGTTAAAATATAGTGCATCCTTTAATTAGATTAAAGTATTGGCACGATGTGCTCAGGGAAGCATCAATTAATTTAGCCTCATGAACTCAGAAGTCTTGTGTGAAATGTTCTTCCTATATCCCACCCAATATTTAATATCAATAGCGTGAAATCAGTTGTCTGATCTAATCGTGTGAGTCCTCCATCTGGTTATAAATTTCCCCCAACATATTTGTTCCTTCTGCTCTCATATATTAGCCTGATCAAAAGCCCTGCAGGGTATATGGCCACGTTGAACCAAGACATCAGTGCTGTCTCTGATCTGTTCTGTATCTTTTCATGCCTCTCATTTCCCTCTCTCCTGAGTGAAGAAGGGTCTCAACTGAAAACGTCACCTATTTCTTCTCTCCCGAGATGCTGCCTGACCCACTGAGTTACTCCAGCATTTTGTGTCTATCTTCGTAAAGATAAACCTGCAGTTTCTTCCCACACTGAGAAGAGTGTTTTGTTAATTTCTTTGTTCTCTTTAGGCTGGGATTTACTGGATAAATCTGCTTGATGATTTCTGCTTTGGATGGGGGTTGCCGATAATCGCTTTATTTGAACTAATTTGCATAAACTGGATCTACGGTAAGGTCAGCCAAAACTAGCTTTGCTCAGCAATCGCCGCATTGTTTCAGGCCTCAGTCGTGGACCTGTAAGTAAATCCGTAGCAATCCATGTCTATGCCCCTTCCACACAAAATCCACTTCGACACTGGAACAAAATTCAAAGACAGGTCGGCTGTGGAGAGAGTCAGCACCTTCATGCACATATCTCTGAAGATCTTTCCTGGCCCCAGGACATGCATGCAATCATAAACAAAGCCCATTAATGCCTCTACTTCCTTACATGATTAAGAATATTAGGTATAAGACTGGGACATAGGAGCAGAATTAGGCCATTCGGCCCATCAAGTCCACTCTGCCTTTAATTGTGACTGATCTGTCATTCTCTTTTGTCACTGCAAACTAAAAATCTAAAGGCTGTTTGTTGTATGGTTTAATAGTGTCGTGTTTTGTAGACACATTTGTAGACAAAAGTGTATCTGGACATTCAAAAAGTCTTTGACAAGGTCCCACACAAGAGATTAGTGCAACATTAGAGCACATTGTATTGGGGGTAGGGTATTGACATGGATAGAGAGCTGGTTGGTAGACAGGAAACAAAGAGTAGGAATTAACGGATCCTTTTCAGAATGGCATACAGGGACAGTGGGGTGCCGCAAGGATCAGTCCTAGAACCCGTTATTTACAATATATATTCACGATTTAGACGAGGGAATTAAATGTAACATCTCCAAGTTTGCAGATGACACAAAGCTGGATGGCAATGTGAACTGTGAAGAGGATGCTATGAGGCTGCAGGGTGACTTGGATAGGTTGGGTGAATGGGCAGATGCAGTATTATGCGGATCAATGTGAGGTTATCCACTTTGGTGGCAAGAACAGGAAAGCAGATTATTAGCTAAATGGTGTCAGATTAGGGAAAGGGGAAGTGCAACGAGAACTGGGTGTGCCTGAATTTCAGTCACTGAAAGTAAGCATGCAGGTACAGCAGGGAGTGAAGAAGCTAATGGCATGTTGGCTTTCATTGCGAGAGGATTTGAGTTTAGCAGCAAGGAGGTCCTACTGCAGTTGCACAGGGCCCTGGTGAGACCAAACCCTGGGGTATTGTGTGCGGTTTTGGTTTTCTAATTTGAGGAAGGACATGATTGCTATTGAAAGATTGCAGCGTAGGTTGACCAAGTTAATTCTCGGGATGGTGGGACTGACATATGATGAAAGAATGGGTCGACTGGGCTTGTATTCACTGGAACTTGGGACAAGAGTGGATCTTATAGAAACATATAAAATTCTTAAGGGATTGGACAGCCTAGATGCAGGAAAACTGTTCTCCATGTTGGGGGAGTCCAGAATCAGGGGTCACAGTTTAAGAATAATGGGTAAGCCATTTCGGACTGAGATGAGGAATCATTTCTTCACCCAGAGAGTTGTGAATCTGTGGAATTCTCTGTGGAAAACATCCAGTGGAGGTAAATTCACTGGATGTTTTCAAGAGCGAGTTAGATTTAGCTTTTAGGTCTAATGGAATTAAGGGATATGGGGAAATGGGGTACTGATTTTGGATGATCAGCCATGATCATATTGAATGGTGGTGTTGGCTCAAAGGGCCGAATGGCCTATTCCTGTACCTATTTTCTATGTTTCTATGTAGGTAGAAGTGGGCCTTGTCATTTCCAATGGTCTCCCGAGGTTAAACTAGCAATTGTGTTCTGAAGAGACAACAATGTCTGATTACTGCAGGAAGGTTACTTGGAAAGGGTTTCTTTACCAAGACAGCTGTGGTCAAGGACAGAGCGTTCATGTTGCGGCCCCGTTTCCACCAATATTTCCATCACCAAGCACAAGAAGCGACAATTGTATGCAGATGCTGAGATGTGTGTTCAGCTCTAGCTGAACAACTTCTCATCTTGTGTGTGGACTCGATCAGAAGAAGAAGCCCAGGGCAGCTTTTTTTCTGCATGTCAATTTTCAAAGTAACTGATAGATAGTCTCTCAGTCCTGATCAAATCACGTTATAACCAATTCAGCCCACAGAAAACAAATTCTGTAAATTCATCAATTACGTTACATCTCAATGTTGTTATGGAATCTTTTGACCCAGCAGAATGTCCTCACCGGGTGACTGTGCAACTCTGCTTTATGTCATTCACAGGTGTAAACAATTTCATCAGTGACATCGAGATGATGTGTGGGGCAAAGTGTGTCCTCTTCCAGTACTGGTGGAAAGCGTGTTGGGTTTTGATCACACCAGGCATCCTGACAGTAAGATTTTACATCCTTGCGGCAGAATAATCATATTGCAAATACTCCACCTCACTCTCTTCTGAATTTGTTTTGTGCCACTTTTTCACCCAGCTAATGCTAGTCTGGAGCGCAATATTCCCTTCCGAAATGACATATGGAATGATTGCGTATCCTAAGTGGTCATCGTTAATTGGATGCCTTGTGATTATTTTCTGCTTCGTGTGGATCCCAATTATAGCCATATTGGAGGTGAAGTTCGCTGAAGGTAGTAACTTTTTCCAGGTGAGGAAGCAACTTTTAAAGTATGCTACTGATATCTGTGCTGTTCAAACAATGAGCTCATTTCAAGATAGTTGTTGAGTCATAGAGTGTGGAAACAGGCTGTTCGGCCCAACTTGCCTGTACCAACCAACAAGTCCCATCTACACCAGTCCCACCTGCCTGTGTTTGGCCCATATCCCTCATAAACCTGTCTAAATATTTCTTAAATGTTGCGATTGTAGCTGCCTCAACAGCCTCCTCTGGCAGCTCTATCCATGCACCCACTACCCTTTTGTGTAAAAAAAAAGTGAGCCCTCCAATCATTATTACATTTTTTCTCCCTCACCTTAAACCGATGTCCCCTGGTTCGCAATACCCCGACTCTGGGCAAGAAACTGTGCATTTACCTGATCTATTCCTCTTGTGATTTTGTACAGCTCTATATGATCACCCCTCATCCTCCTATACTCCAAGAAATAGACTCTTGGACTGCTAAACCTCTCCCCTTAGCTCCGAGCCTCTTGGCAACATCCTCGTAAATCTTCACTGTACCCTTTCCTATGTCTTTGCAACATCTTTGCTATAACATGGTGCCCAAAACTGAACATAATACTCTTAAGTCACAGAGAGATACAGTATGAAAATAGGCCCTTGGGCCCACTGTCCGTGCCAACCATCAACCAGATTCTACAGATGCACCATAGAAAGCATTTTATCAGGATGGATCACAGCATGGTTTGGGAACAGCTCCATCCAAGAAATTTTGGACGTAGCCATGACCCATCATGCAAACCAAACTCCCTTTTACTTCATCTGCAGCAGCGTAATCAAGGACTAGTCTCACGCTGGTCACTCCCTCTTCTCCCCTCTGCCATCAGGCAAGAAGTTTGAAAATGCATATCTCCAGATTCAGGGACAGTTTCTTCCCAGTTGTTATCAGGCAGCTGAACCATCTTCTCACGAGCCAGAGTGTGTTACTGACCTCGCATCTACCTCATTTAACTATTTTTAATCAAACTTTATCTTGCACTAAATAATGTACCCTTTACACAGTGGACAGCTTGATTGTAATCATGTATAGTCTTTTCATTCACTGGGTAGCACACACCGAAAAAGCTTTTCACTGTACATTGGTATACGTGACAACAAAAAACTAAACTAAACTAAACTAAATTTACACTGATCTTATACTAATCACATTTTATTCTCCCACATTCAAATCATATTTGGGAAATTCTACACATTTGGGACATTTTGCAAAGGCCAGTTAATGCAATGACCCACATATAGTCATAGAGTCACCCAGCAGGTCCCGCAGCCCAACTCTTCAAAGCAACCAACATTCCCCAACTACACTAGTCCCACCTGCCCATGTTTATCCCGTATTCCCTCGCAACCAGTGGTTCTCAACCTTGTTTGCCCCATGCACCCCTTTCACCATATGTCAGAATGTCATCCCCCCCCTCCTTTCCAAGATTGTCTGCCTCAAATTGTAACCGATGCATACTGAATTTTGTGCCGCCCTGGGGAGCTCAAAGGCAATAAAAATATCAACAGTTTGAGTTTGCTAATCTGTGGTCCCAATTCCCCCCATGAAAACCTGAAATCCCCCCCTGGGGGGAATTCCCCCCTGGTTGAGAACCCCTGGTCTAAACCTTTCCGATCCATGTATCTGTCCAAGTATCTTTTGAATGTTATTATAAAACCTGACTCAGGGGAAATCTACGCACTCACATGGAGAATGTGTAAACGTACAAACAGCACCCGAGGTCAGGATTGAACCCGTGTCTCTGGTACTGACTGTTGTGCCATCCCTGCTCCTTCAGCTTTGCTACTTCTAGGAAGTATGTCCCTTGTACCACAATATCTCTCTTTATTTTATCTTTCCAAGAGCAGAAGGTACATTGCTGGTTTGAAGGGCCGAAAGGCCTACTCCTGCACCTATTGTCTATTGGTATGTAGGCAATGAGTGTACAGAAAGATACAGTTGAAACCAAATACGTTTCACCAGGTTTTGCACATAAAGGTATTGAAAAGATTAATGATTGATGCGGAAGGGCATTGATAATTACACAATGCCTTTATGAGGATGTTGCCAGGACGTGAGGGCCTGAACTACAGGGAGAGGTAGAGCAGGCTAGGACGAGTTGGGCCAAGGGGCCGTAGTCTGTGCTGTATGCATCTGTATCTCAAGGTGCGAGAGATATGTTAATTATTCCTAGCCCGCTCAGCCCCACCCTGTAGCTCAGGCCTTTGAGACCTGGCAATAATATATTGTAGTTATTGCATCTTCAAACAGAATTGTGATTTAACAACACCTTGACTGGATTACATTTTTTTCCGCAGAGATTCCTATCCAGCTTAAAGCCAGCTTCTGACTGGGGTCCATTCTTGAAGCAACACAGGACGAAGCGATATGAAATGCAAGAAGAACCGAAGGTGTCGCGATTGTGTACCCTTATCTCCAAGGCCTTTGAGTTGAAATCAAGGAATTAGGAAGCATCAACATCGCAGAGGGAAATATTTCAGCTCTTTCTGGACCAAAGGGTCAGAGAGCATCCATGACGTTTGAAAGCAGGCATCAGAGGCACAATCTGCCCTGGACAGATGCGCAGACAATGGGCTGGGCTTCTCACAGGAGATGGGTGTTGATATTTGGGGAAGGAAAAGCATGTAATTCACCATCTTCTGGAGCTGAGTGAGGCCACTATCCCCATGACACACCACCAACCTCGGTCCTCCACCGAGTGTCGCGGCAGAATGTTGTGACAATGTGTGTTGTATGTAGTCTATGGCCATCTCCCAACCTCACACCTCCCCCACTCCGCAACCTCACGCCCACCCCTTCCCCACTCCACAACATCTTGTCCGTGCAGTTCCCCCCAAAATAAGGATTTCTTTCTCCTGAACTCTCTGATATGTCAACTAGCCTATTACTTGCTCACAATTAATCCCCTTTTTTAGACTTTCAAGTTGAAATGAAAGATTTTTTACTTCTGTATTGCTACTGATGCACATATGTACCATTCTTTTAAATAAATGATTTTAAACAGCAAGAATGTGGTGAGAAGTAACTACTGATTTGGGATTGTGTGTAGGTCATTGTGCAACGGGTTACTTGGATAACTAAAGTCAAGCAGCCATCAGACTCTGAAATGACAAAAATGTCGAGGTGTCACATTTCGGGAAGTCATGTGAATGGTAGAGCCCAGGGGAGTGTTGAGAGCAGAGGGATCTAGGGTACAGATACATACTTCCCTGAAAGTGGTGTCATACGTGGATTGGGTGGTCAGGAAGGCTTTTGGTGCCATGGCCTTCATCAGTCTGGGTATTCAGTATAGAAATTGGGATGTTATATTATTGATATAGAAGACATTGGAGATGCCACACTTGGAGTATTGTGTTCAGTTCTGAACACCCTGCAATAGGAAATGTCATTAAGCTGGAAAGATTGCAGAGAGGATTTACGAGGATGGTGACAGTACATAAGGGCTTGAGCTACAAGGAGAGTTTGGGCAGGCTAGGACTTTATTCCTTGGAGCGCAGGAGGATGAGGGGTGACCTTATGAATGCACAGCGTGAGATGATCAAGAACCAGTGAACTAGGTTTAAGGTGAGAGGGGAAAGATTTAATAGGAACCTGAGGGGCAACTGTTCCTCTCAGAGGGTGGTGGGTATGTTGCACGAGCTGCTAGAGGAGGTAATTGAGGCAGGTACTATAGCATTTAAAGATACTTGGACTGGTACATGGATAGGAAAGGTTTAGAGGGATATGGGCCAAACGAGGGGCAAATGGCACTAGCTTACATGGGTTGTCATAGTCGACATGGACCAGTTGGTGAAATAGCACCTATTCCACTTGGTTAGCTTACAATCCAATGGAATGAATATTGGGCCATGTAATTAATTTGTTAATATAAACAGTGATTGGCTGTGGTTCCCAATCTGCTGTACTTTCAGTCACTTCACCTGATTGTATTCACTATTAAATTGTTCTTTACTCTGGGCCATTTGTAAATTTATATTTCACCCACTGTACTCTTGACAGAATCCAATGAATCAGTCACGAATGATCTTTGAAAGACATGTTGATTTTTTTTTATTTTGAGACTTCTTGTGTGATCTGATAATATTGCTATCACTGGTGTCAAATTGGATGTTCCATCTCTCTTCTGAAATATGATTCTATCTATCTATCTATCTATCTATCTATCTATCTATCTATCTATCTATCTATCTATCTATCTATCTATCTATCTATCTATCTATCTTATCTATCTATCTATCTATCTGTAAAACTCTGATCTTGTTATCTTCCGGTTTGCGCAAAAACGGTATGCGATAGCACTACGATTTTTGCCAGCTCACTCACCGTTCTCCTGAGCTGCGAGTGCACCAAGTTTCGTTCTGATCGGTTAAATGGTGTATAAGTTAGCGAGGTTTAAAAAATCTTCAAAGATCGATCTCTTCTCCTGTCAGTCAGCGCCGCGTGGATTGGTCTCTTCTCCTGTCACTCCCTGGGGCGGTCCGCCCCTTCCTGCTCCATCGCCTCTTTACGGGAGCTGAGGATAGCCGTCGGAGGTTTCAAACCAGACACAATTTTTGCAGGGACCTGAAGCAACCCAGCTCGAAACAACCCAGCCCGAAACAGGTCAGCGTCAGGGACCCAGCCCAGCATCGGAGATCCAGCTCAGCGACGGAGACCCGACCCAGCCCAGAGTTGGAGACCCAGTCCAGCCCAGAGTCGGAGACCCAGCCCAGCCCGGAGTCGGAGATGTTGCCAAATGGAAAGCGGAGACTTTGATCCCGGCGGAGGAGAAGGACCAGCGCCCAGCGCCCGCTGTGTCTCCATCGCATCGCCAGCTCCAGTCCCTACCCCTCTGCTCCTCCTCGCTGGCTCCTGGCCCCCTCCCTTGTGATACCCCCCTCTCCCGCATGGCTCTTCCTCCGTCTTTTCTCTGAGCTCACTCCCCCCCTGCCCACAACCCCCCCATGCCCACACTCCCCCTCCACCCACACCCCTCCCCCACCCACACACCCCGCTCCCCCACAACCCCTTCCCCCCGCACTCCTCCCCACGCCCCTCCCCTCTCCACCACAACCCCACAATGCCCACACCCTTATCCTACACAACCCCCCGCCCACACACACACCCCTCCCACACACACACCCTCCCACATTTCTCTCCTCCAAAAATAAGCATGATAAAGAAGAATGGAATAATAGTAAGATTAAACGAGAACTTACCAGTTTGAAGTTTGATCTTTATTTTATGAGGCGTTACGATGAGGGATTACGTAAAGAAGCCCCGCCAGGCGCATGCGCGTCATACTTCAAAGCAGTGGCGTGAAATCACAGTAACTACAGTCGAAGTGATGTAGTAAGACTCAGAAGACTAGAACTACCAGATGATCTTTGCGATTATGAGGGTCGGGAGCGGGGGTCACGTAATCCCTCATCGTAACTCCTCATAAAATAAAGATCAAACTTCAATCTGGTAAGTTCTCGTTTAATCTTACTATTTTACTTCGGAGTCACGTGAGTGACTACGTGAAGATTTCAAAGCTCTGTGATTTCATGCCGAAGATCCAGTTCAATACGACACACTGCTTCAGTTGACACAGGATTGAACAAATAATGTATTGAACATTGCTTAAATTATTCAATAAACATTTTAATAATAAACCAAACAGTAATAACCCCTCTATCCCAGGGGCAAATTACAAATTAAATTACAAAATAAATGAAACGGAACCCAAAACAGCATGCCCAAAACCTTGCACTGCCAGGACGGGTTTGTCATAAAACTTGGAAAACGTCGATTCCCTAGACCATCCTGCGGCCCCGAGGATTTGATCTAGATGCACGTCCTGTGCCTTTGCTGCGGATGTTGATGCCCCCCTGGTGGAGTGAGATTTAAACACATGAATGTCTACTCCAGCACAATCCAAAACCTTTTTCAATCACCTAGAAATAGTTTTTACTGACACCTTTTTATGAGGCTTTTTGTGGCTGATGAGCATTGCTGTTTCAGAACCTCTGAGACTCTTAGTTACCTCGATATATTGACTCAGGTGTGTAAGTACACATAGCCTTCGGTCAACGAGGCTTTAAAGCTTACTTTGGTTCCGGCCATACCTGGCCTGCTTTGTTTGATTAAATCATATACATAAAACGTCATATTATCTACAGAAGAATACATGCTATCCAGCCATAGCTTTTGCAATGTCTGAACCCGTTGCACTAGTGCCATGAGCATAACCACTTTAAGTGTTAATTTCTGAAAAGATAGCAATGTGATTGGTGCCTATTGCCGAAGCAGTGTGAGAACTATGCTCACATCCCAGATTTCTGTATATCTAGGCTTAGGAGGGTTTTTGTTAAAAATACGGGACACTAGCGGATGAGACCGATAGATTGTTGTCCCGAAAATTGCCCTAAATAGGAGGACAAAGCACTCCGAGCACTATTAATGGCACTATAGCTCAACTGTTCATCAAAATGCAATGTAGCAAGGAACTCCAATACATCCGGTATGCTTGCAGTATGATAAGATATATCAGACTGTAAACAAAACATCTCCCATTTCTTAATATGAGACACATATTGTTTTTTAGTGCTATTTCTCCAGGCCGCAGTAATCACATCTACCGTCCTTCTTGACATTCCATACCCTTGGAACGGTCTGCTCAGAATCTGCAGATTAACAGATTAATACGATCATGTAAGGGATGACTTTCTCCTGTTACCGGATGAACCAACAAATTATTGCATTTGGGGACAGTCATGAATGGCTGAGTCATCATTCTTAGGACCACTGGGAACCATGGCTGTGTAGAGCAGTCAGGAACCACCAGAACGCCTGAGGCGGAGTCCTGCTCTATTTTGGTGAGACATTGCCTGATGAGGCAGAATGGGGGAAAAGCATAAAAGAATGTACGTCCCCAATGTAGCGAGAATGCATCCCCCACTACTGCTCCTGGATCTGGTTCCCATGAAACGTATTTAGGTAACTGGTGATTTAGCCTGGATGCAAACAGATCTATGTCTGGCAAACCATACCGGCTGATAATCATTTTAAAAATGTTTGGATTTAGCATCCATTCTATGATGTCATTAAATTTCCATGACCTGGTGTCCACCACCACATTATCTCTACCTGGTAGGTAGATAGCTGAGACCCAGATATTTCTGGCAATGCACCAGTCCCAAATGAGGTTAGCCAGATTATCACATGATACTGACCTAATTCCTCCCATGTGGTTGATATAAGCAACAGCCATGGTATTGTCAATCTGGAGCTGAACATGTAAATCATTCATTGTTGAACAATATGCCTTTAGCCCATAGAATGCACCCAGCAATTCTAAGTAATTTATACCATGCCTCTGCAGGATTAATTCCTCTTGCACACTCCATCTACCACCACAGCTAGACTCGGTATTCGTGGTCCCCATCCCGAAGCACTGACATCTGTTTGTAAAATAACTGAAGTTTGTTGAGTCAAAATGTTTTTAGTACTTCGTGAGACATTGATTATCCACCATTGCAAATCGGTGATGGCTTTGGCTGGCAACTGCATTGGTCTGTTGAAATGACCTGCATGTTCTTTGGGCTTGTTCTCTAGCTTGTTGCAAACTCTGATAGTGCAGAGGTCCAAACTGCACTGCAGGGAAAGCCCCCACTAATTTACCAATGACACTGGCTACTTGCCCGATGGAGAGTTGTTGATTGCTACAGACCTCCATGATTTCAACAGCCTTGGCTGTAGGCAAAGTCACTGACATATCAATTGAATCAATGACAAACCCTAAATAGTCAATTATTCGGGATGGTACTAGCTTGGATTTTATTAGATGGATGAGGAAACCTAACCTTTGAAACAGGTGTTTGGTCGCTGAAACTGAATCCTCAGCTGCTTCCTGAGTGTTGCTTACAATTAAAATATCATCTAAATAAGCCATCACAATGTGATTCTGGGCACGGAGTAGCGCCAGAACTGGTGTCAATAATTTTGTAAATAACCTAGGAGCTAAGGTTAACCCATTGGGCAACGCTTTAAATTGCCACAGCTGTCCCATCCAACTAAATTTCAAGTATCTACGGTACTGATGATGAATTGGTACTGAATAATATGCATCTTTCAGATCCATGGTTGCCATATAACAACCTTTTGATAACAACTGCTTAGCAGTACTTAAAGTATCCATTTTTAAATGCCTATACTGGACATAAGAATTTAGTCGGGTTAGGTCCAGAATGACTCGACACCCACCATCCTTTTTCTGCCTCGGGAATATATTAGACACAAATTGTTGAGGATGGTATACCGTCCTTTCAATTACCCCTTTTTAGAATAAAACCCCAATTTCATCATTCACCTGTAGAGTTTCTGAAAAAAAACAATACCTGACTCGGCATATTTTGTGCACGTGGATGTATTCCTGACATAAACTCAATTCGAGACCCCCGGACACTGTCCAGTATAAATAGATTTGATGTTATGCAGCACCATTCATCATAAAACAATTGCAACCTACCCCCAACCGGAGGTTGCTCCCCAGAATATATATCCTGGACCGAATCAGTTATCCATACCTCCATAGCTGATCTCGGATTTTTCAACCTTCTGGCCATGTTGGGGGTGTGCACAGGTGCATATGAACGGCGTGTAACTGGCAACACTCTGCTTGGACCTACTCCAACATCTGAAGCCCATCTGAAGGGAAAAGGTCTGCGAGGCGGTTTCCTGGCCGAGGGTGCTGACTCGTCTGAATAAACAGGCCTGACTGATTTCCTTTTTGCCTTCCTCCCGACTGGAGTGGCCACAGTGCCCTGAGGCACCGAGTTGATGGAGGCAGTTGAGCTGCCGGTGGTTCTGCAGTCGGCGTCCTCGGAACCGGCCCTACCGCAGCCGGTATTTCCCTGGCCGACCTACGTTCACTAACCGCGGTCCCGCGAGTAAATATTTTACTGAGAACGGCAGCATTCTTTTTCGCTACTCTCTCCATTTTGAGAGTACTCCCGCTAGCTCCTGAAACCAGCCTTACAGAGTTTAAGTACTCGCAGAAAGTTGTTTAAACCACTTACCTGCCGGTTTGTTACTTACCGCTGGTGGAGCTGCGCTCTCCAGCCCGTCGGTGCGCCATGCGTCGGAAGTAATGCATCAGAATGCCTATACTGGCGGGGCTTCTTCACATAGTCACTCACGTGACTCCGAAGTAAAAGTTACTAATAATACAAAATTGGAGATAGGTTCGTAAATTATAAAGTATAACTTTTCATCTAATCCTTGATTCGAGCTTCAGTCAGGTTCTCGTGCCAAACCAGTTTGCCCCTTCAAAAAGTCAATAAATGGAGAACATATTCCGATTAAAAGTTCTTGTTTGTCCATTAAGACAAGTCTTATTCTTTCCAAATGTAGGGTCTCCGACATTTTCATAATCCACATTTTAATTGTCGGGGTTATAGGACCAAAATTTTAATATTAATGTTTTCCCAATTATTATACTATAGTCGATAAAGTTTCTTTGGCTTGTAGTAAGTGTTAGTCTTTGTTCTGATATTCCTAATATTATTAGTTTTGAGTCCGGTGTTGACAACTTCCGAAATTATCTTAAAAATTTCCGTCCAAAAGTTTTTAATTTTTATACAATTTACAAATGTGTGATTTAAGTTAGCCTCTAGATGCTGACATTTTTCGCAGATAGATGTGGAAAGATTCTATTTAATTTTGTTTTTAATAATGTAACCTACTTTGAATTGTATTAAAGAGTGTCTGGCATTTAACGAGCATTGATGTATATGTTGTAAGCTTTCGTCCCAAATATCTTTCATTATTGGTTGGTCTAGTTAATTTTCCCATGTTTGCCTATATATTTCCGTTGGTGGTGCCTCACTGTCTAATAGGATATTGTAGATATGAGATATTATTTTTTCTGTATTAGGATGTTTATTCAAACATTCATCAAGAGTTTCTGGATCGCTAGTTCTGTAATCCTGTGTATTTGATTTTGCATAATCTCTAAGTTGTAAATATTTGAAATAGTAATTTGCGTGGAGTTCGTAAGTTTGTTGTAACTCCTGAAATGAAAGAAATGTACCTTTCCTATAGAGGTGACCCATCTTTTAAATTCCGTGATTTTTCCATTGTAAAAAACCTTTATCCAACATTGAAGGTTTAAATGCAGGGTTGTTTACAATGGGAAGAAAGAGTGATAGATTATCCAATTTTAAAGTATTTTTTAATTGTTTCCAAATTCGTATACCACTGTATATTACAGGCTTTTCACTATAGGTTTTGTTGTTCAATTTAGTGGTAGCAAACAGAATCAAACCTATTTCAAAGGGTAAGCAGTCTTCCTTTTCCATTTTTAACCAGTCTGGTTGCTGGTCCATTTCTTCCAACCAGAAGTTCATATTTTTAATGTTAACTGCCCAGAAATAAAACATGAAATTCGGTAAAGCTAACCCTCCATTTGTTTTTGATTTACATATATGTTTTTTGTTTATTCTGTAATTCTTATAATCCCAGATAAAATTAGTGACTATGGAATCCACCATTTAAAAAAAAAAATTTGGAAGATATATCAGGATTGATTGAAAGTGGTACAATAATTGCAGAAGAAAAATAATTTTTATGGCATTAATTCTACCAAACATTGAGATACTTAGTGTTTTCCAATATTGAATATTCTTATGCAATTTATTCAGTAAAGGAGGAAAGTTTAATTTAAATAAAGAAGTAATGTCTTAGTTACATAAATTCCTAGATATTTACATTTTTCATTAATTATTTTAAAGGGGGATTGTTGTAATATATGTAGATTGATTTCCATTATTAGCATGGAGTGGGGATGCTGCCTTGGCAGCTGCGGCTCGCCTGCAGTCCGTCTGTTTTTTTCTTTTTTTTTGTTTTCTTGTCTTGTATGACGTGTTAATTTGAGTTATTATGTTGTGTATGTGTGTGGGAGGGGTGGGAGAAACGTTTTAATCTCTTCCTTCGGGGGGACACGACTTTTCTTGTCGTATCCCCTGTCTCCGTCTCCTTCTGCGCTGAGGCCTAATGGTGGAGCTGGCAGCCTCCAAGCGCGACCGACCTCGAGGCTCCGGAGGCAGAGCCGGCTAGGACTTACCAGCGCGAGGCTGGCCGACCAGGGCTGTGTCGGGTTCAGGCATTCCGGCGTTCCGGCGGCCCGACTCAGAGCTGTGGCGGCTTTCCGGTGGCGGTGGCAGCGACTTCGGAGGTTTGGCCGCAGGCCCAGTGGACGACATCATTGGGAGCTCGGCGGTCACAGGTTGGTGACCTGTTCTTCTGGAGCTCCCGTGGCAACAGCTGCGTCCGGTGGACTGGAGGGTGGCAGCTTCGACCGCCCCGGGCCGCGGAGTTGAACCGGCCCGTTTGCACAGCATGGTTCAGCCGCGAGACTTACTTACATCACCCGGTGCGGTCATAACATCGGAGGCCTGGATCGCCTCAGCGCAGAGGAAGAGGAAGAACAAGCAGGGAAGAGACAAATACTTAAGATTTTGCCTTCCATCACAGTGAGGAGGTGTCTGGTGAACACACTGTGGTGGATGTTAAATTTGTGTTTATTGTGCGTTTTGTTGTTTACTATATGTGATAGAATTTTGTGCAAGGCAACGAAATTCCGTTCAGACCGAAAGGTCTGAATGACAATAAAGTAAAGTTTCCATGATTTTGCTTTTATTCCAATTAATTCTGTATCCCGAGAACAAACCAAATTGAGTTATTAAATTTAATAGGTTTGGAATACTAATTTCAGGTTTTGTATTGTCTGCAAATAAAGAGATTTTATTCTTTAGTATTATACCAGTATATTTCTGGATGGGCCCTAACATTTTCTGCTAGTGGCTCAATTGTGAGTGCGAATAATAATGGGGATAATGGGCATCCTTGTCTACAACCTCTAGATAAGTTAAATTTAGTTGATAACATTTGGTTTGTTAATATTCTAGCTGTTGGATTAGTATATAAAAGTTTTACCCATGTACTAAACTTCTCACCCAATTGAAATTTTTCCTTCACCGAAAATAACCATGGCCAACCCACCTGATCAAATGCTTTCTCAGCATCTAACGAAATAATTGCTAAGTCTGCGTTAGTAGTTCTCTTTGAGTATATAATATTGAATAATCGTCTCAGGTTATAAGATGAGAAACGTTTTTGGATAAATCCTGTTTGGTCAGGGTGTATTAATTTATTAATCACTGTGCTTAATCTTTGTGCTATGATTTTAGTTAATATTATCTGATCAGTACTTAAGAGAGCTATAGCTCTCTATGAAACTGGGTCTTCAAGGTCCTTATCTCTTTTTGGTATAAGTGTTATTATAGATTTGTTTAGCATTTCTGGCAATTTCTGTTGAGTATAAATGCGCTCATACAGCGTCTGTCAACGTGGGGAGATCAGATCATAATTTAAAAAATAAAATTCAGAGCTTATACCGTCAGGGCCCGGGGCCTTGCCGTTTTTTAGAGATCTAATAGACTCTTCAATTTCTTTTACTGTTATTTCAGCGCCTAGTGATTCTCTCGATTTCAAATTTAAACCTTTAATGTAAGGATTTTTGTAAGAATGCTTCCTTTCCTGTCGAGTGTTCTGTCATTTTGGCTGAGTACAGATTTTGATAATATTGCAGAAATCTCTCATTGATATCCTTGGGCTGTACTAGTAATTCCCCCATATCTGATCTAATTTTGTGAATTGTTTTTTCCACGTCCAGTTTTTGAAGTTGGCATGGTAATAGTTTTTGTAGTTTGTCATCGAATTCAAAATGTAATTGTTTAGTACGCTGATAAAGTTTTATAACTTGGTCTGAGTATATTTTATTTAATTTATATTGCAATACTGCAATTTTGTTGTGTTTTATCATAGTTGGTGCAGCCACATTTTCTATGTCTAATTGCCTTATTTCCCTTTCCAGTATCTGTTGCTTAACCCGGTTCTCTTTATTGTGAAATGCTTGGGAGGAGATCAATGCTCCTCGGGCAAATGCTTTAAATGTTTCCCAGAGAAGAGAGGCAGACATTCCAGGGCGATCATTGGTCTCAAAAAACATATTAATCTGTTTAGTAAGATATTCATGACATACATTTTCATTTAAAATTTGTGGGTTGAGTCTCCATTGTGTCTGTTTCTCAGTCCTTGCATTTAATTTAATCATAAATATTAACGGTGCATGGTCCGAGATTATGACGTCATGATATTTCGAGTTGTAGGTAAATGGAATGAGCTTGGAGTCTACTAAAAAATAATCTATTCTTGAATAGGTTTTATGTACCAATGAGTAAAATGAGTATTCTCATCCGGTTGGGTTTTCGATACTCCAGACATCCTTAATATTAGTAGTATCAATATATGCATTTAGTAATTCACTTGACTGAGATTTTACTTTTCGTTGTCTTGATGATCTGTCTAAATAGATGTCTAGTGTTCAATTTAAGTCTCCTCCAATTATTCAATTGTGTTGTGTAAGTTCCGGAATTATATTGCATATTTTCTTGAAAAACAAGGGACTATCAAAATTCGGTCCAGAAACATTAAGAAGAATCACTTTTTTTTGCATATAACTCACCTATTAATACAATATATCTACCATTATTGTCTGTTATAGTTAATGTATGTTTAAAAGACATGAGAATTAAGGGACAGAAGTTTCGGGTAACATGAGGGGGAACTTCTTTACTCAGAGGGTGTTGGCTGTGTGGAATGAGCTTCCAGCAGAAGTGGTGGAGGCAGGATCGATTTAAACATTTAAGACTAAAGTGGATAGGTATATGGACGTGAAGGGAATGGAGGGGTATGGTCTGAGTGCAGGTAGATGGGACTAGGGGAAAACAAATGGTCGGCACGGACTGGAAGGGCCGAGAGGGCCTGTTTCCGTGCTGTAATTGTTATATGGTTATATGGTTATATGTTTAACAGGTATCCCTTTATGGACTAATATTGCAACACCTCTGGATTTGTATGAAAATGAGGAATGATACGTTTTAGCAATTCATTTTGCTTTCAATCTATGCTGTGCTTCCTTTTTAAGGTGAGTTTCCTGAAGGAATATTATATCCGTTTTAAGTGATTTTAAATGTGCTAATACATTACCTCTCTTGATTGGTTCATTAATTCCCTTAACATTCCAGCTACAAAATATGATTCCTTCACCCCAAATCTTCATATTCACGTCTTGTGTTTAGTGTGGTCTTTAAGAGAGCAGATGGCTCAGCGCAACAAGCCCAACATTACACCCGAACATCAGATAGATTAATTTTAAATGTCGTAGACCTTTCTCTCATACGTATCTCCTTTGGTACAACTTATAATTCCATTGAAACTTACAATTATAATAAGATGTTAAGTAAAAAAGGTGATAGGATAGGTAGTTAGTAAAGTGCAAAAAAAGAAGAAACTACATCTATAATAAGTGCAGTTAATGATAGCCACACTAACGTGGCTAGCCATCTACAGACTTTGAAAAAAAAATTACTTGCTCCATGTTTTCTTTAAAATAAAATTTCAATAACAACATTTTACAAGGGAGGTTGAAAACATTTTAAGTTCCAAAGTATTCATAATCCGTTAATAAAAAAAAATTCTCAAGATACAGTATAAATCTCATATATATCTGAGAGAGAAAAAAAAGATCAAACTTTAAACCAAACCCCACTTATAGTTCCCATTTTAACTAATTCTAAGTAATCCAATTAAAAGTTATTAGTCATAATTATTAGTAATAACGAGTAATTATGATTTTACTTCGGAGTCACGTGAGTGACTACGTGAAGAAGCCCCACCTGGCGCTGGAACGGCATTACGTCGACGCTGACGGCAGAAGCAAGAGTTGCAGAGCGCAGCTCCTCGCAGCGGCCGGAACGGACCCGCAGGTAAGTGTAAGGGAAAAAGGGGACGTTCTAAAAAAGACGTTATGCTGGTAAAACCAGCAAAAGAGAAAGTAAAAATTAAAATCAGAGTCACGCTGGCGTACTGATTTAGCCAGATAAATGGAAAAGAAAAATGGAGAAGTCTCAAAGGAAAATTTCGCGGGTAAAAAGATCGTCCCGGGGTGAAGCTAAAGATACGGGACAAGAGTTTAGTGCGGATCCGGTTCCGATACCGGTGGCCGCTGATTCACCCGTTAGTGAAACTATAATTTCTCCAGAAATACAAACCACGGAGGAAAATGTTCCTAGTAAAAGTAAAAAGAAATCCGTGAGGCCCGTGGTTTCTGATAATGACTCTGATAATGAATGTCCTCCAGATAATAAAGCTATATGGCTAAAAATTGAACATATGGAGAAAGTGCTCCAAAATATAATGAGACAAGGGTCACAGTACCCAGAAGTTTCCCAAAATGACCCTGAGGGGTTTGAATATACAGAATATGGCTATGTGCCAAATTGGGAATTTGAAACTCCGGACCCAGGATTAAGGGCGGAGGAAGTCTCATTGGATATAATTCCAAGTGTATCAGGGCTGCAAAAGACAGACCCTGCAAGTGGTGATGTGGATTATGAGTGCACACCACGAATAAAAAAGAGGAGGCCAGATGTGCCTGAGATGGCAAAAGATTTTGCTATACCTGAAGGAAGTGGTGAGGCTATGGAAGAAAACCTAGCTGCCAGTATTAATTATATGGTATCTCACCAACTTCAAGTTTCTGTGATGATTGAAACAGCAGAATTATATAAGACACCGGAAAATTGCACCTCATTGAAGGTACCTACGGTTAATCCGTCTATATGGACGCCTATGACTCCAGGCATGAGAGGACAAGAAATAAGATTTCAAAGAATCCTCAAATTGATTTCTGCTGCCATTACTACTTTTGGAAGGCAAATGGAGGGGTTGGAGATGGATAAAATCCAAAAAGATACTTTGGGCTTATTATGCAATTCCTTCTATGAAATTAATTGTATGAGGAAAATTGCGATTCGGCCCATATTTCATCCAAGGTTTGCAGGTCTGTGTCGATCAAGTGGTGTTCAAGCTCCTGGTTATCTATTTGGAGAAAACCTGCCTAAATAAATAAGAGAAATGGATGGAGAGGCTAAATCTATTAGCCACATGAGACCTTTCGTCTTTGGACAAAAAAGGTATTTTTCGTCAAGAAGGGGATTTGATTTTGGAACCAGAGGCAGGAGTATGATAAGAAAATATTATCATCCAACACAGCCTAATGTTCACCCGTATACGGGGAGAAGGAGACCACCACGTTCATATGGAGAGGTACAAAAAAATTATTCTATGCTTAAAGAAACTGTGGACAAATCTCCAGTTGGAGGGAGATTACAAATGTTTTATGATGAATGGCTTGCTATCACATCTGATCGGTTTATTTTACAAACAGTTTCAGGAGCTACTATTACATTCAAAGAAGGTGTTAATTCTCCGGTACAAAATAAACCTGCTTATGGTTTCATGTTTTCTGCAATTGAAGAGGCAGAAATTAATGTGGAAATTGACAAATTGTTTTAAAAAAGGTGTTATTGAAAAAACTGTTGAACATGAGCATCAATTTGTGTCAAATATATTTCCAAGAAATAAAAAAGATGGTGGTTGCAGAATTATTCTGGACCTTACAAATCTTAATAAATTTGTCGAATATAAACATTTTAAAATGGAAACATTTAACACTGCAAGACATTTGATATCAGCAGGTTGTTATATGGCTACAATTGATTTAAAGGATGCGTACTATTCAGTACCAATACATCAGTTCTTTCGAAGGTATTTAAAATTTAATTGGCTGGGACAGCTGTGGCAATTCAAAGCTTTACCAAATGGGTTAAGTTCAGCTCCCAGGCTCTTTACAAAGCTGTTGAAACCAGCTTTAGCACAATGAAGAGCACAAAAGCACATCATTATAGCTTATCTGGATGACATTTTAATCATCAATAGTAATCAGGAATCAGCTGAAAACTTTATTTCAGCAACTAAAACTTTATTTGAGAAGTTAGGTTTCTTGATTCATCCAATTAAGTCCCAGCTGCAGCCAGCACAGTCAATTAACTATTTGGGGTTTGTGATTAACTCAGTTACTATGTTAGTAACTTTGCCAACAGATAAGATTGATGATATTTTAGTGACCTGTAGGGGTCTTATTCACAAACCTTATCCCTCCATCCGAGAAGTAGCAAAGGTTATTGGTAAATTAGTAGCAGCATTTCCTGCAGTAGAATTTGGTCCATTACATTACCAAAACCTTCAAAGGGACAAAATAAGAGCTCTAAAAAAGAGAGCAGGCCATTTTGATAGGCCTATGCAATTAACAAAAGAAGCTTTATTGGAATTACAATGGTGGATTGAAAATGTCCCACAAGCTGCTAAAAACATTCTGATACAGCAGCCTGAAGTAATTTTACAAACAGATGCTAGTGCTCTCGGATGGGGGGGCGACAGATTCATTCACCAGCTGTGGGGGCAGATGGACTGTCCAAGAGGAAATGTTTCTCCAAACATATGGTATTAACTATTTAGAATTATTGGGTGAATGTTATGGGTTGAAGGCCTATTGTTCTACAAAAAAGAATCTGCATGTACTGATACAATTAGACAATAAAACAGCTGTTGCATATATTAATCACATGGGTGGAGTCAGATCGGTATCATGTGATTGTTTGGTCAATCAGATATGGCAATGGTGTATTAAGCACCAAATTTAGATTTCGGCAAATTACATCCCAGGTAAAGACAATGTGGTGGCAGACAATAGATCAAGGATGTTTAAACACAACACAGAATGGATGTTGAACCCAGTAATTTTCAGTAAAATTGTGACTCAATATGGGTTACCAGACATTGATCTGTTTGCATCAAGACTAAATCATCAATTGCCTAAATATGTGTCTTGGGAACCAGATCCAGACGCAGTAGCAGTAGATGCTTTTTCATTAAACTGGGGGAATATGTTCTTTTATGCTTTTCTGCCATTTGCTCTGGTTCAGCAATGTCTGAAGAAAATAGAACAAGATTCTGCCACAGGATTATTGGTAATTCCAAATTGGCCGACACAACCATGGTTCCCATTGATGTTAAACATGATTACAGAACCATATATGTCAATTCCTAGCAGCAGTGATTTATTGATAAAACCAGTAACCAAAGAAATTCATCCATTACATGCTTATATGAATTTGTTAATCTGCAGGTTTTGACCAGACCACTACAGGAGCTTAGATTGTCGGATAGAACTATGGATATTATAGTCGCATCATGGCGAGATAGCACTCAGAGACAATATATGACACATATAAAGAAATGGGAAAATTTTTGCAGACAGTCAAATATATCCTATCATACTGTGAACATTGCAAACATATTGGAGTTTCTTGCCGAGTTGCATTTTGAACAACACTTAAGTTACAGTGCCATTAATAGTGCACGTAGTGCCTTATCATCTTATTTAGGACAAATCTCTGACCAGAAATCAATTGGATCACATCCATTAATATCCAGATTTATGAAAGGAATCCACCCAAACCAAGATATACAGAAATTTGGGATGTTAGCATTGTACTTACCTTACTTAGGCAATGGACTCCAATCGAAGTTTTGTCATTGGAAAAGTTAACATTTAAATTAGTAATGTTAATGGCATTGGTTTCAGCTCAAAGGGTGCAAACATTACAAATGTTACGTTTAGACTGTATGCATGTGACTGCAGATAACATTGTGTTCTATGTTTACGATCTGATCAAACAAAGCAGACCAGGGAGAACTGGAGCGAAGGTAATGTTTCAAGCTTATCCCATTGATCCAACGTTGTGTGTAGTTAAACATTTGAATCATTATGTAAAAGTTACCAAAACTCTTCGAGGAGATGAAAAAACATTAATGATTACGCATAAGAAACCACACACAAAAGCTTCAGTGCAAACAATCTCAAGGTGGTTAAAACAGGTGTTACTTTTAGCAGGAGTAGACACTGATGTGTTCAAATCTCACTCCACCAGGGCAGCAGCTACATCCGCGGCGACGTTACAGGACGTACCACTCGAACATATTTTAGAAACCGCAGGGTGGTGTAAAGAAGAAACATTTTCAAAGTTCTACAATAAACCTGTTCACACAATGACAGGCTTTGGACATGCGGTGTTGGGTTCACTATAAACACCTGCTTTGTTTAACTATTGATTGATATTATCAATTATGTTATCACTTATATCTTTTATCACATTGTAATGGTTCCCCCAGGTGTAAAAAGAGGGTTATTATATGTTCTTTTATCATTAAAAGATTTATGGAAAGAACTAAAACTAGTCTGGTTTTTCTCATGTATGTGTTGACCTAGCCGGACTGTCGTATGGAAGAATTCTACGACATGAAAAACACAGAAGCTTCAAAATCTTCACGTAGTCACTCACGTGACTCCGAAGTAAAATAGTAAGATTAAACGAGAACTTACCAGTTCGAAGTTTGATCTTTATTTTATGAGGAGTAACAATGAGGGATTACGTGCCCTCCACTCCACACCCTCATAAAATAAATGATCATCTGGTAGTTCTAAATCTATGATGAGCCTTACTATCTTACTCCGGCTATTGTGTTCTGTGTTTTTCATGCCGCTGCTTTGAAGTATGCCGTTCCAGAGCCAGGCGGGGCTTCTTCACGTAATCCATCGTCCAATTTGACACATACAAGTTTGATTGATTGGAAGAAACAGCATGAAAACGGGCTCTTCAGCCCAATTAATCCACACAAACCACCCGTTCACACTAATTCTATGTTATTCAACTTTCGAACTGGGGTAAATTACAAAGGCCAATTAACCGACAAACCCACATGTCTTTGGGACGTGAGAGGAAACCAGAGCACCCAGAGGAAACCCGCGCGGTCACAAGGAGAACGTGCACACTCCACATGGACAGCACCCGAGGTCAGGATCGAACCCGGGTATCTGGAGCTGGAAGGCAACAGCTTTACCAGCTGCACCACTGTGCCAGTGAAGATGCCAGGGCACTACTCAATTGCTGCTTGTGGGAACATGTCTTATGTATAACGGCCGCCCTATTTCCCTCATTGTGAGGAGCCTGCACTTCTTTGTCTGTGAAACTCTTTGAGATGTATTCAGATTATGAAAGGTCACAGCGTCATACACCACAGAAACAGGCCCTTCAACCCATCTTATCCATGCTAACCAAGATTCCACATCTAAGCTCCTCCCACCTGCCTGTATCTTGGCCCATATCCTTCTAAACCTTTTCTATCAATGCACCTGTCCAATGTTTTTTTTAAATTATGTTACTTTACTTGTTTCTACTCCCTCCTCTGGCAACAAGTCCCATCTACCCATCAACCTTTGAGTCAAAAAGTCACCCCTCAGTTTCCTATTGAATCTTGCCCCTCACTTTAAACCTATGTCCTCTAATTCTTGATGCCCCTACAATGGGTAAATGACTGTGCATTCATTACGTTTATTACCTCATGATCTTATAAACCTCTGTAAGATCATCCCTCACCCTCCTCTGCTCCAAGGAACAAAGTCCGAGTGTGGAAACAAGGAACTGCTAATGCTGGCTTACAAAACAAAGGCATAAAGTGCAGGAGTAACTCAGCGGGCCAGGCAGCATCCCCGGAAAACATAGATAGGTCACTTTTCAAGTCGGAAGAGGGTTCTGACCCGAAACATCACCTATTCCTTCTCTCCAGAGATGCTGCCTGTCGAGCATTTTGTGTTTGTCTCCAGTATAAACTAGCATTTGCAGTTCCTTCTTAACCTATAGCATGACCTGCCTTCAATAGCACAGTTACAACTTGTAAAAGACAGTTGGACAGATATATGGATGGGAAGGGTTTAGACCAAATGCAGGAAAATGGGACTAGCCCAGAATGCCAATTATTTGACATGGTCAACGTGGACTGAAGGGCTTGTTTCCATACTGCTCCTCGACTCTGAGTTAATATCTTCTCAAAGATAGCAGGATCTAGCAAATCTGGAAATAGGGAGATTGTACAGTTCAATGTGAGGCTAATGCTGGAGGGAGGGAGCACTTCAGGTACAGGGGTCATCGATGCATCTTCTTGGCCTGGTGGACCTGTATAAGAGCGAGTGGTTATACTTAAACTGCAGAAGGACTAACATCCTCACAGGGAGGTGGGGAAGATTGAAAAGAGTTGGCTAGGGATGGGTCAGTGGGTAGAGAGATTGAGGAGAACATTGACGTTAAGCCAAGTAAGTCTAACAGGATGACATAATGCTGGAGTAACTGAGTGGGTCAGGCTGCATCTCTGGACAACAGGGATAGGGTCTGAAGAAGGGTCTCGACCTGAAACACCACCCATTCCTTCTATCCAGAGATGCTGCCTGTCCCGTTGAGTTATTCCAGCATTATGTGTCTATCTTCGTTGTAAACCAGCATCTGCAGTTCCTTCCTACACATGGATAGGTGATGTTTTGTGTTGGGACCCTTTTTCAGACTAATTGCAGCGTTGGGGGGGGGGGGGGGGGGGGGGGGAAGGGGAGAAACCTGAAAGAAATATGTAGGAGGGAACTGCACAATGTCTGGCAAGTGATAGGTGGATACAGATGAGGGGGTGGGGAAGGGGTGGTTGTGGTTAATGGGCAGATGGTTGAACAAAGGCCAGAGATTAAAAGACAACATGTGTGACAAGGAGAGGAGAGGTGCGAATTGTGAAGCTACAGGAAGGAATATAGCTGGGAGGGGATGGGGAGAGGGGGAAGGTGAGAAATTGGTGCAAATCCAGGTGAGGCACAGAAGGGAAAAAAAAGGAAAGGTTATTTGTAGTTTGGTTAACCTGAATTGGAGAATTTGGGAGGGGTCATGTTGCAGTTGTATAAGCCGTTGGTGAGACCGCATTTAGAATATTGTGTTTAGTTCTGGGCACCATGTTACAGGAAATATATTGTCAAACTTTAAAGGGTTCAGAGAAGATTTATTATGTTGCCAGGACTCGAGGATGTGAGCTATAGGGAGAGTAGGATGGGACTCTATTCCATGGAGCGCAGGTGCATGAGGGGTGATCTTATAGAGGTGTACAAAATCATGAGAGAAATAGATTGGGTAGATGCACAGAAACTCATGCCCAGAGTAGGGGAATCGAGGACCAGAGCACAGGTTCATGGTGAAATGGAAAAGATTTAATAGGAATAAGAGGTAACTTTATCACACAGAGGGTGGTGGGGGTGTATGGAACGCTGCCAGAGGAGGTAGTTGAGGCTGCGACAATCCCAACGTTTAAGAAACAGTTGGACAGGTACACGGGTAGGTGGGACGTGTAGATGGGGCATGTTGGTCAGCGTGGGCTTTCTCCACACTGTATTTCTATAAAAGCTGAAACGGATTGGGGTGATTAGGATGTTGAAGTTTCATCTAAGCTTGGGGTCCAAAGGAGAAGAGGTTCAATGGGTGGGAGCAAGGTGCTGGGGAGGGGGGGAGGAGCTCAGGGGAAAGAGAGGAGGAGGGAGAGGGATATGTGTTGTTGGAACAGGGGATAGGAAGGAGACAAATCCAATGGAACATGGGGAACCTGGGGCCAGCCAGGTGAGCGAATAGAGGCATGTCAACCATGAGCATTCAGATAGGATTAAACAGATACTGGTTTACACAAAAAGACACAAAGTGTTCGATTATTTCAGCAGGTCAAGCAGCACCATTGAAGAACAATCCTTGTGATGTGGGAGGAATCCGTGTACCCACATGGTCACAGGGAGAATGGGCAAACACCACACAGACAGCACCTGAGGCTAGGAATGAACCTGGGTTTCTGGAGGGGCAGTAACAATACACTCCACACTCTCTCTCTCTTTGTAAACCAGCATTGGTGTTCTGAGGGACATGGGTATTCTGTAGGCAGATAAGAGGTGATTTTGGCATCATGTTCGGCACAGATATTGTGGGCCGAAGGGCCTGTTCCTACGCAGTATAGGAATGTACCATAGAAGGCATTTTATCAGGATGCATTACAGCTTGGTTTGGGAAATGCTCCATCCAGGACCGTAAGAAATTGAAGCGAATTGTGGACGCAGGCAATAGACAACAGACAGTAGATGCAGGAGCAGGCCATTCGGCCCTTCGAGCCAACACCGCCATTCAATGTGATCATGGCTGATCATTCATAATCAGTACACCGTTCCTGCCTTCTTCCCATATCCCCTGACTCCGCTATCTTTAAGAGCCCTATCTAGCTCTCTCTTAAATGTATCCAGAGACCCGGCCTCCACCGCCCTCTGAGGCAGAGAATTCCACACTCAGAACTCTGTGAGAAAAAGTGTTTCCTCGTCTCCGTTCTAAATGGCTTGCCCCTTATTCTTAAACTGTTGCCCCTGGTTCTGGACTCGCCCAACATCGGGAACATGTTTCCTGCCTCTAGCGTGTCCAAACCCTTAACAATCTTATATGTTTCAATGAGATCCCCTCTCATCCTTCCAAACTCCAGAGTGTACAAGCCCAGCCACTCCATTCTCTCAGCAAATGACAGACCCGCCATCCCGGGAATTAACCTTGTCAACCTACGCTGCACTCCCTCAATAGCAAGAATGTCCCTCAAATTCGGGGAGCAAAACTGCACACAATACTCCAGGTGTGGTCTCACTGGGGCTCTGTACAACTGCAGCATGACCTCTTTGCTCCTATACTCAACTCCTCTTGTTTAAAGACCAACATACCATTTGTTTTCTTCACTGCCCACTATACCTGCATGCTTACTTTCATAGAATGATGAACAAGGACCCCCCATATCCTGTTGTAATTCCCCTTTTCACAACTTGATGCCATTTAGATTGTAATTTGCCTTCCTGTTTTTTGGGGATTTAAAAAAAAATGTTTTTTAAATTTTGTTAGAAGTAAATACAGTAACGTGGTACCTAAGTACCTGATACATACAGACATATTACAATTCTTGTACAACTTCTTATTTTTAATTTAATAATAAAAGAACAATGATAGAAAGAAGAAAATAGAGAGATTAAAAAAAAAGAAAGAAGGAAAATAAATTAGGAGAGATATACCTATTTAATATCTTTACCCACCCGTCACCCGGTTCTGAACCATTTAATTTCTAAGGTTATGTTGCACCATATGCCTGTAAGAAGTCGATAAAAGGAGACCAAATCTTTAAGAATTGGTCTACTTTGCCCAATAGGAGGAATCTCCTTTCTTCAAGATGTAACATTTCCGACATATTTGAAATCCACATTTTAAACGGATGCGTTTTTCCAGAATTTAAGTATAAGTTTTTTTGCTGTTATTAAACCATAATTAAAGAGAGATTCTTGGAACGTAGTTAGCTTACGTCCCTCTTCCATTGATCCGAAGATAATTGGGGTTCAATTTTATATTAAATAGTTTTGTAAAAGTTCCAAAGATTTCGTTCCAAAATTTATGACGTTTTGTACAGGAAACAAAGGAATATGCTATAGTGGTATTTTGAGTAAGACATTTGTCACAAATGGGGGAAACGTTTGGAAATATTTTGTTCAGTCTAGTTTTCGAGTAATATAATCTATGTAAAATTTTAAATTGAATTAAGTTATGCCTTACATTAATCGAACATTTATGTATATATAATAGGTTTTTTTCCCATCTGTCTTTCGGAATTTGTATCGATAATTCTTGTTCCCAGTCCTTTCTAATTGCCTCTGTCATTGGTGTTTCTGTATTTAGAATTATATTATATAAATATGATGTTAAATTGCTTGATTCTGCCTTTCTGTTCATTCCTTCATCTAATAAATCTGAGGTTAGAGTTTGATATCCTTGTATGTGTTTTTTCAAGTAATCTTGAATTTGAAGGTATTTGAAATATTGATTGCTTTTCAGATTATATTTTAGTTGTAGTTGTTGGAATGATAGATGTTTTCCCATTTCATACATATCTCCAATCATTTTAATTCCTATTCTTTCCCAATGGATAAATGTTTTATCAATAATAGATGGTTTGAATGAGGGATTGTTAACTATTGGGGAAAGAAGCGATGTTTCTTAATTTTAAAGTTAATTTTATTTGTTTCTAAATTCGTATTATACTGTGAATAATTGGATTCTTCTTATACATTATATTGTTCAGTTTTATCGGAGAAAGAAGAATCGCTCCTATATTATAGGGGGAACAATCCTCTTTCTCCATTCTTATCCAGTCTACTTGTTGGTCAGAACTGTCCAACCAGTAAATTATATTTTTAATATTCACTGCCCAATAGTAGTACAGCAAATTGGGGAGCGTCAGTCCCCCAAATTCTTTTGGCTTACACAGATGTTTTCTTTGGATTCTATGTGATCAATAGACCCATATGAAATTTGTAATATCAGAGTCTAGTTTTTTTAAAGTTTTTTTGTAAGTATATTGGCAATGATTGAAATAGGTACAGTATTTGTGGTAAAAAGATCATTTTTATAGCATTTATTCTGCCTGTTAAGGACATTGGCAATGTTTACCAGAATTTAATCAGCACATTCAATTTAGTCAATAAAGGCATGTAGTTTGCGTTAAATAATGATTTATATTTTCTAGTAATTTGGATACCCAAATACTTGAATTTTTCTGTTGCAATTCAAAAAGGGAATTTCAACAGATGTGTCGGCTCTAGAGGTTTTATCGTCATGATTTCACTTTTATTCCAATTTATTTTATATCCTGAAAAGGAACCAAATTCCTCTATTAAATTTAATATATTGAGTATGCTAATTTCCGAAATTGTAATGTATAATAATATGTCATCTGCGTATAATGACATTTTATTATTTGAGTGTTTGGTATTATAGCCATGAATATTCGGATGGCTTCTTATACTTTCTGCTAGAGGCTCTATCACAAGTGCAAATAGCAGGGGCGATAGTGCACACTCCTGTCTATTGCCCCTTGATAATTGGAATTTCAGAGATAATATGTTATTGGTCAGTATTCTAGCCGTCGGCTTGTCATATAATAATTTTACCCATGAGATAAAATTCTCTCCCATGTTAAATTTTTGCAGTACCTTAAACACTTATTGCCATGCTACTTGATCAAATGCTTTTTCTGCATCTAGTGAAATAATTGATAAGTCTTCCTCTTCAGTTTTATGTGAGTACATTATATTAAACAGACGTCTCAAATTGTTGAATGAGTATCTCTTGGGTATAAACCCCGTTTGATCCGGGTTTATTAGTTTACTAGCATATTTACTCAATCATCTCGCTAGGGTCTTTGCTAATATTTTTTGATCTGTATTCAATTCAATCCAACTTTAATGTCATTGCACAGATACAAGTATGGGTACAACGGAATGTAGTTTAGTGACAGTACGAAGTGATAGCAATATATAGATAAATACAGATAAATAAATACAGATGTGGAATTTAGGAGTGCTATGGCTCTATATGAACCTGGGTCTTCTAGATCTTTATCCTTTTTAGGTATGTGTAATAGTTGATTTGGTTAGTGTTTCTGGTAGTATCTTTTCTTTAAAAGCATGTATATATTAATTTTGTAAGCGTGGTGAAATGATCTCGTAGAATCGTTTATAGAATTCATTACTAAAGCCATCTGGTCCTGGCGTTTTACCATTCTTCAACAAATTTATTGTTTCTTCTATTTCTTTAAGTGTAATCTGAGCTCCTAATTCCACTTGTACCAACGTGTTGAGTTTTGGAAGATTACAATTGGCTAAGAAATTTGTAATTTTAATATTATCTACTGAGGTTTTAGATGTATATAGATTTTGATAAAATTGAGCAAATCTTTTGTTAATGTCTTTAGGTAATGTTAATAATTCACCTTTATCTGATTTAATTTTAGTAATTGTATTTTCCGTTTCCCGTTTTTTCAGTTGACGTGCTAAGAGTTTATGTGGTTTATCACCGAATTTGAAGTTTTCCTGTTTTGTAATTTGAAATAATCTTATTACTCTTGCTGATAACATTTTATTTAATTTGTATTTCAGTATTGTTATCTTATTATGTTTATCTATGGTTGGTTATTTGGCATTATCTTGATCTAATTGTCTAATTTGTTGTTCTAGCTGCAATTGTTCAGTGTAGTTCTTGTTATTTTGGAAAGTTTGATATGAAATTTTAGTTCCTCTAATGAATGGCTTAAAAGTTTCCCCTAATAAGGAGGGTAAGATACCTGGTGCACCATTAGTCTCAAAGAAGAATTTCATCTGCTGTTTTAAATATGTACAACCTTGTGAGTTGTTTAAAATTTGGGGGTTAAACCTCCAAAACGATTTTTTATCAGACATTCCTTCTAATTTTAAGAAAAAAGTTAATAGGGAGTGATCAGAAATAATACTATTATGATATTTAGAGTTGTATGTGTACAGAATTAATTTCGTATCCACTGAAAAATAGTCAACACGTGAATACGTTTTATGTACCATTGAATAAAATGGGTATTCCCTTCCAACTGGATTAGCGATCCTCCATACATCTGTTATGTTTGTGTTTTTTATGTATGTATTTAGGAGTTCACTAGTTTTAGATTTTATGTTAGTCCTTTTTTGTTTTGCTGATTTACCAAGATATGGATCTAGTACACAATTGAGATCACCCCCTATTATCACGTTTTGATAGTTAAACTCTGAAATTATATCCAGAATTTTATTAAAGAATTGAGGGTTATCAAAATTGGATGCATAAATGTTTATCATAGTAAGTGGGGTAGAGTGAATTTCTCCCGTAACTATAACATGCCTCCCCTCTTTATCTGCTATGATATTCTTTCATTTAAATAGTATACCTTTACAAATAATAATAGCCATGCCTCTAGATTTAGAAGTAAATGAAGTATGTTTGCCCAATCCAATTTGCCTTCAAACTTATCTGTGTTCGATGTTTCAAATGTGTTTCTTGTAAGAAAAAATGTCAGAATTGAGTGATTTTAATTGGGCAAAAATCTTACCCCTTTTAATTCGTTCATTAGCGCCCCTTATATTCCAGCTAGAAAACGTGATTCCTCCAGTTTTCGTTTGTTTATCGTCTTGCATTGTAAATCATGTTAATACCCTTAAGTCATATTGTGAATGTAAATCTTGAATAAACGCTGTAACATTCAGTATTGATGTGGATAGAGAACTGGCTGGCAGACAGGAAGCAAAGAGTAGGAGTGAATGGATCCTTTTCAAGATGTCAGGCAGTGACTAGTGGGGTGCCACAAACAGTGCTGGGACCCCAGCTATTTACAATATATATTAATGATTTGGACGAGGGAATTAAATGCAACATCTCGAAGTTTGCGGATGAAGCTGGGGGGAAGTGTTAGCTGTGAGGAGGATGCTAGGAGGCTGCAAGATGACTTGGATAGACTGGGTGAGTGGGCAAATGCATGGCAGAGTATAATGTGGATAAATGTGAGGTTATCCACTTTGGTGGCAAAAACAGGAAAGTAGACTATTATTTGAATGGTGACCGATTAGGAAAAGGGGAGATACAACGAGACATGGGTGTCATGGTACACCAGTCATTGAAAGTAGGCATGCAGGTGCAGCAGGCTGTGAAGAAAGCGAATGGTATGTTGGCATTCATAGCAAAAGGATTTGAGTACAAGAGCAGGGAGGTTCTACTGCAGTTGTACAGGGTCTTGGTGAGGCCACACCTGGAGTATTGCGTACAGTTTTGGTCTCCTAATCTGAGGAAAGACATTCTTGCCATAGAGAGAGTACAGAGAAGGTTCACCAGACTGATTCCTGGGATGGCAGAACTTCCATATGAAGAAAGACTGGATAGACTCGGCTTGTACTCGCTGGAATTTAGAAGATTGAGGGGGGATCTCATAGAGACTTACAAAATTCTTAAGGGGTTGGACAGGCTAGATGCAGGAAGATTGTTCCCGATGTTGGGGAAGTCCAGGACAAGGGGTCACAGTTTAAGGATAAGGGGGAAGTCTTTTAGGACCGAGTTGAGAAAATCGTTTTTCACACAGAGAGTGGTGAATCTGTGCAATTCTCTGCCACAGAAGGTAGTTGAGGCTAGTTCGTTGGCCATATTTAAGAGGGTTGGATGTGGCCCTTGTGGCTGAAGGGATCAGGGGGTATGGAGAGAAGGCAGGTACAGGATACTGAGTTGGATGATCAGCCATGATCATATTGAATGGCAGTGCAGGCTCGAAGGGCCGAATGGCCTGCTCCTGCACCTAATTTCTATGTTTCTATGTAAGATTGTTCTGTGAAGGTAAAATGGTTTGGCCAGGTGGACTGGATTAAAACATAAAAATGCCTGCTGACCAAAGTTGCTGAATATGTAGCTGCAGGTTGCAGGAAGTTGTGGTCATGAGAAATACACATTGTCCTGCTGTTACTACATATTCGCGACTATGGTATTACCTACACCTGTCTGACTGAGATGGCTGGCGCTCAGAAGGCTGCAGAATATACAAACCGCCACGCCTAGAAGCTGAGGAATGTACCTGTCTGAGCTCTAGTATTGTTCCACTAAAAAACATCCCCGTTTATGTACGTGCCTGTTATCTTGACCATTGTGTACGTGCCTGTTATCCTGACCATTGCGTACATGTCTGTTGCTTGATTGGGTAAATATGGGAGGCATAAACCGTAGCATTAAAGTATATAAAGCATTACGAATAAAGGTATAGAGCTCGACTCTTTGCTAGGTTGCTAACCTGTGTAAAGACTCCTGCTGAATAAACGTACGTTTAAACCAACCCAGGTGTCCGGTCGATTATTGTCTAAACAACCGATGTAAGCGAAAACCGAGATTCACAATATGGTGCAACCAAGTACCTCAGAACTCTAGGTGATGGGTGGCCATCCACAGCGGTTAAATTTTGTTGGCATCTCCCCTTCAAAATAGACCTTCAAAAAGACCAGAAAGTGTAAAGTGGTGAAAAGGTAATTGAAAAACAAAAAGTGAAAATATAATATCTAAAAATAAAGATATAAAAAATAAACCACAAAAATATGGTAGGTAAGTTCTTTTAGACTTCCGTAGATGTTATACATTCCGCTCTGCCCCCTTGACCAATTATTATTAAAAGGAAGAAAGGCCGATTCAAAACTGAAAAAATATATATAAGAGAAAACGCATTTCAAATCTAACTATCCAAATGCATCTTCAAAAAATCCAACATTAAGTCTATGCTAAAATACACCGGTAACTATGTTAGTTATGTACCCATGTATGCCTATATACCGACAATTATTACATTTCGCTCCCCAATTAAGTCCCATTCTTTTATATTAGACAACAGCAGGTTCCAGGGGGTTAACCAGATTCAGACTCTTGGGCCTTCCTGTTTTTGATACCAAAGTGGATAACTTCACATTTATCCACATGAAACCTCATCTGCCATGCATCTGCCCACTCCCCCAACCTGTCCAAGTCACCCTGCATTCTCATAGTATCCTCCTCACAGTTCACACTGCCACCCAGCTTTGAGTCATCTGCAAATTTGCTAATGTTACTTGATTCCCTTCATCCAAATCATTGATGTATATTGTAAATAGCTGCGGTCCCAGCACCGAGCCTTGCGGTACCCCACTAGTCACTGCCTACCATTCTGAAAGGGACCCGTTAATTCCTACTCTTTGTTTTCTGTCTGCCAACCAGTTTTCTATCCATGTCAGCACTCTACCGCCAATACCATGTGCCCTAATTTTGCGCACTAATCTCCTATGTGGGAACTTATCAATTGCTTTCTGAAAGTCCAGGTACACTACATCCACCGACTCTCCCTTGTCCATTTTCCTAGTGACATCCTCAAAAAATTCCAGAAGATTTGTTCAGCATGATTTCCTCTTCATAAATCCATGCTGACTTGGACCGATCCTGTTACTGCTATCCAAATGTGCAACTATATCATCTTTTATAATTGACTCCAGCATCCTCCCCACCACCGATGTCAGGCTAATTGGTCTATAATTCCCTGTTTTCTGTCTCCAGCCTTTCTTAAAAAGTGGGATAACATTAGCTACGCTCCAATCCACAGGAACTGATCCTGAGTCTATAGAACATTGGAAAATTATCACCAATGCATCCACGATTTCTTGAGCCACGTCCTTAAGTACCCTAGGATGCAGACCATCAGGCCCCGGAGATTTATCACCCTTCAGTCCCATCAGCCTACCCAACACCATTTCCTGCCTAATGTGGATTTCCTTCAGTTCCTCCGTCACCCCAGATCCTCTGGCCACTACTATATCAGGAAGATTGTTTGTGTCCTCCTTAGTGAAGACGGATCCTAAGTGCCTGTTCAACTCATCTGCCATTTCCTTGTTCCCCATAATAAATTCTCCTGTTTTGGTCTTCAAGGGTCCAACTTTGGTTTTAACTAATTCTTTCCTCTTCACATACCTTTTTTTTCCCACATATCTGTAGAAGCTTTTACTATCCTCCTTTATATTCTTGGCTAGCTTACTTTCATACCTCATCTTTTCTCCCCATATTGTCATTTTAGTTATCTTCTGTTGCTCTTTAAACATTACCCAATCCTCTTGCTTCCCGCTCATCTTTGCTACGTTGTACTTCTTCTATTTTATTTTTATACAGTCCCTGATGTCCATTGTCAGCCACGGTCGCCCCTTACTCCTCTTGGAATCTTTCTTCCTCCTAGGAATGAACTAATCTTGCACCTTCTGTATTATTTCTAGAAATACCTGCCATTGTTGTTCCACTGCCATCCATGCTAGGGTCTCTTACCAGTCAACTTAGGCCAGCTCCTCCCTCATGGCCCCATTGTCCCCTTTATTCAACTGTAACACTGACACCTCCAATCGACCCTTCTCCCTCTCCAATTGTAGAATAAACCTGACCATATTATGGTCACTACCTCCTAAGAGCTCATTAACCTCATGTTCCTTTATCAAATCCGGTTCATTACATAACACTAAATCCAGAATTGCCTTCTCCCTGCTGGGCTCCAATACAAGCTGCTCTTAGAATCCATCACGAAGGCACTCTACAAAGTCGCTTTCTTGGGGTCCAGTACCAACCTGATTTTCCCAGTCTACCTGCATGTTGAAATTTCCCATAACAACCACAGCATTACCTTTGCTACATGACAATTTTAACTCCTGATTCAACTTGCACCCTATGTCCAGGCTACTGTTTGGGGGCCTGTAGATAAGTCCCATTATCATAGAATCATAGAAAAATAGGTGCAGGAGTAGGCCGTTCGGCCCTTCGAGCCTGCACCGCCATTCAATGTGATCATGGCTGATCATCCAATTCAGTATCCTGGTACCTGCCTTCTCTCCATACCCCCGATCCCTTTAGCCACAAGGGCCACATCTAACTCCCTCTTAAATAAAGCCAATGAACTGGCCTCAATTACCGTCTGTGGCAGAGAATTCCACAGACTCACCACTCTCTGTGTGAAAATTGATCTTCTCATCTCGGTCCTAAAAGACTTCCCCCTTATCCTTAAACTGTGACCCCTTGTTCTGGAGTTCCCCAACATCGGGAACAATCTTCCTGCATCTAGCCTGTCCAACCCCTTAAGAATTTTGTAAGTCTCTATAAGATTCCCCCTCATTCTCCTAAATTCCAGCGAGTATAAGCCAAGTCTATCCAGTCTTTCTTCATATGGAAGTCCTGCCATCCCAGGAATCAGTCTGGTGAACCTTCTCTGTACTCCCTCTATGGCAAGAATGTCTTTCCTCAGATTAGGACACCGAAACTGTACGCAATACTCCAGGTGTGGTCTCACCAAGACCCTGTACAACTGCAGTAGAACCTCCCTGCTCTTGTACTCAAATCCTTTTGCTATGAATGCCAACATACCATTCGCTTCCTTCATAGCCTGCTGCACCTGCATGCCTACTTTCAATGACTGGTGTACCATGACACCCAGGTCTCATTGCATCTCCCCTTTTCCTAATCGGGCACCGTTCAGATAATAGTCTACCCTTCTGTTTCTGCCGCCAAAGTGAATAACCACATTATTTATCCACATTATACTGCATCTGCCATGCATTTGCCCACTCATCCTACCTATCCAGGTCACCTTGCAGCCTCCTAGCATCCTCCTCACAGCTAACATTGCCCCCCAGCTTCGTGTCATCCGCAAACTTGGAGATGTTGCATTCAATTCCCTCATCCAGATCATTAATATATATTGTAAATAGCTGGGGTCCCAGCACTGAGCCTTGCGGTACCCCACTAGTCACTGCCTGCCATTCTGAAAATAACCCATTTACTCCTATTCTTTGCTTCCTATCTGCCAGCCAGTTCTCTATCCACATCAACACTGAACCCCCAATACCGTGTGCTTTAAGTTTGAATGCTAATCTCTTATAACCATATAACATATAACCATATAACAATTACAGCACGGAAACAGGCCCTCTCGGCCCTTCCAGTCCGTGCCGACCATTTGTTTTCCCCTTATGTGGGACCTTGTCGAAAGCCTTCTGAAAGTCCAGTTATAACACATCCACAGGTTCTCCCTTAATCACTCTACTAGTTACATCCTCAAAAAATTCTATAAGATTTGTCAGACATGATTTACCTTTCATAAATCCATGCTGACTTTGTCCAATTATTTCACCACTTTCCAAATATGCTGCTATCTCATCTTTAACTCTAGCATTTTCCCCACTACCGATGTTAGACTAACTGGTCTGTAATTCCCCGTTTTCTCTCTTCCTTCCTTTTTAAAAAGTGGGGTTACATTAGCTACCCTCCAATCCTCAGGAACTACTCCAGAATCTAAAGAGTTTTGAAAAATTATCACTAATGCATCCACTATTTCTGGGGCTACTTCCTTAAGTACTCTGGGATGCAGCCTATCTGGCTCTGGGGATTTATCGGCCTTTAATCCATTCAATTTACCTAACACCACTTCCCCGCTAACCTTGATTTCACTCATTTCCTCCATCTCGTTTGAACCCCGGTCCCCTGCTATTTCCGGCAGATTATTTATGTCTTCCTTAATGAAGACAGAACCAAAGTAGTTATTCAATTGGTCTGCCATGTCCTTGTTCCCCATGATCAATTCACCAGTTTGTGACTGCAAGGGACCTACATTTGTTTTAACTAACCTTTTTCTCTTCACATATCTATAAAAACTTTTGCAGCCCGTTTTTATGTTCCCTGCCAGTTTTCTTGCATAATCTATTTTCCCTTTCCTAATTAAGCACTTTGTCCTCCTCTGCTGGACTCTGAATTTCTCCCAGTCTTCTGGTAGGCTGCTTTTTCTGGCTAATTTGTATGCTTCATCTTTAGTTTTGATACTATCCCTGATTTCCCTTGTTATCCACGGATGCACTACCTTCCCTGATTTATTCTTTTGCCAAACTGGGATGAACAATTGTTGTAGTTCATCCATGCAGTCTTTAAATGCCTTCCATTGCATATCTACCGTCAATCCTTTAAGAATCACTTGCCAGTCTATCTTGGCCAATTCACATCTCATGCCCTCAAAGTTACCTTTCTTTAAGTTCAGAACCCTCGTTTTTGAATTAACAATGTCACTCTCCATCCTAATGAAGAACTCAACCATATTATGGTCACTCTTGCCCAAGGGGCCACACAAAGCAAGACTGCTAACTAACCCTTCCTCATTACTCAGTACCCAGTCTAGAATAGCCTGCTCTCTCGTTGGTTCCTCTACATGTTGGTTTAGAAAACTCTTCCGCATACATTCCAAGAAATCCTCTTCCTCAGCACCCCTGACAATTTGATTCACCCAATCTATATGTAGATTGAAGTCACCCATTATAACAGTTTTTCCTTTGTCGCACGCATTTCTAATTTCATGTTTGATGCCATCCCCAACTCCACTACTACTGTTAGGTGGCCTGTACACAACTCCCACTAGCGTTTTCTGCCCCTTAGTGTTTCGCAGCTCTACCCATATCGATTCCACATCCTCCAAGCTAATGTCCTTCCTTTCTATTGCGTTAATCTCCTCTCTAACCAGCAACACTACTCCACCTCCTTTTCCTTTCTGTCTATCCCTCCTGAATATTGAATATCCCTGGATGTTCAGCTCCCAGCCTTGGTCACCCTGGTGCCATGTCTCCGTGATCCTAACTATATCATATTCATTAATAACTATCTGCACATCCAACTCGTCCACCTTATTATGAATGCTTCTTGCATTGAGACACAAAGCCTTCAGGCTTGTTTTTACAACACTCTTACTCCTTATACAATTATGTTGAAAAGTGGCCCTTTTTGATTTTTGCCCTGGATTTGTCTGCCTGCCACTTTGACTTTTCACCTTGCTACCTATTGCTTCTACCCTCATTTTACATCCCTCTGTCTCTCTGCCCATGCTCCCATCCCCCTGCCACATTAGTTTAAATCCTCCCTGACAGCACTAGCAAACACTCCCCCAAGGACATTGGTTCCCTTCAAGCCCAGGTGCAGACCGTCCTGTTTGTACTGGTCCCAGCTCCCCCAGAACTGGTCGTTTATGGTCGTTTTACCCTCACAATTCCTTAGTTCTATCCATACTGATTCCACATCCCCTGTTTCAATGTCACCCCTTGCAAGGGACTGAATTTCATTCCACACCAACAGAGCTACCCCACCTCCTCTGCCCAGGCCTTTCATAATAGTGTTTCACAAAAGAGTGGAAATGAAAACTACAAATGAAAGAGATCGGTTATGATTCTGGAGCACTACACAAGTGGATATGCAAAGCAGCTTGTAATAAGTTGTCGAAATTCGCCTGCAGAAGAGGGCTATCAAATGGCAAGAAATGTACTTAAATAATTGTAGACGCAGCCCAGGCCGTCACACAAAACAACCTCCCTTCTATTGAATCCATTTATACCTCATGCTGCCTGGGCAAGGTCAGCAGCAAAATCAAGGACGAATCCACCCCAATCACTCCCTCTTCTTCCCTCTGCCATCAGGCAAAAGGTATAGAAGTGTGATAACGCACACACCATATTCAGGGACAGTTTATTCCCAGCTATTGTCATGGAAATGGATTAATCCTATCACAACCAGAGAGCAACGCTGAACTACTATCCATCTCTGATGTCCCTCGGACTATCCTTAACCGGACATTGCTGGTTTTACCTTGCACTAAACATTATTCCCTTATCATCTATTTATACACTGTAAGTGGCGGGGCTGCCTTGCAGCTGCGGCTCTCTTGCAGGCCGTTTGTCCTTTCTTTTTTTGTTTTCTTTTATCCCGTTGTTGCGGTTTGTTTCGGTTTATTTTGGTTGTGTGTGTGTGGGGGGGGTGGGAGACGCATGTTTTTTGGCTCTTCCTTCAGGGGGGATGCGACCTTTCTTGCCGTATCCCCTGTCTCCGTCTGCACTGAGGCCCAATGGCAGAGCTGGCGGCCTCCAACTGGGACCGACCTCGAGGCTCCGGAGGCAGTGCCGGCCAGGACTTACCAACACGAGGCTGGCCGACTTTGGGGCTGTGGTGGTGTTGCGACCCGACTTAGGAGCCTCGGAAGCTTGGCCGCGGGCCCAGTGGACGACAACGTCGGGAGCTCGCTGGTCACAGGTTGGTGACCTGTTTTTCCGGAGCTCCCGCAACAACAGCTTCGTCTGCTGGACTGGAGGGCGGCAGTTTCGGCAGCTTCGACTGCCCTCGGCTGTGGAGTTTGAACCGGCCTGTTCGGATTCAACCGCGAGACTGACTTACCAACACCCGGCGGGGTCACAACACCGGAAGCCTGGATCTCCTCAGCGCAGAGGGAGAGCAAGGAGGAAACAGACATGGAGTTTGGGACTTTTTGCCTTCCATCACAGTGAGGAGGTGCCTGGTGGACTCCCTGTGGTGGATGTTAAACAGTGTTGAGTGTGTTTTTGTTATTTATTCTATGTTATGACTGCAGGCTAAACCATTTTGTTGCACTGAAAGGTGCAATGACAATAAAATTGAATCTGAATCTGAATCTAAATTGATTGTAATCACGTATTGTCCTAATGCTGACTGGTTAGCACGCAACAAAAAGCTTTTCACTGTACCTCGGTAGAAGCATAGAAACACAGAAAAATAGGTGCTTCAGTAGACCATTCTGAATTTTGAGCCAGCACCGCCATTCAATATGATCTTGGCTGATCATCTAAAATCAGTACCCCATTCCTGCTTTTTCCCCATATCCCTTGATTCCTTTAGCCCCAAGAGCTAAATCTAACACTATCTTGAAAACATCCAGTGAATTGGCTTCCACTGCATCTGTGGCAGATAATTCCACAGATTCACAACTCTCTGGGTGAAATATTTTGACCTCATCTCAGTCCTAAATGGCCTACCCATTATTCTGAAACTGTGGCCCCCTGGTTCTGGACTCCCCCAACATCTGGAACATTTGTCCTGCATCTAGCCTGTCCAATCCTTTAAGAATTTTACATGTTTCTATAAGATATCCTCTCATCCTTCTAAGTTCAGTCAATATAGTAGGAATAGGAATACTTTATTGTCACATGTGACTAGGCACAGTCAGATTCTTTGCTTGCATACACAATGTGTACAAATAGCAGCCACGTAGAACACTGGCACAGTAATGCCTCTGTCGCACTTAGGAAACCTGAACGTAAACCTCTGGAGACTTTGCGCCCCACCCAAGGTTTCCGTGCGGTTCCCGGTGGTTCCCGGTGGTTCCCGGAGGTTTTTGTCAGTCTCCCAAATGGTTGAAAAGTGGTTTCCGCTTCTTGTATGTTCCGGCAATTATTTCCAAAAATTGAAAAAACCTTCGAGAACCTGACAAAAACCTTTGGGAACCTCCGGGAACAGCAAGGAAACCTTGGGTGGGGTGCAAAGTCTCCAGAGGTTTCCGTTCAGGTTTCCTAAGTGGGACAGGGGCATTACAAAGCGCACCGGCTAATCTAATCTTATGTTTACAGACTCAGTGCCCTAAACTTGTACACTCAGTACGATTGTGTCTAATGTAAAACAGCATAGTCACTGAAACATATGTAGAAACATAATTTCACTGTAGTTTGGTACATGTGGCAACGAATCATTGATTAAAGGTGTCTCTCCACCACCCTCTGAGGCAGAGAATTCCACAGACTCACAACTCTCCGTGTGAAAAAGTGTTTCCACATCTCTGTTCTAAATGGCTCACCACTTATTCTTAAACTCCGGCCCCTGGTTCTAAATTCCCCCAACATTGGGAACATGTTTTCTGCCTCTAGCGTGTCCAAACCCTTAATAATCTCATATGTTTCAATGAGATTCCCTCTCATCCTTCTAAATTCCAGAGTATACAAGCCCAGCCGCTCTATCCTATCAACATATGACAGTCCCGCCATTACGAGAATTAACCCTATGATACACGTCCTCAATAGCAAGAATTTCCTTCCTCATGTTAGGGGACCAAAGCTGCACACAATACACCAGGTGTGGTCTCACTGGGGCCCTGAACAACTGCAGAAGGACCTCTTTGCTCCTATATTCAACTACTCTTGTTATGAAGGTCAACATGCCATTAGCTTTCTTCACTGCCTGCGGTACCTGCATGCTTACTTTCAGTGACAGATGAACAAGGACCCCCAGAACTCTTTGTACTTCCCCTTTTCCCAACTTGACACCATTTAGATAGTGATCTGCTTCCAGATTTTGCCACCAAAGTGGATAACCTCATATTTATCCACATTAAACTGCATCTGCCATGCATCTGCCCACTCAAATAACCTGTCCAAGTCATCCCGCATCCTCATGGCATCCTCCTCACTGTTCACACTGCCACACAGCTTTGTGTCACCTGCAAATTTGCTAATATTACTTTTAATCCCTTCATCAAAATCATGAATGTATATTGTAAATAGCTGCGGTCCCAACACCGAGCCTTGCGGTACCCCACTAGTCACTACCTGCCATTCTGAAAGGGACCCGTTAATCCCCTCTCTTTGTTTCCTGTCTGCCAACCAATTTTCCATCCATGTCTGTACCCTACCCCCAATACCATGTGCTCTCATTTTTCCCATTAATCTCCTATGTGAGACCTTAACAAATGCTTTCTGAAAGTCCAGGTACACTACAACCACTGGCTCTCCCTTGTCCATTTTCCTAGTTACATCCTCAAAAAATTGCAGATTAGTCAAGCATGATTTCCCCATCGTAAATCCATGCTGACTCTAACTGATCCTGTTACTGCTATCCAAACAGGCGGCTATTTCATCTTTTATAATTGACTCCAGCATCTTCCCCACCACCGATGTCAGGCTAACTGGTCTATAATTCCCTGTTTTCTCTCTCCCGCCTTTCTTAAAAAGTGGGATAACATTAGCTACCCTCCAATCCACAAGAACTGATCCTGAGTATAGAACATTGGAAAATTATCACCAATGCATCCACGATTTCTAGAGCAACTTCCTTATGTACCCTGGGATGCAGACCATCAGGCCATGGGGATTTATCAGTCTTCAGTCCCATCAGTCTACCCGAAGATGGTGCAGTCTAATCTGAAGCAGTTATTTAGCCTCAGCCACGAGGTTGGAGAAAAGTAAAGCTCATTGCTGAGTTGCCTGAGGGAGAACTCGAAAGGCACACGCAGTGATTCCAAGAAAGAGTGGAATTTTTTGTACAGTATGTGAAGAACTGGTTACTTGAAGTCGAACAACTTACGCACTCTAACGTCGGAAGTGCCATGCAACAAGGTGTTGAAGTGGGAGAAGAAATTACACCTCAAGATAGTATTTCAAATGTCTTAACACAAAGATCAAGGCATCAGTCTGGTTCTGTAGCCAGTTCAATTACAAGGGTCTCTGCTGAAATGGAAACCGATGCTGAATTAGCATATTAGATTGAGGTACAAGAACAGCTGAAGAGAGAGGCTGAGGAACGAAAAAGGAAGTTGAGGAAGGAGAAAGAACGGCTGGAAATAGCCACGAAGTTGGCCGCTGCCAAGGCAAAGATGGAGATACTGGGAGGTCAGGTACAAGTTGTGGCTTGAGAATACCTCAGAAGGAGAGTTCCTTCATCCAAAAGGGAGCTGTTAAGCTGGGAACAGCAGCTCAATCAAATCTACAGCCAGAGACTATCCGGCATGACTCACAACTAGCACTGAGCAGGTGGATGGGCGACAAAACTTCACCTCAGCAACTGGGTGATAGACCAAAGCAAATAACGTATGGTCTATCTGTTGAGGCTCGTGATAAGCCAGCAACTCAGCACTCTTCTCAGAGGCCTAATACACAGGCTCAAGCAAGCCAAGGTTGGCAGATGCCTGTTTATCATCCATTTGTACCCAACCAGGGACAAACAACTACCATGGGACTCGTGACAATACTTACCCAGACCAGTACTCTTTTCAGAGGCCTGTTCATCATCCATCTGCGCCCAACCAGCGATTTCAAAGTGAATTCAATGAATTGGTGAAGAATCAAACGAGAACCAGCGAGCTCCCAGCTCAACAAAATCTCTCTTCCACCTTACCCCCAATGGAAATTCCTAAGTATGATGGTGATCCTTTTCAATATGGAACTTTCATAATAGCATTTCACAAAGGAGTGGAAATGAAAACTACTAACGAACGAGATCGCTTGAGCACGACACAAGTGGATATACAAAGCAACTTGTAATAAGGTGTCGAAATTTGCCTGCAGAAGAGCGCTATCAAATGGCAAGAAATTTGCTTAAAGAACATTTTGGTAACAAATAGAAGATTGCTAATGCATACATGAAGAAGGCCTGTGCTTGGTCAGCTATCAAGGTCTGCCCCAGATTATTATGTAAAAGGAGTCAAGTTCGGAAAAGGGGAAGTACAACGGGATCTGGTTGTCTTTGTCAATCAATCAGTCAATGAAAGTAAGCAAGCAGGTACAGCAGGCAGTGAAGAAAGCAAATGGCATGTTGGCCTTCATAACAAGAGGAGTTGAGTATAGGAGCAAAGAGGACTTTCTGCTGTTGTACAGAGCCCTAGTGAGACCACACCTGGAATATCGTGTGCAGTTTGGTCTCCCAATTTGAGGAAAGACATTCTTGCTATTGAGGGAGTGCTGCGTAGGTTCACCAGGTTAATTCCCGGATGGCGGGACTGTCATATGTTGAGAGAATGGAGCGGCTGGGCTTGTACACTCTGGAGTTTAAAAGGTGAGAGGCGATCTTATTGAAACATGTAAGATTATTAAGGGTTTGGACACGAATGATGCAGGAAACATGTTCCCGATGGTAGGGGAGTCCAGAACCAAGGGCCACAGTTTAAAAATAAGGGGAAAGCCATTTAGAACGGAGATGAGGAAAAACCTTTTCACACAGAGAATTGTGAGTGTGGAATTCTCTGCCTCAGAGGGTGGTGGAGGCTGGTTCTCTGGATGCTTTCAAGAGAGAGTGAAACAGAGCTCTTAAAGATAGCAGAGTCAAAGGTTATTGGGAGAAGGCAGGAACTGGGTACTGATTGTGGATGATCAGCCATGATCACATTGAATGGTGGTGCTGGCTCGAGGGGCCGAATGGCCTAATCCTGCACCTATTGTCTATTCATGCAATGCCTTCACAGAAGATGTGAAGGCATTGCATGAGTTTGCGATATTTCTTAGAGGTTGTTGTAGCTCAATGAGAAATCTCGACCATTTGGAAGAAATGAATGTTGTTAGTAATATGAGAACTATCATTCTAAAACTGACCTATGGGCTTAGGAAAAAGCGGATGGATAAAGCATGTCTGGCACTGGGAGTAGAGAAATGAGAAGCCATGCTTCCTGATCTGGCGAGTTTCATGGAAAGGGAAGTATGGCTTATGTCAAATCTATGCCATGGAAATATTCAAGATCCTAAACCTGCAACTGTTAAAGGTTCCACCTTTACTAAAACAAAATGAAGATCAGGACCTAAGGAAAGCAGTTTTGCTACCGCTACAATACCTGTAGAAACGACAGGAGGAATGAAAGGAGATGCATCTACCATTAAGCCATGAGGTTTTTGCTTGTCATGTGATGAGGTTGGTCACACCATAAGACGGTGTCGAAAATTCAAGAAGAAGGAATATAAAGAAAAGATGAACTTCTTAAAGAAAAAGGGAATCTGCTTTGGTTGTTTTAAGAAAGGACACATGGCTAGAGTCTGCAAGAGTCATATAACTTGTAATAAGTGCAGACAAGATCATCCTGAATTATTTCACACTGAACAGAAGAATACGGAGAAGAAGCTGAAGCAAATAGAACAGAAGGAGAAGCCAGCAACGAGTGACTCTGTTACCTCACCTCAGATAAATGCGTATATTGGGGCCGGGATAGAAACCTGTATTTGCTCCATCTTACCAGTAAAGGTAAGGAGCAGCCAGGGGAATACAGTGTTGCAATTACATGCATTTTTGGATCATGGATCGGCTATCTTTTGCACAGAAAGCTTGAGTGGGATTTTATGGAACGCGATGGATTGGAACGTTGCGGTTGCGGTGAATTTAAACCCCATATCGGCAGGAAAAATACTGCCGGTTCATATGAGGAATAAATCACCGTTTCGCAACATGAAATGTTGATTAAATGTATCTTAACAAACAAGTTTATATGAAAAAATAAACGGCTTTTCTTTACCTGTTCCCTACGTGAAATCCGTCCCCGTTGTCGGCGTTCACGGCATTAGAAGCTAATTTTTATTTTACTCCAGCGATGAAATAGTCGGGCGATTTTTAAAAAAAATTCACTTACCGGCAGTCGGAACGAATCTTTAGCAAAAGCTCGAACTCCGAGAAAATATGTCCGGAAGGCATTGGAAAACCGTATTTTAACCCTGCCTCCCCCCCCCCCCCCCCCCAAAGGCGCCAAAGTTGCGCACGCGGCCAGTGACAGAAATGCAGCGCCGCTGAAGGTAAGTTTTGTAACATACCCAATATCTGTGATTGGTTCTGTTTACGACCCTTTGGGATTTCTCGCACCATTTACACTGCCAGCCAAGTTGAATTTTCAGGATTTTTGCAAGGAAAAACTTGGATGGGATGAGAGTATATCACAAACTTCCTCTCTCCGATGGACAGAATGGTTAGCAGATCTCAACAAGATCTCAGAATTCAAAGTGGACCGGTGCATGAAGCCTACAAACTTTGGTCCAATAAGATATGCACAGCTGCATCACTTTTCAGACGCAAGTGAAAGTGGCTACGGTACTGTTTCATATCTAAGACTGGAAAATGATAACAATGAGGTACATGTTGCATTCTTAATGGGAAAGGCCAGAGTGGCAACATTCTAGATTTAATGTTGTGTAATGAACCAGATTTGATAAAGGAACTCGAGGTAAAAGAGCCATTAGGAAGTAGTGACCATAATATGATAAGCATTTCTGGACATTCCCTCCACAGATGCTGCCTGGCCAGCTGAGTTACTCAAGCACTTGTTGTTTTTTTGTAATCCAGTCCAGCACCTGCAGTTCCTTGTGTCTCCAGGGAGTTTTGTTTTTGTTCTGTTTGGACTGTTCCTGTCATAAAGCTTGCAATGGGAAGATTTAGTTTACAGATTATTTAAGGAACACCTCAGGAACCTAACTAAAGCAAGATGCCCCTCTCCCGCACATAGGGTTGCCAACTTTCTCACTCCCAAATAAGGGACAAAAGGACAAAATAAGGGACAAATTCCCGACGGCAATTGGTTGACCGACTCGGCCGTGGCTGGGTGAATGATGAGTTGGCCCGGGTGCTGGACTGCACACAAAGCCCAGCCTGCGGGCCACCTTAGGTGTTTTGGCCCGGACCGCATGACGTCGCGCAAAGTCCAGCACCCTATCCAACTTATGAACCGATGATCGGCCATGAGAAGGAGGGGTGATGGTGTCAGCGGTAAGCGAAGGTCTGAAGGTCGGACAGCTGGCCTAATTGCCTGCTGACGGGGCCACGGGCGAGGCACTGCTGCTGCACTCCATGGGCTGCACTATGTCAGGACGTGGCATTCAGATCCGACTGTCCCCCGACCCAAGTAGTAGCAGTCAAATACAGGACAAGGGCAGTCCCATATGGGACAAAACAATTTTTTTTTTTTAATAACTTTATTTTTTGGTTTTTAAGTTATAAACACAAATTTACACAGAACACCAACAAACATTACAGAACAGTACAAAACTTATATACCCCCTTCCCCATCCCCAAGGCTCAAAAAAGAGTTAGAGAAAAAAAAACTTAAAAATAAAAAAAGGCAGTGTCTTTGTGTTCAAATATTACATGTTAACAACAGCAACATACAAATATAAATAGATGAATAAGACTGTGTAGACAATATTTTCAATTAAAGGAAAAATCTTTAATAAAATCTATAAAAGGGTTCCAGGTCTGATCTAAATTTCTGCGCGCCTTGCACCATTTATACCTGATCTTTTCCAAGGGTAAAAAGGAGAGCACCTCCTTTAACCACTGCAAAAAAGATGGAGCTTTTTTTGACTTCCAGTTGAAAAAAATAAGCCTGCGAGTAAGCAATGATGCAAATGCTAAAGTATTTGCTTGTAAATGTGTCAGCTTACAGTTTGGGGGTGGTATTCCAAAGATAGCTGTGTGCAAGTCAGGATTTATAGTCTATCCGCAGATATGGGAGAATACCTCAAACATGTTTCCCCAGCAGCTGTTGAGAGAGGGACACGTCCAAAACATGTGTCCTACAGAGGCTGGGCCATGGCCACATCTAGGGCAGCCGGGATCTGTGGTAGAAAAGATTCTAGCAAGTTTGTCACTTGAATAATGAAGATGGTGAAACACTTTAAAAAATTGGATCAACCCATGGCGTATACACAGCGAAGAGGTGTGTATACGGATTAAGCTCTCTCGCTACGCCTCATCAGAAAACTCCACACCCAGGTCCCTCTCCCATGCCGCTTTATTTTTGTCCCAGGTTATCTGTTTTAATTCCTGTATTAATGTGTAAATTGCTGAAACACTTTCTTGTCAAAGTGGTTCCAACTCCAGAATAGTGTCTAATTGGCTCTGAGTTGACAGATGAGGAAATGATGGAAACACTGTTTTAGCAAAGCTACGCATTTGAAGATACCTGAAGAAATGAGATCTGGGTATATTGTGGTCTTCAGCAAGTGTTTCAAAGGAAGTGAATGTTCCGTCAGTAAACACGTGCCGGACAGACCAGTTTAGCCCAATAAATAGGATGTCCCGGCTAATACGGGACAGTTGGCAACCCTAACCGCATAATGATGTTGGTGTGATGCTGGATGCCATCCATGCCCAGAAGCAATTAGACGTGGCCCTTGTGGCTAAAGGGATATTTAATGAGGCAGAGGCGTGGCTTGCTAAAGAGTTATGACTCAGCCATCCTGAAATGCAAGTTCTTGCTGCGACCACATTGACAAGCACAAGCTTCTCTCCAGAATGGACAGGGTCGACTTTGTCCATGACACAGTCCCAGCGCCCACCAGGCTCGGCTGAGAACACAGTGAGTACCTAATCCGAGGATCTGTCACAACTTGAGAACCCGTGAGCACTGCGGAAATCCCGGGGAGGGTGGGGGGAACGACAGGGGAGACATGTCCCCTCCATGTTTTGAGAGGTGGGAGACAAGCCCCCATGTTTTGTGAAACATGTATTTTGCAATCGGTTCCCATCATACTGCGTAGTCCGGGCGGCCGCATGGTCAGACTGGCTCAGACTCTGAAAATAATTAAACATCATCCTTGGGTAATGATAAACGCTCATCCATTCCTCATACAATGCACAAAATAGATTGCAGCAAAACCAAACTGCCTTGGAATTTTAGATTTTTAAAAAGCGCTCGGGTTTAAATGAGTACTGCAGAACGATTGGAGTCGCTCATCACTTCATTCCTCTAAGACAAAAACAATGTGTTAACTGTCATTGTTATGGCTTGTTTAATGCTACTGTTAACATCGTATTAACACTGTTATTTCGATGTGTCACCAACCAATACATCGATATGCATTCCTCATAAACATAGAAACATAGAACATAATGTGCAGGAGTAGGCCATTCGGCCCTTCGAGCCTGCACCACCATTCAATATGATCATGGCTGATCATCCAACTTAGTATCCTGTACCTGCCTTCTCTCCATATCCCCTGATCCCTTTAGCCACAAGGGCCACACTAACTCCCTCTTAAATATAGCCAATGAATTGGCCTCAACTATCTTCTGTGGCAGAGAGTTCCACAGATTGTGTGAAAAATGTTTTCTCATCTCAGTTCTAAAAGACTTCCCCCTTATGCTTAAACTGTGACCCCTTGTCCTGGACGTTCCCCAACATCGGGACAATCTTCCTCCATCTAGCCTATCAACACCTTAAGAATTTTGTAAGGCTCTATAATTGTGTTTTAACAACTCAAGTATTATTGACGCGTTTTCCTTTGAATAAAAGTCACGGGAGAAATTCCTTAAAACTGTCTGATGCGGGCATAATTACCATTTGAAATTTGGAGGCAGACAAAAATGCTGGAGGAACACAGCGGGCGAGGCAGCATCTATATAGAGAAGACTAGGCGACGTTTCGGGTCTCGACCCTTCTTCAGACCCTTTGTGAACTTTGGATGTATTGGTGGATGGGAAAGATTTAAACGGGTATCGAAGTGTCATTAAAGGATCCGGGCGGTCGAGCAGTTCATGCAGGTACAGCCCCTCATTCACCCAGGGGGGGGGGGGCGATTATTATTTAGTAATTTTTTACCCATCATTTAGGGATGTTATATGAATTAAATACAATAAGTATGTTTATGTTTATTTTTGTTAGTTTATCAAAAGTTTATTATTTATGTTTTTCGTTAGTTTGTGAAAAGTTTTGTGTTGTTTTCTCACCCCCTCTCTCCTCACCTCCAGGGTTAGTTTATCCTGTTTGCCTTTATTTGCTTCAGTTATATTTAGAGTTATTTTATCACGCTGTAGCTTTTTGCAAGATTTAAACGGGTATCGGACCGTTCGACGGTCATTAAGCGCCGGACACGGACACGGTGCCTCCTGGTCTGCAGGTACAGTCCCTCATTCAACCCGCATCATTTAGTCATTTTTTACTATCATTTTCCCTAAATGACTAAATAACGTGGGAGAATGAGGACTGTACCTGCACGCCAGAAGCCCGAGCTCCAGCCCGGACCCTCAACGACCGTCCGATTACCCACTAAATCTTTCAAAAGCTACAATGTGGAAAAAAAAAAAACACTGAAAAAAACTGAAGCAAATAAAGGGAAACTGAAGAACTAACCTAGGAGGAGAGAGAGAGAGAGAGAGAGAGGGAAAACAACACACTAAACTTTTCACAAACTAACGAAAAACATATATGAAAGAAACATTTTAATGGGAGGAGATAAATGTTAATCGACATGAACACTTGTCATCGGGCCGCAGGCAATTGACCCCCCCCCCCCCCCCCCAAGTTTGCAAAACGATTTCTGCCCACGCTGTGAACGGGATGGACAGACCACATTTCGTGCCAACACCGTTTCTTAGCTCTCTCACCTTGGATTCACACCCGCTGGCTCCTCCACTCAAGGCTCAGCCATCTGCAGTTCCCTCATACCCAACTTGCCCGCGAAAAACCAGGTGAACCTGCCCTCCTCCTTCCCAGCTCCCCCTCTCCCGGGGCCTCCCACCGCAAACCAGCCGTAGAAGGACCGACCCGAAAGTCACTCATCGATGTTCTCCAGTATGCTTCCTGAC